>JARFXV010000219.1:1212500-1537500 GCA_031761425.1 Cosmopolites sordidus | reverse complement strand
CGCCGATCTGACGACGCCGTCGTCCAGAGCCTCCGACGACCTGTTGCAACTGTCCAATCCGTTTGCGGACGCATTCGGACAACAGCCATCTCTTACCGCACCGACTGCACCGTCTTTCGCTGTCCAGCAACAAACCAGCGCCTGGGTAGCTAACGGAAATGGTAACGTTTTAGACATAGACATAGAGAGAGTTTCATAGAAAATCAGAAATAATTATAATGATATTAAACCAGGGTGTTAAAGGAACTCTAAAGATCGTTACAATTAACAACTTAAACGAAGACATATCAAAACCCAAAAACTTCTTGACTTTGGTCAACTTCAACCATTTTAAATAGTTTGCCTCAGCATCAAACTTGACTCACAGCTTGCTCAGACATCTCTCGCTTGCTTTCACATCGCTCTGATACTTTTTGTCCCCTACAGTTTCTTATTCTGAGTATTTTTTTTTCTTTATCACTACAACGGAACGAATTACTGGAAAGAAACCAGTTGATATTATTTAAAATGACTTAAAAATAATAATCATTATTTCGAATAATATAATTGTAACCTAAATATATAAACCTTGTAAAATAAAAATCTCGTCTGTATATTTGTGGATTTCAAGAAAGAATAAAGAATTTTTATTCCAAATCTTGAAAGAACAAGGACTAGATCTGAAAACGCTTGCAATTATTAAAGCAACACCAACCAACACAAGGTTAAGAATTATGTTCATGGGTGATATCTCAGAACCCTTCGAAATTAAAACTGTAGCTAGGTAAGGGTATGGACTCTCGCCACTCTTATTTAACTCTGTTTTAGAAAAAGTAATACAGGAGTGGCGTGCAAAAAATCGGCCCTGAATATTGACCAGCCCATTAAACTGGGGAGAACCAACAACAAAATAGATTGTCAGGCGTTTGCTGATGATCTAGCAATTGTAGCTCAAGATGTATTAACGGCACAAAAACAGATTGAAATCCTAAAAGAAACAGCAGAAAAGATAGGACCCCAAATTTTCTTTGAAAAGACACAATACATGACCTGCAACAGACTAAAAACACCATTTTTAAAAAACAAAATATGGTAACATCAGAGGAGTCTCTCCATTTAAATATTTGGCTGAAATAATCATGGAAAAAGTGGCCAATAAGGGTAGATGTCAAAAAATGGAAACTACATTGAGACTTACACAAAATATTTACAACAAAAATACATATCTAAAAAGGCAAAACTGAAGCATTACAATACAGTTATTAAGTCTCGAGATGATTGAAAAGAAAAAAAGAAAAATCTTAGCATCAAACAATACACAGATATACATAGAGATATGAGAAAAAGAAGACTTAAGTTTTACGGACACATCAAACGGATGAATCCGAGTAGGCAAACTAGACAAAGAGTTGAATTTTAAGAAAATAGAAGTAGAGCTAAAATAGAAATAATTAAATGGATTGCTGCAATTAAAGAGGACCTAAGATCAGCAAATGTTACACAAAGTGAAATTCAGGATAGAAACTGTTTCAGACACAAAGTCTAAGTTAAAGTCTAAGTCAAAGTTAACGTTTCAGAGGTTGGCCAGAGAGAAAAATGTAAGAAGACCAGGACAGCTTGGTCTGACGAAAGGAAAAAAGCTTATAGTGAAAGAATTAAATCAGTATGGGCGCAAAGGAAGGCTAACAACAACAAACGCCTCTAACTGTACTTCGCGTGATCCCCCAAGGCCCATACTTGAATAAAATAATTGATTTTGTTTAGTATTGTTGCAATTAATATAAAATAAGTGGAAATTAGGGTATTTGTTTGATGAATTGAGGTATATAGTGCGCTTCGAACAACATTGCTCACACAAATTGTGGTGAAAAAATTTAATTACTACTTTTCTTTTAGGACACCTGACGTAATTAGTATTTTTAAGTTGGTACTGAAAAAATATACGATGGTCAATTAAGACCCCTATTAAATTCCATCCAAAGTGTCCAAAAAAAAGTGTTCCAAAGTGTCAAGTCTGGTGATAGTTGGCACCCCATGGTTTATACATTAATCGACATGGAAATATTTCTATCGATTGTTAAATTTCTCCACCCTGTTCAAAAAATTTTCGCAATGCAGAGCTCTTGCAAAATAACCTATCTAAGCATAACCTTCAGTGTTCCTGAAGGAAGCAACAGGTGCTGTGTGTTCTTAACTTTAAGATGATCGTAACTTTTACTTAATGATTTCCGTTGTTGTTTTGGAAATTACTATACACAGTTTTAGTTCTGATAACAAGTAATATTAATTCGTTTAATATTTTGATAAGTTTTCAAGTGGTTAATGAGTATTGATAGTCAAATTATAACTATTCAGCACTGTGTTTTGTGCCATTTGCCTAGGTAGTTTATTTTTACTTAAACAAGATATTTTTCAATATGGTTTTATTGACATTTGATGTTAAGAACTCTCCTCTCGACATGGTTATAAGGAAGATCTTGCAATAGGGACCAAAATGCCAATAACGATGATAATAGTAATGACAACAGTAATCTTTTCCTTTTTAGTAATCCTTTCATAATATTTTCTAATTTTAAAAATGTAATCAATGAGTTTTTTTAATTCTATTAATTTTTCTTGAATTGTTAACTGTCCATGAAAATAAAAACGCATATTGTATCTAAATAAAGCAATTTAGGTAGTGATGAAACATCAAAGTATTGAAGCTAAGCACCAAGTAGTATGCACTTTACCCTACTTTATATTCTTATATTTTCTTTAATTGAACTTGAATAATGGCACATTCCAGATCTACTTTTTGCGTAATATTCTCAATTTTTCTTACGTGCTTGTTTTTTCTCTTTCGTATTACACATTAAATTGTTTATTATTATTGTAGGATATGGAGTGCAGCCGTCTAATCCCCTGGTTCCGAACGGTGCATTTGTATCAGAAAATGCCTTCGCATCGGTTTTTGGCCATACAGACGCTCCTGGTAAGTTATCGCTTTACTCAATTCCTATAACAATACTACAATCTGTAAAATCTATTCGGTATTTCACAAACTAACTTTAAAGCTTCCAACTATCTTGGCGCATGTTATGCACTGGTCGGTAATACAAAATTTCGGCACTTTTTTCACTGACACTGTTGCTTTTATTTATTTTTCAAAATCCAAAACGCAATCTACATTACAAGTGTTGTTAAGAATTTTGAAGTTATATTTATTATATTTTCCTTTCGCAAGCTGCCGAAGACGATACCGCCCCACCACCCTCCTATAACCCCTTCCTGAACGAAGACAAAATCCCGCCCCTGTTGAATTTGGATTCTCCCAACGCCCTGCCGGAAGAAGGTCATTTCCAAAACGTAATCGACTTCTTCCAAGCGAGTGACTCTCAGAACGTTTGATTTTCCAGTTTATATCCCTCCAATTTTTTTCCCAATGAAAATTATGTGTTCATTATCCTTTACGTATATCCCACAAATCACATGATAAGCAGCTGCCTTAAAGTGGGCATTGATACAGGTGATTTTATTTTATAACACATTTCTTCGTATTAGTGTTTCGAGCATTCCGTTTTGGTACAGGGTGGCCCCTTTTTTGTACACGTTTTCTTTTTTGCATCAGAATCTAGTAGACATTTTTTAATCCACTCTATACATAAATTTATTAGCAGAACACATTGCATGCGTTAAATATGTATATTTTAATTGCATTACTATTTTATTTTAATAATCGTAACAACTCAATCAGTGTTTTCATATTCCTGTTATATTGTTGCAACTATTTATAACGGAAAATGAGATAATTAGCAATGATTCATTGTTTTTCTGGTCTGGTGTAGCAGGATAGACAGAATGTTGTTTCAATTTTTTAAACATTGGGAGAGCATGCGTTAATATTAGGTGCTAAACTAAATCCGTTGTTGTGCTTAAAGGCAAGCAAAATCTTTTTCATCACTTGCCTGGCAAAAGAATGACTTTATTTTATTCGAAATACATTTCAGGACCCATTTCCGAACTTTTTCGCAATTAGCAATGGGCGTCAACAAGAAAGTGTTGGATCGATAGAACAAAGGCCCCAAGTCTGGAGTAAAAACTGGAGATGAAAAATGACAGTACTTTCTTTGTAGGAAACATGATCTTATGATCTAATGCATATAAAAAAATCTTCCCTATGCCCTCTCATCTTCCCGATAACATGTAAACAGTTATAAACAGCCACATCTAGCGCTTTTGACAATTCTACAAGAGCTTAAGCTGAATTTTCATCAATAATGATTGTAATTTGGTGTCCTCAAACTGTTTCAGTTATCCAAATCATTCCTTTGTCTTCTACACTGAAATCACCACTTTTGCATTCTTTGCATGTTTTTTCTGATGGAGTTTGCTCACCTTCAGCTTCAAACATTATTTGATATGCTTCAACTGCAATTTTCTATACCAGGCGTGACGGTTAATACTTCTTAATTGTTTCTCAAAAAAAAAAACACGGTTAATTTAGGAGAAAAGTGAAAAATGGTCTATTCAAAGTATACTCCGTCGCTAGCTGCACATTTTTTCCCTTTCTCTGACAATTTGTGAGTGCTCTCTCAGAAAGACCAGGTGATGTGATCCAGTCATCAGACCATTTTTCGACATCTCCGTAATTGTTAAAATGTTTCATGAAAAGTGCGTGAGATATCGATGAAAACAAGTGGTAGCGGGAACGGGTCAAGTCCGGTGAATACGGTGGGTGGGGCAAGATTTTCTCTGACCACTTTCGCTCTGTGTCCTGCTGCAAAATCACTTCTTCGTGTCTTGTAGGCCATTCTGGTCGCTTTTCGATCAATGCATGGTTCAAATTGGTTATTTGTTGATGGTTTCCAAAGCCATTCGGTCTTGCGGTCGATGTTGATGGTTATCCTGGGTCAACCCATGATTTTCTGCGTTTTGGATTTTCGAAATATATCCATTTTTCGTCTCCAATCATGATCCGATAAAGAAGTCTTTCTTTCCAGCTGTCTGTCATCCAGCTGATGTAGTAGCTTCTTCCAACAATTCGGTATCTTCAATTTTTTTCGGTTCACCTGGGCATTCTTTGTCTTTCAAGTCGAATTACTACTTTTGAATCGTCTAAACCTACGCCCGCAAGCGCCTTGTATTGGGACATTGTTACCACAAGTATACGACGGCTTTCACTCTTGTTTTTTGACTTTTAAAAGGTAGTGTAGTAGCGACAAAAGGACATAAGAGATTATACTGTGAACCGGCGTGTTTTCAGCGCCATCTCTTAAAAAAATTAAGAATTATTAATCGCCACACCAGGTAAGATAAAATAAAGGAGAAGTAAATACTTGTCGCGGAAAATCACATCGTTTTCGTATTATATCGATTAATTTCTACTTTTCCCTGGAAAAAAAAGATGTGTAATCTAATTTTTGTGTAAATATATCATAAACCAAGTTTATCACCTAATAGCTTTATCAGTTATGTTTAGTTGTAATGGATGTCCAAGTAAGATTAAGAACTGTGTTTATTTTTGTGTATATAAAAAGCATCCGCTTAATATTTTTGTAGTAGCATAATTTATGTAAAAAAAAACTTTTGGAATTTTGAACCTTCAAAAAAATCATTGTGTGACATTTACAGTATCCGGACATTTTGATCCGCTTAGTGGTGTCTTACAACCGATGAATAGCGGCGGACAAGTTAGCAACAGCAATAACAACGCCCAGCCCAGCAATATCGTGCACAACGACAATTCCCAAACGACAAACGGCAATGGCGGCCTGTTGACTGGTGATTTAGAGTCGAGTTTGGCGTCATTGGCTGAAAACCTTACGATTAGCGATAGAAAACAAGCGATAAAGTAATTGCACGCGAACGCAGCGGTGTAATGGTAACTTAAAGTCTTAAATTGGTGCAGGGGTGTGCAGTGGAGTGGTGCTAAAGGCAGTTCCAAGCCCAACTGGACGCCTCAACCCATGTCGGCCACCACAGGAGCGGGATATAAGCCCATGAACCAACAACTAAACAACGTACCGTTCAGCACGACCTTGGCGACGCCACAGCCAACGACCACACCGTTCATGAGTCAGCCTCTCTATCCCCAAATGTCGCCTATGGTAATTAGAGGTACTGTTTTTTAATCAATTCTTCTTGCAGCAGCAACTGTACTGTTTTAGGGTATCAAACCAATGGGACCGATGATGAGTCCATTAAACTCTATGAGCTCCATACCACAACAACCAAATTCACTGGGCCCCCAACAACATCAACTACTGTTCCACTGAGATTTTTAATTGATATTTTTTTTGTATATATAACGTGTTTATATATGAAGATATTTAATTCGAGAACAATCAGCTAGGAGAAAGTGGTGACGCGTGAAATTTTCGTATTCATATTTTGTGATATACCCTGTGTCACATTTGCAGATTGTTTCAATATCATTTGTCATTCGTTCTCCATTTGGATAGGGCCATACATTCAAAAACCTTTTGTAAATATTATTAAAGAATATCAAGAGGAGATATACATTTGTATTTTTGAATATGTTCAGCAATATTTCTTTAAGGCCATATTTGCTCCTTGTATACATATCACGTGACGCATTCGTACGTAGTATTTAAAATTGGAGACATAAAACCTTCAAATTTGCATGAGGACTTACGACCTCTTGTGTTATATATTTCTACCTTGAGAATTTGGAATTTTAGTATCGTTACAAATGCTATAGGAATTTCTAAGTTGTTTCCGGATGTTGATCCTCACAGGGAGGTATAAATTAACAATTTGAAAGCGACAATAACTGAAAAATATGGTCCATTGTTGATCTGCAGTTCTCATTGAGAGCATTCTCTCTGGAGTAGCTGTGTATAATATAAATTTTCAAAAATATTGCCATATATTATATATTAATGATGTTGTACATTTTTTGATACATTCTCACGTATTTTTACGACCAAAATATTTTTTTTACAAAGAATTTTTCTTATAGCAACTACAATTAGATTATATTATACATATATGTTTCAGTTTTAGTGCACTTTATAAATTGTCTTGCTGTATGTTTTGTATAGAACAGTTTAGATGTGTAAAACTAAGCAAATACAATTATCAAATGTTCAAAATGACTATTATTGAATTATTATTCTATCCCTAAATAAACAATGTTAAAAGGACTTGCGGTTCGTAAGTTTGAAATAAAGAGGTTCTGCTTAGCAGCAGACGATTTATAAAATATATTTAAAAAACCAAATTGAAAATAAGAGATATAAACTTAGTAAGAAAGTCAAAAATATATCCGACAGGTAAAATGCGAAAAATCTCTTCGCGTTTCTGCTTTCCTAATACAATTTTACATTTTTCCGATCCATGAATTTTTATCAGGAGCATAGAAATATCGAGGAGGTAAGCTTGACTGTTTCGCCTAATACTTAAAAAATATCAAAGATGGAAAATATAAACCTATCTTCGGTTTCTGCTTTCCTAATACAATTCTGCATTTTTCCGATCCACGCATTTCTATCAGGAGCACAGAAATTTCGTGGGGGTAAGTTTGACTGCTTCGCCTGATACTTAAAAAAAATCAGACAAGTAAAATATGAAAACTCTGTTCGCGTATCTGCTTTCCTAATACAATTTTGCATTTTTCCGATCCATCGATTTCTATCAGGAGCATAGAAATATCGAGGAGGTAAAATTGACTGCTTCGCCTGATACTTAAAAAAATATCGAAGAGGTAAAATGCGAAAACTCTCTTCTCGTTTCTGCTTTCTTAATACAATTTTGTATTTTTCTGATCCATCGATTTCTATCAGGAGCATAGAAATATAGGAGGTAAGTTTCACTACTCCGCCTGATACTTAAAAAAATTCGAAGAGGTAAAATGCGAAAACTCTCTTCGCGTCTCTGCTTTCTTAACATATTTTTGCATTTTTCCGATTCACGGATTTCTATCAGGAGCATAGAAATATCGAGGAGGTAAAGTTGACTGCTCCGCCTGATACTTAAAAAAATATCGGAAAGGTAAATTACGAAAACTCTTCGCGTTTCTGCTTTCCTAATACAATTTTGCATTTTTCCGATCCGTCGATTTCTATCAGGAGCATAGAAATATCGAGGAGGTAAATTTGACTGCTTCGCCTGATACTTAAAAAATATCGAAGAGGTAAAATGCGAAAAGTCTCTTCGCGTTTCTGCTTTTCTATTATATTTTTGCATTTTTCCGAATCACGGATTTCTATCAGGAGCATAGAAATATCGAGGAGGTAAAGTTGACTGCTCCGCCTGATACTTAAAAAAATATCGGAAAGGTAAATTACGAAAACTCTTCGCGTTTCTGCTTTCCTAATACAATTTTGCATTTTTCCGATCCGTCGATTTCTATCAGGAGCATAGAAATATCGAGGAGGTAAGTTTGACTGCTTCGCCTGATACTTAATATCGAAGAGTTAAAATGCGAAAACTCTTCGCGTTTCTGCTTTTCTATTATATTTTTGCATTTTTCCGATTCACGGATTTCTATCAGGAGCATAGAAATATCGAGGAGGAAGTTTGACTGCTCGCCTGATACTTAAAAAAAATCGAAGAAGTAAAATGCGAAAACTCTCTTCGCGTTTCTGTTTTTCTATTATATTTTTGCATTTTTCCAAATCACGAATTTCTATCAGGAGCATAGAAATATCGAGGAGGTAAAGTTGACTGCTCCGCCTGATACTTAAAAAAATATCGGAAAGGTAAATTACGAAAACTCTTCGCGTTTCTGCTTTCCTAATACAATTTTGCATTTTTCCGATCCGTCGATTTCTATCAGGAGCATAGAAATATCGAGGAGGTAAGTTTGACTGCTTCGCCTGATACTTAATATCGAAGAGTTAAAATGCGAAAACTCTTCGCGTTTCTGCTTTTCTATTATATTTTTGCATTTTTCCGATTCACGGATTTCTATCAGGAGCATAGAAATATCGAGGAGGAAGTTTGACTGCTTCGCCTGATACTTAAAAAAAATCGAAGAAGTAAAATGCGAAAACTCTCTTCGCGTTTCTGCTTTTCTATTATATTTTTGCATTTTTCCAAATCACGAATTTCTATCAGGAGCATAGAAATATCGAGGAGGTAAAGTTGACTGCTCCGCCTGATACTTAAAAAAATATCGGAAAGGTAAATTACGAAAACTCTTCGCGTTTCTGCTTTCCTAATACAATTTTGCATTTTTCCGATCCGTCGATTTCTATCAGGAGCATAGAAATATCGAGGAGGTAAGTTTGACTGCTTCGCCTGATACTTAATATCGAAGAGTTAAAATGCGAGAACTCTTCGCGTTTCTGCTTTTCTATTATATTTTTGCATTTTTCCGATTCACGGATTTCTATCAGGAGCATAGAAATATCGAGGAGGTAAGTTTGACTGCTTCGCCTGATACTTAAAAAAAATCGAAGAAGTAAAATGCGAAAACTCTCTTCGCGTTTCTGCTTTTCTATTATATTTTTGCATTTTTCCAAATCACGAATTTCTATCAGGAGCATAGAAATATCGAGGAGGTAAAGTTGACTGCTCCGCCTGATACTTAAAAAAATATCGGAAAGGTAAATTACGAAAACTCTTCGCGTTTCTGCTTTCCTAATACAATTTTGCATTTTTCCGATCCGTCGATTTCTATCAGAAGCATAGAAATATCGAGGAGGTAAGTTTGACTGCTTCGCCTGATACTTAATATCGAAGAGTTAAAATGCGAAAACTCTTCGCGTTTCTGCTTTTCTATTATATTTTTGCATTTTTCCGATTTACGGATTTCTATCAGGAGCATAGAAATATCGAGGAGGTAAAGTTGACTGCTCCGCCTGATACTTAAAATATATCGAAGAGGTAAAATGCGAAAACTCTCTTCGTGTTTCTGCTTTTCTATTATATTTTTGCATTTTTCCGATTTACGGATTTCTATCAGGAGCATAGAAATATCGAGGAGGTAAAGTTGACTGCTCCGCCTGATACTTAAAAAAAATATCGGAAAGGTAAATTACGAAAACTCTTCGCGTTTCTGATTTCCTAATACAATTTTGCATTTTTCCGATCCGTCGATTTCTATCAGGAGCATAGAAATATCGAGGAGGTAAGTTTGACTGCTTCGCCTGATACTTAAAATATATCGAAGAGGTAAAATGCGAAAACTCTCTTCGCGTTTCTGCTTTCTTATTATATTTTTGCATTTTTCCGATTTACGGATTTCTATCAGGAGCATAGAAATATCGAGGAGGTAAAGTTGACTGCTCCGCCTGATACTTAAAAAATATCGAAGAGGTAAAATGCGAAAACTCTCTTCGTGTTTCTGCTTTTCTGTTATATTTTTGCATTTTTCCGATTTACGGATTTCTATCAGGAGCATAGAAATATCGAGGAGGTAAAGTTGACTGCTCCGCCTGATACTTAAAAAAAATATCGGAAAGGTAAATTACGAAAACTCTCTTCGCGTTTCTGCGCTTTCCTAATACAATTTTGCATTTTTCCGATCCGTCGATGTCTACCAGGAGCATAGAAATATCGAGGAGGTAAAATTGACTGCTTCGCCTAATACGTAAAAAAAATATCGTAAAGGTAAAATGCGAAAAATCTCTTCGCGTTTCTGCTTTCCTAATGCAATTTTGCATCTTTACAAACAATAGATTTCTATCAGGAGCATAGAAATATTGAGGAGGTATTAGACAACCAAAAATACATTAAAAAACAACTTTTGAAATGGAAATTCCCGTTACTATTATAACAGCGCATTCACCATTCAGTCAAGAAAAATTAGAAAATTGTGGCTTCTATAAAATATATAAAAATAAAATAGCTTTTTGTGATTATGAAAGCTACTAGGTTATTTTTTTTCGTGCCGGGTATTTTATTTCACCCGCATACACTTTAGGTTAAATTATGATCAAAAATTAAACCTTTAAACCTGCAAAGAAAAATAACAAAATTACAACATAAACATACTTTATTTTATATCATAAATAGGTTTATATTAACATAACATTACGAGCAATATACAAGGAATTTCTAATAGTTTTTTTTTTACATAAAAATATTAATATACACGATAAGTTTAAGTACTAATAAACGTGTTTCACAAATCTTCCTTATGGTAATATCGCGATTTCTATCCGAAATTTTCGAAATGGTGTATGAAATAAGGGAGTTTTCTACCCATATTTACTTCGTCGCACGCTGACATGATGCTTTTAGTCAAGGGCCTAGGGCCACAGCTAAATACACCAATTTTGCTCACCTAAAACACCCATTATCTATTATTATTCCATATGAACAATTTGTATCCTAACACTTACATAACTATGCCTTTTTTGAACGAATTTCAAAAACGACGTCATATCTGGTCTTCCAAAGTGATTAACTGCCTTAAGGCCGGTAAAAATTGACGTCTTGGATAGTCTTTGGAAATGATTTTCACAAATATACTGTAAAACAAAAAAGAAATCTAACAATTCAGGCCTTTAAAAGTTACAAGTCTGAATTCTCACCAGCATAGTTGTTCTTAAATCAAATTTATGGAAGAATTGAGTGATGAAAATGTGAATCTCCAAAACATTGGTAACATCTTTCTTCTCCACGTCTCTTAAAACGTCAATAAACCACTCAAAGTGTTTGTGTGATGGACAAATCCATAAGAAATACACCTAAAAACGGATTCAGTTTGGTATCTATTGTTAAATAGATCAGGGAATAAACTACCTTCTTACACGCTACCCCAGAGTATCTGTTGGTTGATGTTCCAAAAACTAAGTCGTTCAAGATGGAGGCGTAGGGAGTAACCCCAATACCGCCACCGACCATGACGGCCACCTCGAACTTGTACCAATCCTGGTTGCCACCTCCGAACGGACCGTCCAGGAGGATTTTGGGTTGGTCTTCCGGATTGTAGTTGCACGGATCGAAATAATTCCGCAACTTCCACGTCCATGGACCTAGCAACATAATAACAAGACTGCTGAGTTTAGAATGGATAACAGAGAGCTTGTCTCACCTTGCGCTTTAATATGACAAGACAAAAAATTTTCATGAGGCGCTGACGTTAGTGTAAAAGAATGGAATTCTCGATCCTTGAAGGCGGTGCAAGTAAGTCTCACCCACTGTCCAGATAAATATTTCAGATTGGGTGGACGATAAAACTTGATCTTAATAACATCGGAAGGTAACAGATCCGTTTCGAACACGTCCAAAGGAATGTATCTAGTTCTTAAACTTACTACCTGTAATTGAAAATAAACATATAGTTTAAGTTTTACATGATTTGGTTCTTACCTTATCCAAGGTGAAAATAATTCCGGGGCCGATGAAAAATATCCAAAATCTTGGCGGTCCCGTTAATCTGGCTAATCCGTGAATCAAACAAAGTACATAGAGCAAAACATACAAGCTGTGAGTGAACCAAAAGAACTTGTACGCCTTTTTTCTTATCGTGGGGTGTGCAAATACAAAGATAATGCACATAATTACAAAAAGAAGTACACCTGTAAGACCTGCATAAAAAAACACTATAATGCAATTAGGAACAAAGCCACAACATTACCTGTAACAGTCTGGAAAAGCCAGAAACTAATACCGGGCTTATAGTCTGAGGGGAATCTTATTTCGTTCGTGAGACATTTGAGATTCTCCACTGACTGAGTAGAAACATGGTAGAAATTCACAATGTGACCCACGGTGTGTAAAAGAGAGAAAAACAGTGCGGTACATGCTGCTATTTTATGAAATTGGATGTGAGCATCCAGTGGGATGTATTGTTGTATGGAAAAGTCTTTCAGTTTGGTAATTAAGTTTCTGGACATGGTGAGAAGTAGGATAGAATAACAGAAGGACAACGAAGCCGCCGCGCCTCTGGTGATTGCTATGCCTACGCCCATAATGTGACGTAAATCGGTGTGTTCTGCCATAAAGGAATAATCTAAAAATAACAGTGTTAAACATGAAATTTTCTCCAAAAAAATATCGACGCACGTATAAATCTTTCCACAAATAACGCTATCGTAATAACGTAAAATATAAACAAATAGAAGATGTTTTGTCTATTTTCTTCTAAGAACGTTGTTAGAATATCCCATTTCAGTCTCATCCAAGATTTCTCTGCGTCGACGCTCGGTTCAATATGAAAACTGGTCATTCGAGCGACGTTCGTTGACGTGTCGAGGAAATTTTGCTTCGCCCCCTTACAATCCAGACCAATCGCCACAAAATCACCTTTGTACTCTTTCATCATTTCCTTGAAATCCTGATAGGTCAGATAGTTCTTATGCTGAAGTCCTGCATCCTGCAAAACATGCTCCGTGAACAGCACGCAGACAATATATTAGGGGTGCAAGCAAGTAATGTTTTTGTCCAATTTTGAAAATATTGCTCTATTCTTCTATTAGAACCTTCAGTGTCGATCATTAAAGTCAAAAAGATTTACCACCAAACACCAAAAAACACGCGTTTCGCTAAACTAAATGTTAGCATAATCAGGATAAATTTGTAGACACCCGAAAATATATTATAAAAACGATTTATTTTGAACTGGAAAGTCCATTATTAATTTTATAATAGCGCATCCACCATTCAGTCAAGAAAATGTAGATCATTATGGCATTTAAAAGAAATAAATTTAAAAAAGTTTTTTTACAAATACTATGAGAACTACTGTTAGTATTTGTTTAGACCGGATATTTTATTTCGTCGGTACTACCCAAAAAGATTATGGTTACCGAGACGCGCGTCGGGAAGTTTAAAAAAATAAGAACGATGAATATTGCATTAACTTGAAAAACTTAAATGCAAACTCTGTTAACTTCTAAATAAAATAAATTGTACAGTATCAAAAAATGAAATTACTTACAAGTACCCTAATATTTAAATAGAGTCATACCAAGAACATGCCATCGATCAGCTCGGTGACGTGATCGTCCGACAAACTGGTTGTTCGAGCTATCTCCACCAGAGATCGTAGCATATCGGAGAATTCCTCCTTGTCGATAACGCCGTTCCTATCGTTATCGCACATGTCGAAAATGATGCGAAGTTTGTCCTCTGTTTTTCCTCTCGAAAAGAGAACAACGGTATCCAGAAACTCTTGGAAGGATATTCTGCCGTCGCCGTCTTTGTCGACTATGTTAAACATCTTCTTGACAAATACCGCATCGGTTTTCATTCCCAATGCACTGGCAAATTCGGCTTTCGTTAGAGAGGTTCTCATCACAGTCACCACCTAGAATATTAACACATCACGGACTTGTCAGGTTCTATTAACTAATCCTAACCTCGCCATCTGTCGTCGAGTCGCTCCGTCTTCGTCGTTCTCCAGGTCTAAGTCCAAATGTTAAAGCATATGCCTCTCGGAAAAAGTGTTCCAGCTTCTTTTCCCTTCTTTGTTTTGTTTCTGCTTTCGCCAACATGATTTCTCGAACGACCTAGTCCAATTAAAATCATCACCTCAAGTTTAAATTAAAATAAAATAATTACGCACCTGAGTTGACGCCATATTTTTTTTATTGGAATTTAAGAAATGTTCCAACTTGGCCAGGAACTTTTTCTTGTTGGCTACTGAATCGAACTCAAGCACCAAGTCGTGATCCCTGGGGACAGGAAGTAGAACCATGGGTTTTTTCACGGATGTCACGTCCAAGGACTCTTCGACCATGACGGGATCGGTGTTTTTGAAGTTAATTGAACGTAAATTCTCGCCCTGTGTACAGGATAATGTCACGACATTTTGAATAGAAATGCGCGATTTCAATACCTTTCTGCCCATGATGTTAATGGTTGCTTCTGGTCCAAACTTGACTTTGACGATTCTTTTGTGATTCGCGTGCAGCCACTCCTGCACTACCATGGTGTCGACGGGTAACTTGCAGTTCTTCGCCTTCAGTTCCTCCTGCTTTACCTTCAGTCTGCGTCTCCGGCGATTTTGTAGTTTTACGACGCCGTAACCGGCCCCGGCACAGAGAATTGGCACGAAACCCAAGAAAACACAAGCATAGATGTACACCAGCTCATTACCCTGAACAAACATTATCAGTAGACTATTATAAAGTGAATATTTGTTAGCTAACTACCTCAAAGTAGTCGTGACCAATCATCATTTTGCATGGTTCCATTTGGGACACGTTTAGTTGCATCGGTTGAGGACAGGGATCCCCATCTTTCCAGAAAAACACATTTTTCTGTATGGCAGTTGGCGCTATGTTAGTACTGTTCACGATTACATCCCAGAGTGCCATCTTTCGAATTTCTTTGATTTCCGAGGGTGTAAACAACCTGTCACAATATCAGATCGGACAAATTAATCTCCGTTCAATACTGCAGTGAACGAATGGCACAATATATTAGAATATACAAGTGTAGAGTAAAATCTGATAGTTTTTAAATTAAATATGTTTTAAATTGTATAAAACAAATTTTTTATTTTACTATTTATCATGTATTTAATTTTTTATTCTTAACTTTGTAACTATATGTTTGTAAACAATTTTACATTATTAAACATGACAATGTCATGGAACACAAGGAGGGAAAGGGGTCCACGAGATTCAACCTGGATGCGACCAGAACTATCGGAACGGGGATACAAGTCTGGACAGTCCAGAAGCCTCAAGGAAATTAATGCTGCAACACAGTGAAGACTGGGATCAGGGCTCGTTCTGAAATCTCCTACTGACAATCTCAGAGCCCAGTTTTCGATGAACTCCTGTTTCGTCAGGCATGAACATATGCTATGCATCCACAGTCCAATATTAGCCTAATGATACCCTTGTAAAGATTGAGTATAGTACATTGTGAGCAACCCCATTTAGAATGAGAGATCCATTTCAGTTTTGAGATATCACGCAGGGCCCGGGTGCCTAGAGAGAATATATGATCTTTCCAATTTAAATGGTAATCAGGGGTAAGCCCAAGGCCCATCAAGTGGGGACTAGAGGGTATGGGCGAATTGCCAAAGGAAAGATAGTGGAGGACACATCTTTTTTTTTGCAAAAATAAAATACATACGATCCTTTAGGGGAAAAAGGGAAACCAAATAAGAGGACCATCGGCATAGCGAATTAAGGTAGCACTGAAAATTTCTCTCACAGACTCTGAAGCTTGACAAAGAATAGTACATGTGAAAGCCCATTTTCCGAGGGAAGGGTATCAGAAAAGATACCACTGACACTTGAAAGGAAATTTCCGAGAAGAAATTTTGTATGTATATCAAATAGAGATTCTCTTACGCCACATGTACACAAAGTGGAGATGACGTTATGTCTCCACACCGGGTCATATACGTTCTTAGTATACAGTGATGCAGCAAGAAGGTGGAGTCCTCTGGTGAAGGAGTCCCAAACATCACATTAAAAAGCTGTCAGGTGATCCAGGGTGGATCTATCAATACAGAAACCCATTTGACTGCTCTGCATTAGAGAGTTAGACTCTAGAAGCCTAGAGAGAAGCAAGTGCAACATACCAAGACTGTACAGAAATGCTTCGTGAGTGCCACTGAGTGATAACTGGACGGTGGTTTCTCCGATTTGTGTTTGGGTATTAAGATTGTCTTCTACTTCAAGAAACAGGAAAGCGGCCGGAAGGCCAGAAGCCTTTATATATTTGGTGCAGTCTATGAGTGTCCCTAGGAGGAAGATCAATTTGAAGAGCAAATTCGTCTACTTCGCTGTTGTGCACAGCGCTTTTTTCTGCGCCAAATAAAGACGATTATTTTCGATTCTCCGTAAAATTTAACCAATAATGGGGGGTATCTGACTATCTATAAGTATCTGACTTATCTTTCAATTCTCGTAGTCTTACCCGTTGGCTTCGTTCTCGAACCAAAATCGATCGGAATCTCTCAACCTAGTAAACTGTTCTTTAATAACCGTCCTGAAGAGCTGTCCTGGCTGACCGTAACTTTCCAACATGCCGCCTACATAAACATCTACGTTGTTGATGTTGTCCGAATAAGCGGCCACTAACATTCGAAGTAGCTCGGGCCTTTCCTTAAATAGTTTCGGATTGATATTGGTCCAGTTTTGAATTCTCGGTAGACCATAATGTACTCGCACCTGTAAGAATAATTAATATAAAATCAATAACTGTTTAAACGTAATCACATACTGTGTTATAATCAGGCAAACCATTGTCACGTCCCCTCATGATATTCAAGGCTCCTAAATCCCTTCTAGAAAACTCCATCGGACCAAACAGCTTGTCCCTCACATCCGAACACAAGACGGCATCTTCTCGTTCAGCCAGCTGTGAGGTCATGCCCATGAGCAATTCCTCTATCGAATTTTTCGTCAAGACATCCTGGAAATCCGATCGTCAAGAACAAAACACCAACGGCCCAGTTTACTTACGTTCGAGTCCCACCACGTGGCGCACAATCTCAGAGCCAGATGTCCCATGGGAGTTCTTTTGAAGTTACATTTCGCATCCCTGCGGTACAATCCGGGAGGGATCAGGGAATGGCCGAACCTGAAGGCCGCGCTCTGGAAAACGTGCGTTATGCCCGGATGAACGTTTTGTTCGTAACCTTGATATTTCGGTAACGATTCCCCAAGGAAGGCCGGTAGGTATTCGTAGAGAATGATGTTCTGCAAAAAGAGAACGATTGAGGTTCACTTGAATTAAAAACAATTTGCAGGAAAAGTCGTGAAAAAAAAATGTTTAGAGAAATAAAGAGAGAAAAAATGTCCGAAAGTATACTTGCAGAGTTGCGACGACAACACGCCGGGCCTTTTGGAAGATGTCTTCGTCGGACCAGGTAGGATTGGCCTTTTGGATGCGAGATGCTATTACATTGTGCCAGCGGAAGAACAAAATGCCTAAAGTAAGGAGCGCAGGATTCTGATTGGTTCTAGGATCGCCCAGCACTGAAAAGTCAAGAGCGCGTCTCAATGAAACGGCTTGGTCGGATTGACGCGGTATACGTACAAAACAGTCTTTCGGTACTGAGCATTTTCATCATATGCGGCACGGGGTTGTTAAACAATGGTACTTTTTTGTAATTCCTGACGGGCATCTTCCCCGAACGATCCGCTAGGAAAGTACCATTGGAGAAAGACCTCATAGTGTTCACCCAGGGCTCGCTGGTACTGTAAATAAAGCTGCCATCGATCCAGCTGCTTACTTGGTTCAACTATACAAACATGATCGTCAACACTCATCACTTTTGTCGTAGGTGAAATATTTTACCTGTTCTCTCGGATTGTTCGGACTTTGCCCCGTTTTCCTGTCGTAACTTGCTCGATGAAACGGTATGTACTTGTTTCCTTTGCATTCCCGATCGTACATTTCGTCACACTTTTCAATTTCAATGTGGTGCATCTCGATGGGGCACCCACTCTCGCTGGCCATCACTACCTAGTGCAAAAATAATCATAACTAATTTTGAATCCTGGAAACAAAAAAAAACACATTTTTATTTACCTCAGATGTAACTAGCTGGCCGAAGAAAGCGAGCAAAGTGGTCCTGTTCGTCATGGAAGGTAAGCCATCGATTCCCTTCATAAAAAGCCGACTGAGTTTCCTTGGGCTAGGTCGATCCTGTCCCGACAACATGTATACCCCATCCGCGTAGGATGGAGGAGCACGGCGGGTAAGATGGCTATCTACAAAAAAAACAATCTACGTATTTTTGTTCGCTTTAACTTGTGTTTTCTCCAGAATTAACATTTTTGCACGACAATCACGCTTAATAAAGAAATAAAATAGTTTATTCAAACTATGCGCCATCGCTAGTTGCATATCTTTCCCATCTCTGGCAATTAGTAGATGTTTTCCCAGAAAAACTGTACAATTTTTGAGGTGGCCCAGTTATCAAGTCATTTTTGGACATCTCCGTAATTGTTGGAGCGGTTCATGGAAAGTGCATGAGACATCGATGCAAACAAGTGATAGTCGAAAGGGGCCAAGTCTGGTAAGTACGGAAGGTGAGCAAGAGTTCCCAGTTGCGTTTCGATATTAACCAGGCAGAATTCTTAATCCCATAGGTATTAGCACAATATGTATGTTTGATTAGTTTTAATAATTATTTACTTTTCATGGCACGACGTTGGAATGCCAGAGAATCGATACAAAATTATTTAGATACGTTTTAAAAATGCTTTTTTGGTCTTATAAAGTATGCATGGTGCCAAATTTTAAGAACACTTGCCCAGCATTAAGAAATGCAGGTGAACAGTAGCTCTTGCTGAATTTTGATGTGGTTCTGTGCACTTGATAGAATATTGTATGTTCTTCTCTAAATCCAAATTGGTAGTTAGGAATAAGTTGTAGCTATTCGAATACTAGTTTCGATTTCTCAAGGAAAAAAATGTAAACGCTTTTGATAAAATTAGGTGTAAACTTCTTGGCCTATATGACTTTGTTTCATCTCGTGCTTTTCCGGGTATCGTTATTATCCGAGTTACTTTCCAGTGACTAGAAAAATCTCAATTTCACCAATTCTCAAAATGTTGTGTGACATATTTCATATGTCACTCCTTCCTTCCTCCTCCTCGTAACAGGCAATAATTTGCTAGAAATGTTCCGCCCCAACATGAAGATAGAGCTACTCGTCAAAAACATTCGAATTCTAAAAGATAACCTTGAAAATTTCGGCTATATTAGGTGACCAGTTGTATAACAGTTATTTATGTTAGTGTTTCTGTAAAAATGGAAAAAATCGAATATCGAACTGTCATTAAATTCCTTGATTTGAAAGGCAATACGCAGACGAAAATTACAGGCGAGATGGAAGCTGTTTACGGGGACTCTACACCATCCTTTGCCATCGTGACATTTTGGGCAGCTGAATTTAAACATGGTCGTTCGGAACGAACTCAGGCTCGGTTCGCAAAAATTGCAACCACCGCCGATGACATTGAAAAAGTTTACCAAATGCTGCTAGACGGCCGTCGAATTAAGGTTAGAAACATAGCAGAGGATGTGGGCATCTCGAAAGAACGTGTTTGTCAGATACTGACCGAAAATTTAGCCTTGAAAAAGTTAATAGCGCGTTGGGTGCCACGATTGCTCACTCAGGGCCAAAAAAGGATTCGAATGAACATTTCCGAAGCCCTGTTGAAGCAAAATAAGTCGCTAGTTTTGGCGTCGATTGATAACTGTAGATAAAACTTGGATACACCACTACACTTCTGAAACAGTGGACTGCAAAGGGCGAATCGAATTGAAAAGACCGTTCCATTGGCAGAGAAAATGATGGTGACTGTTTTTTAGAATAGTCGTGGAGTTGTGTTAATCGATTACCTTGAAAAGGGAAAAACAATAACAGGGGTATATTACGGATCATTACTTGACAAGCTGAAGGCAGAAATTGCAGAAAAACGCCCGAATTTGAGGAAATAAAAAGTTTTGTTCCAAGACAACCCATCGTCTCACACTTCAGCAGTCGCCATGGCAAAAATTCACGAAATGGGATTCGAGTTGATTGACCACCCACCGTATTCACCAAATCTGCCCCAGCGATTTTTTTCTCTTTCTTAAGCTCGAAGTTTCGCTCGGAGGACGGAGATTTTCATCGAATAAGGACGCCATCGCATTCGTAAAAGAACCATTTTGGAGAAAGGAACCATTTTTTCGCTGGGAAAAGTATATAGAATTACAAGGAGACTACGTTGAGAAATAAAACTGAATTTGATAAAAAAACACTTGTTTCTGAGTTATGTTGGAAACTTTCCGGACTACCTTCGTGGATGACTTTGTTTCCTCGCGAGCTTTTCCGGGAATTATTATCTGAGTTACTTTCCACAATTATTTATTATTTATGTATGACTTTGTGTCGGAGCGTCTACATTGCCGCGCAAGGTACACGCAAATTTGTATTGATATGGACCCAGCTTTAGAAAGGACAAAAGATATAACACAATTGATGTTGCAACAATAATTATGCATAGAAACACTCTTTACGTTAACGATAGAAATTGAAGTAGCGACCACGCCTATTCTATTATTACAAGACGGAACTCGATCGAGATAGGATCTAATTTAATTAAGAGAATCGGGCCTTTCCAGCCGAGATTTTGAAGCAGTTTTCAACCGAACTGGACAAATTAGATCACATCACCTGGGGTTGTCAAGGTCGAGAATTACGATATGCGAAGTATACCGGTGATAAATTGAATTGTTTTTCGACGCTGACAAGCATTTATCATCAGCTTCCTAAAACCGAATGCAACAATTTTTATGACATGTAGGTATTTAAAGTTACAGAGGCTAACAGGTTCATCAGGAGGTTGCGTTTTCGGTGAATAAATACACGGCGCATCTCAACGCGGGAACAGTTTATCTAATTAAGTGGCCTCAATTATGTTTTTTTTTTGCGAAAAAAACTTGAATCCTCGGGCCAGCATCCTTTTACTTCTTCACGTTGAGAATTAAGGAAGTCTTGCAATAATTTTATATCTAAATATAAGCATACATAGTCAGGATGTTACACACATATATTGAATGCAGAATAGGCTATTTAGCAATTAGCGTCAGAACAAAAGTTGAAGGTGATTTTCGTGCAGAAATATATGTTAATTGCTATGTAGTCTTCTATAAAAAATACTTGAAAAAAGGCAATATTACAGTAAACATCGGTTATAACGCACATGTCATGATATTTAAAATTGGTACGTTATATTAGAAGAATGTTAAAAAGAAACATATTTTTATGTGATTAAATTATAATTATAATTGTAATAGTTTTTACAATTATGTAATAATTTTTAGCAATTAGCATCAGAACAAAAGTTGAAGGTGATTTTCGTACCGAAATGTATGTTAATTAGTAAATTATAACAAACCTGTCGGAGTATTTAGGTTCAGTACGATATAAACGATATAAACAAAAAAGATCTAAACAATAATTTTTTTTAATATATTAATGCATGAAAAAATTACTTCGTGTATGTATAATTGTAATTATAATTCTAAATATAACTACAGCTCTAATTATAAATACAGGTATAATTATAACTCTAATTAGAATTATAATTAAAACTGTAATTACAATGCTAGTTATAAATACAATTCCAATTATATTTTTAATTACAAATCCAATTGTAATTAAAAGAACTGCTACAGACTGTCAAGTGACTTTAGAGACTTCAAACTCGTACTGAAGACGCGTTGCAAGCCAACACTGTTGTCAGATCGAAAGCAACGCCACCAGGCTTAAGACTTCATTTACATATCACGTACGTGCTTGTTTATTCGGTACGTATAGCCGTTGGTACGTTATAAGCGTGCGTCCAACTCCCCAACATGACTTTATAATTTCAAACACGGCCCTCATTCCCCGGAAGCCAAGGCGAAACTACCTACGGCAGCGGGAAGACCTACCCCAAGGCAGGGGGTGCTAAGGATCACCGAGTTGGATCAGGCTGCCAGTGGACTTTGGACATTGCAACACTTAATATTCGGACAATGAAAACGCATGAACGACTGCAAGAACTGTTGATCGAGCTTGACAACATACATTGGGGCATCATAGGGCTATGTGAAACACGAAGAAAGGGCGAAGAGCAAATCAAACTGGAAACAACTGGTCACATACTTTACACTCGAGGTACGGAGAATGGACGGTGTGGTGGAATTGGATTCCTCATTAACCGAAAGTTGAAGGACAGTGTCGTAAAATTTGAAAGTATATCTGACCGACTAGTCCAATGCGTCATTCAACTGAATAAAAAGTTTAATGTTGCCCAGCTTCTGGACAACGAGCAGTGCAGGCACAAAATTCTGATGAGTGACTTTAATGCTAGAATTAGAAAAACAAGAACAGGTGAAAATGCAACTGGCCCATATGGAAGTGGTGAGCGGGACAATCGAGGTGACAGATTAGTTGATTTTGCGGAAGGACAAGAACTGTATATTATGAACTCGTTTTATAAGAAAAAAGATCAGCAGAAAATGAACATGGAAAGGTCCATCTGGTCTCACAAGTGAAACCGTTTTAATGTCGGAAGTGATCATAGAATGGTACAAGCAAAGCTTAGGATAAACTGCCAATGGTAAGATCGCAGAAAGGCAAAGTAGATTCTGGGAAGCTGCTTCAGAACGGTAGCGATTTTGCGATTGCTTTGTCGAACCGCTTTGATGTGTTGCAAGACACAGAGATGGAAATAGCAGAGCAGTATGAAAAAATAATCGACAATGTGCTTGAAACGGCTGCTGTAATAGCACTAGCAGAAAAAAGTTTCAAACAGTCAAAAATCTCTAAGGATACAATTAATTTAACGAAAAAACGGCGTACAATGAGGAGTGCAGGGAGTCGAGTATGTTGAACTTTGTAAAACTATAAGAAAACGTATTCGAGAAGAAACGCGTCGGTGCAACATGCAGCTAGTGAAAAAGACACTAGAAGAAAACAGGGGAATAAACAAAGCAAAACGCAAGCTGAGAAATAAAACGACACAAATGTATGCATTAATGCGTGAGGATGGCACAGTTTGCAGGGAACGTACGGAAATGATAGAGGTTATCAGAAGATTTTTTTCCAAATTATATGAAGATCAGAACCAGTTAAAGAGAGCAAAACCCACGAAAGAGCAAATGCCAGATATCCTGTTGGATGAAGTGACAAATGCTACAGAAGCTATGAAGAATGAAAAGGCTCCAGGAAAAGGCAGTGTAACAGTTGAGATGTTGAAAGCTGGCGATCGAACTTTACATAAAATACTGGCAAAATTGTACTCAAAATGCCTCAGGGAACAAAAAATACCCAACCTATGGAAAAGTGCTGAAATTATTCTTCTTCATTAAAAAGGAACACGGGAGGATTTGAAAAATCACCGCCCAATAAACCTCCTGTCAGTATTGTACAAGGTTTCCACTAAGATAATATCTAACAGAATACTGAGAACACTGAATGACGCACAACCAAGAGAACAGGCAGGATTCAAAAGTGGATTCAGTACAATGGATCATATCCAGGTTGTCCAATAGGCAATAGAAAAGCACAATGAATACACCATGCCACTGTGTCTGACTTTTATTGACTATGAAAAGGCATTTGACTCAATATCAAAGCAAGCCATAATGGATTCATTGCTTAACCAAGGGATAGACAGAGCCTATATAAACGTATTGAGATCCATGTATGATGAAGCTACAGCGACAGTTCACATGGATGATCTTGAAGTTACAATCAATACAGAATGGGGTGTACAGTAGGATGACTCAATATCTCCTGTTCTTTTCTCAGCCTGCCTTGAAGAGGTATTCCGTAATCTGGATTGGGAACAGGATGGAATAAAAATAAATGGTGCAGATATTTGCCAGGCTCAACATGGTGTTTAAGAACAAACTCCTACTTTGTCTGAAGAGAAAAGTTTTTGATCAGTGCGTGCTGCCTGTTCTGACAAGCGGAAATGAAACATGGACACCCACATCACAATCAATTCAAAGACTTCGGGTAGCACAGAGGGGAATGGAAAGGTGTATGCTTGCTATTACAAAGCAGGACAGAAAGACATGGATCAGAGAACAGACGAAAGTATGTGACATCATTGCAAAGGTGAAGGAATTGAAATGGAGGTGGGCAGGCGATTGACGACAGATGGACCAAAGTAATCCTGGGATGAATACCGCTTCATCATAAGCGTCTACGAAGAACTAAAACACGATGGATCGATGACATCATCAAGTATATTGGACCCGAATGGCAGAGGAAAGCTCAGGACCACGCAAGCTGGAGAGGCCTTCATCCTGCAGTGGATCGACAATGACTGAATGATGATATATATATTTCACAAAAATTATATTTCCACAGTTTTTTGTAATGTACGCGAGTAACATAGGCAGTTTAAATTCCATCAATCAAAAATTCCGAAGTACAATTTTTTTTATTCAAGAGTCAATCGATCATTCAGCATCCGCCCAAAAATGCCAACCGAACAAGAAATTAATTAACTAAATAATACGTAATTATTTAATGGGCAAAATGAAGTAATTGAATAGCATGCTTGAGAACATCCTTCAACGTCGGTCCATTTATCATTAACGTTAATCGAAGGAAGGTTGAAATCATTCGACACAATGAACCGGTAAAAATCACTTTCGAATCTCAGTGTCCACTATGATTTTGGTCACGTATCAGCGGGATGGCGGTTTGGCGAACAAAATCGAAAAATAACCTGACAAAATACACGTAAACCAAAACTAGAAGGAACTAAAATTCGATCGAGTCGCCTTTCTTTTTTTTTTTTTGACTGCCACCAAAAATTCGCTGTCAACCAGCGCGAAAACCGCGAGCAAGAACGAAAGCAGCGCTGGCTCCATCCATACTGTTTTGTTCTACAAAATGATCGCTAATCTAATTGAAGGATAAATTACGAAAACCAACGCCGAAGACCACTGGTGAAGCACAACCGATACACTTAGTGGTATCCCTTGACATTTTTCGTTTGATCTAGCTCGAGGGTTGTTTCGAAAGTAGTTTCTTTTTTTCTCCATGAAATAAAAGATCTAATTTATCAAATGGAAATAACCTTATTCTAATATTTCTTTGCAAAAAAATGATGTGTACAGTATGTCGGAAAAATAACGGGACTTAATACATTTAAAGAAAACTACTAGCGCCATCTATTAAAGCAATACATAATCAGAAACCTGTATATCTCCTCTATAAAACTATAAATTTATCTCCTCTATAAAATATAAAAATATATAAAATAAATCATCTTCTGATGATGTTAACATGATGAGCGAAACGAGCGTCGAGAAATTTTAAAACGCGATTTGGTGTTTAGTGGTAATTCCCCGAGTTTAGCGTTTCACACCGAAGGTTGATTCATGGTGTTTCATTCCAAGAGGTTGACCTTCAAGATAAATATATTGCAACTAATGAAGACTTTTTAGAGCTCATAAAAAAATCAGAGTTTTCTTAAAAATACAGATATGAATATGGAAGTAGTTCGAAAATAGATTTCTAAAGGAAATAAACTATGTAATATAATACTGAAGGTGTCGACAGAGATCTATAAGTGCATGTTAAGTAGTAAGAGAGTTTTCTTTGACTCGGGACAGTTTTCCGATCTAAGAATATTTGGGAATGCTGTGATGTTACAAATGTTGGAGATATGGACATAAAGTGGCAAAGTATAGTCAACAAGATGTTTGTCAATTCTTCTATTGGAACCTTTGGTGTGATGCACTAAACTTGAAGAGATTTACCACTAAACACCAAAATACTTTTTTGAACTGCTCGACGCACGTTTCGCTAACCATGTTGGCATCATCAGGAGATGATTTAATATGAAAATTTAATTTGAAATATTGGGTGGTTTCTGTCGAGACACAGACACACACAATAACTGGTGAGAACCAGTTATTGGATTGTAACAGTTAAGATACAGATAAATAAGCTGTTTTTCTTAGTTGCGACCTGCTATAGATCGCTTATCGCCTCTGTAGGTGACTTTTTAAACTATTTGGAAGACAACCTAAACGACAATATATTGACAAGAACAGCAGTGAGTCTAGAAGGTTGATAAACATTATCAGGGGAGCAGGTTTCACACAGATTGTCACTGGGGAAACCCATAATAATGGTGTTGACCAAACACTGATTGTTCAAATAATTACCAATGATTTTGGAGCTGTGGAGCTTGTTAGAGATTTTTCGAGTGATCACGAGATTATTGGTACCGAGTTTAAACTTCAGGGTATTGTATGTGAAACACCTTGACCCACGTATGCTCGGAATCTGAAAGAGCAAGCAGTCTCTAGGCTGATTACAGAGTTGATAGGGAATGCTTGGGACTACAACTCCGTTGATGTTATTGTGCATGATGCTATTGATACGGCTGCTCCCTTAAAAAGGTGAGACGGACAGAGCATATAAAAAGTTTTTTTTTCACAAAGAATGAACAGGATTGGAGAATTTATAAACAGAAAAGAAATATTACACTGCCCATAATGCGACTTGAGAGGAAAAAGTACCTTAATAATAATATCGATGCTTGTAGAGGGGATGGGAGGAAAATGTGGAGAACAATAAAAAAATTTACTCGGCAACGGAAAGGGGAGTGCCGATTTTTCTCGAATCGACTTTGACGGCCACAACGGACCTACGGAGGAGAACTTCAATAACTTTTGCTTCGATAGTTTGAATGAAGTACAACAGAGTATCGAAGAGCGGGACTGAAGCAGTGATATCAAAGTATGCAAAACTCAGGATTTTTCTGAGTTTAAACAAGTACGAGTAACAATGAAGTTACGATAAGGTTAACGAAAAACATTTTTGTGTAAGATCAAAAGCCTTGAAATTCATCAAGAGGTACTTAGCAGACAGACATCATAGAACGAGGGTTGTGAGAGCTACTGGTCTCCAGAAGACATTGTTTTGGGAACGTGTGCCTCTTCAATGCCTTGTCCGCCCTCATAGGGAGCGCTCCTAATGTGAATGTATTTAATAGACTGTTAAATTATTATTTGAAGCAATATAGTGTTTTATCATTTGAACAGTGTTAATTATTGCATTTTGATTGTTTTTTTTTTTTGTTAAGATTTCTTAGAATTTTTCTTACTCTTATTTTTTTGTATATTGATTTTGTTTTGTTACAATTACCTGCATACGCCAAATAAAACGTGTATTTATTTACTAATATATTTATAATAATAAATATTCCATTCTTAAAGCGAATGCTTCACTGAAGCAGTTAACTATGTCAGTCGAAAATCCTCTAAACAATGTGGACATATAAAGCGAACTCTTGAGTGATTCCTATAAATATAAACGGCGTCCACAAAGTGGCTTCTTCAATCGAGAGAGCAGGAGGAAGCCACGCGGTGCCTTTTCTGGAGAGTATGGTGTTTGTGCAACGGTATTTGTTTGATTTTTAGTGAAAACTTAGGAATAATTGTTAAAATATGGGGTGGTGCGTAATCGTAATGCAAATACCATGAATTGTTTGGCCACAAATCCAATCATTTTTTCGAATGGATCTACGCAAATGACACGTAAAGCTTAAATAATACTATTTATTAACTGCTTGACTAGTTAAAAGGAACTCTATGTCGACAATACTAACGAAATATTACCAATCTTGTCAGGTGTCAAAGTTTAGTGTAAGTTTACCAACTTAAAAAACAAAGAGTTGTATAGATACGTACAGTGCGTGAATTTTTAAAAAACAAGTCACCTTACAACGATGACATGATGCTAAGATGGTTACTGAAACTTGCGTCGAGAAATTGAAAAACATTGATTTTTCGTTTTCTGGTCATCTCGTGTCGAATATTCAATGTTAAAGGATGTAACTGGATCAAGTTCTTACCTGTGGCTCCCCATCCTGGATGTGCCAAGTTATTAAACCATCCATCATATCTTTGTTTTTCGATTTTGCTGTGTAGCTGCGCTGAAAAAGAAAAAAAAAACATTCTAGTCAGAATCCAAGTCAAATACTAAAGTAAAACCCTCAATTTCATATTTAAATAATACTTGTGAGAAAGTTGTTAGTGAATTATTGTCCCTGGCACAATAACTTTTGAGCGACAAATGAAAAAACCTTTTTTTATTTTATTATTTATTAGTTTCGTTTATACGAAAGATAGAATATAACATGCACCAACTATAACCTATTAATATAACCTAAAGGAATTTTATGATGATGTGGTCCAACTTCTAGAGAGTGGAGGAGTGTGTAGATACAAAATCCTGATGCATGACTTTAATGCCAGAATCGGAAAAGCAAGAGCTGGTGAAAATGCAACTGGTGCATATGGAAGTGCTGACTTGTTGACTTTGCTGAAGTACAAGAACTCTATATTACGAAATCGTTATATAAGAAAAAAATCAGGAGAAAATGGACATATAAAAGTCCATCCAGACTCATAAGTGAAATTGATTAGATCATGTCAAACGATAAAACAATATTTTGAAATTGTACTATCCTAAACCATTCTAATGTTGGAAGTGACCACCGAATGGTACAAGCAAAGATTAGGATAAACTGCGGCAAAGAGCGCGACAGAATGATAAGATCAAAAAGGAGCAAAGTGGAGCAAAGAGGAGCAGCGATTTTGAGACTGCTTAGTCGAACCTCTTTACTGTGTTGCAAGATCCGAAAGAGATGGAAATTACAGATCAATATGAAGAAATCGCTAACAATGTGTTTGAAACGGCTGCTTCAATAGCACCAAAAGATAAACGTTTCAAACAGTCAAAAATCTCCAATGGACCATTAATTTAATGAAAAAAACGACGGACTATAAAGAATGCAGGCAGTTCGTTTCACAGGGTCAAATACGTTGAGCTTTACAAAACTATAAGAAAAGGTATTCGACAGGAAACGCGCCGATACAACATGCAGCTAGGCAAAAAAAAAACTCTGGAAGAAAACAGGAGAATTAACAGAGCTAAACAGAATCTGAGAAAGAAAACGACGCAAATGTTTGCCTTAATGCGTGAGGATGGTACAGTGTGCAGAGAGTGGATGGAAATGTTAGAGTTTGTCAGAAGATTTTATTCAAAGTTATATGAGGATCAAAACCTGTCAAGAACAGCAATGAACTTGTCATTTATTGGCTTTATGGCGAACACAATTTCTAATGTGTCTTATTTCGTTCGAGATGTATTAATCCTAATCAGAACTAAGCTTACATTTATTCCAAAATTAATGATGGCTGCCAGCTCGATACGAGCATGACCTCAGTCATGGCATTTAATTTTGCTGAGCTACTATTGAAGAGTTATGGGTTTTATGGTGGCTCAAATAACACAGCTCTGATCTGAAAATAACCAAACATAGTCTTCCACATGCTGGGCATTTAAGGTCAGGAGGATACAGAATTGGAATACGCGTCCATTATTATATATTGATCCAGCCTGTTTGGCTTTTCGCGCTTTTTGGCGATTATTTTACTCACGTAACTGCACAGCTCTGTATGTCTCTTCAGGCCATTTGGATTTGTCATTTGTCGTCTTTTCCCAGAATTTTGCGGATAAAATAGCAAGACTATCAAACCAAGTTTGAACATAGCATCCCAGATCATAAAAGTTCAGTTGCGATGGATAGATCATTGCCAAAGGGTGCATAACACTAAGATGCCGAAGCAGATCCTCTATGACGAATTAAAGAACAAGAAACGAAACCAGGAAGGTCCAAAAAGAAGATACAAAGACGTCAAAAATTACTAATGCTGAAAGGAAAACTGTCACAAAGTCGCAGCACGCCATCTAACGAATTATACTTGACAAACTTTAGTCTTACTTGCTCCATTTCTGCATCAAGCCAAAAACCTTTCGAGCGACCATCGAAGTTCCTTCTATGTTAGAGACAATAAATTCTAACTCTCCCTCGTATATGGACAATTTCCCACTTCTATTGCGGTTTTTCCCAATTACGAAAACTATATGTCATTTTTTTTGGATTTTCACACTTCACCGGATTTTTGTTGTTTTTTTCACGTACAGAATTTTATTAAATAATGAGAAATAATAGAGGGATATTTTTAAATAGTCATAAACATTACTGTTTGTATTTATGTGAAAAGCTAATAATACAGCTTTATATTAAAGAAGTGTTATTCAATTATTATTGAAATTAATAATAATAGTGGTGCAGTATTATTTATAGATTTTTAAATAATAAATATGTAGTAGGTATTATACTAGAGTGTTAACTAGTTATTTATAAAGCTAATTAAACACTTTAATGGGTTGTACATCGTCGCTGAAAAAATCGACATCCTTCTCATCCGGCGATTTCAACTCAGCTGTGCATTTGAAACAGCTGTCGTCGGTTTCGATGCAGGCAAAAGGTACGAAGCATATCCGGGTAGAAACACGCCATCACAATCAGAGTTTTCAAAGAAACCAAACAACAAAAGTGAACTCGAACTGAACAGGGGCTCGATATAACCGGATACAAAACTGAAATTTATTTACAAGTCCCCAGATGGAATTTCCGAACATGCGCTTTTCACAGTAACAACAATCAAAAGATAAAAACAACAAAAAGGAACTCTTAACACACAGTCGCACTTAATAATTATCACTCTGGACAAAATTTCTTGCTAACTTTCACGTTTTACTTAGCAAATAATAAACAGAACGTTGTAAGCAGACGATTCAACCTACTTGATATTTTGGAAGTTTTTAATAACTGATTAAGGTAAACAGTATTAAATAAAATAATCAACAAATCGACTGTGTCCTCAACGTGATGCGCGTCGGTATTGTTTCTTGGTGCATCATCCGTGAGCATTAGCCACTCAAAAAATCCTTGTACAAAGAAAAAGTCTCGATTCTCGAGATTTCATCATCGAGAATGTTTTTTCCTCGCTCTGCAGTGCGCGTCGAACACAACGTTATGGTGTCAAGGAAAGCAGAATTAAATTTGTTTAATAGGTAAACCAAAGTGCATATTTTGATTGTTTGTACTAACGTAATATATGTTTATATATCGTTTATCATTAAAGAAAAATGAAAAAGTTTCAATTATTTTTTCGCTATGACGTATAATATATTTAGTAAAACTTATTAAGGTCTACATTAACGTTTTAAAACTCCTTTACTTCCTCATTCTTTCCAAGGTGGACCTGTAGTTTTTGTATACTTTTTGTAACTATTATATAAGAACCTTCGACAATGAGTTTTTTTGCCAGGATTGTTATTAGTTTTTACAAGCGGAATGTTGCCATTCATAGTAAAAGGTATAAAAGAAAATCTAAGAGGTTATCAAGAAATTATTCTCAAAAGTACGAGTAAGAAAAATTTACCCAAGCTCCACATAATAATGCTCATATATATCTGGGAGTAATAATAGATGAAACAGGTAAAAAAAGAATTGGAACTGAATACCACAACGGCAATAGGGAACCAAAAAATTACTTTAATGAAATCAAAACATACATCGAGAATACAGAACAGAGTTGGAGAAAAAGAACAAATATATAGGGCGATATATAAGTGGAAGAGTTGTATAAAGAACTGAACATCTGCACCCAGATTAAGGGCACCACAAAGATTGAAATGACTGAAACATGTCGAACAGTTTGATAGAGAAAATATGCCAAAATTAGCCCTCTACAGAGATCCTGTATGTGGTAGAAGGAAAGCGTAGCAATGTAACAAGAGATTTAGTAGAGGCCAAGAACTAGAAAGAAAATGCGTTAAAAGAGAAGAATGTAGACCAATAATAATTCGATTCAAATAAATAGAACAAAGAAACATGTACTTACTGTAAATGCCACATAGAATGTTTGTAAATAGCCCTAGACATACCAGGCCTACATGGCCTGAATGGCAAAATTATTGAACAAGGCATTTTTTAGTCTCAACTGCAAAAACCGAAAAGAAATACAAATTGTCAAACTAAGTATCCAAAATCATCAAGTGACATGTGTACCTAACGGCTGCACAGCAATTCCAATTAAATAAGAACTGATTCAAGTTTCACCATTAGGCTTAATAAGGTGATGAGCAACTAATCTATAAAACAATCGATAAACTGACTCAGATTCATTCAAAGAACGTTTTCGCATCGTCTAGTGCGTTTTTTCTTCTTCACAGAACAGACAGTAACTCATTAGAAACAAAACGCCCTGTATGCTGTTTAGTTTTCAAGGTTTAAACGTAAGACACTGTCATTAAATAAAGATGCATCTGCATACGTAATTACACAACATAATTGTTGTTAGAATTTTTATTTTGACCTAAATCTTTATTTTACATACTATTAGTCCAGCGATATCGAAAGAGGAACTATTATTTTTTCAGCTAGAACTAATATGAATAAAATGCTGACTTAAAAACATTATTTGGCGAAAAAATCGCAAGTTAAAATCGAATTTAGACTTAATTGATCTTTAATTGCATTAGCGGTTTTCCAGATAATTGAAGAAAACATGAAACGAATTTGGGGATATTTTCTGGGTCTGTTTCGAAAAAACCGCAAATTTTAAACTTGAATATATTTTTACTTAAAAATACTCATTTGATTTGGACAGATTTCTTAAAATAAAATTCTTCCATCCTTTTGTGAATTTTATAAACTGAACATGTTTCAATATTAAAAACAATGTAATTTAAATGTAACAAAACTGGTGAAAATAACATTGTATAGTGTACTCGGTAAAATTTAGTTGCAAAATATATGTTGCAATACATAAAATAGCATTGAGTTACATTCATTGCTTAATTTTTGAAATTACTCTATCACAAAAACTGAGCCAAATCTATATGGGCTTGATATTTAAATGACCTAAATATACAACTGGATAATCTCAAAAATAAACGAACAGAAATCTTATATACATACCCGAGCTAGTTATGCCCAGAATACCAATTCCAATCAAACACAAATACGCTGAATTAACAGCCATTCTCTAGGAGGATCACTTGACGAATCAGATTAACAGGCCCGCACTATTCTATCATAAATCTCGATCGAATCAATCTGAAAACCATAGTTTAAGTCACCAGCGTATATGCGAAACAGTCCCACGTTCCATACCATCTGGAACTACAAAAGAAACTGAAGAGCGAACGAAGAGAAAGTCAGCCGGCCAGTCTGAATCAGAATCTCCCACCAAATTGTCGGTGGCAGTGGGATCCGCGAATCCATTTGGAATTTCGTATCGTTTGCATTTTTTTGGAACGATATATATTTTTGTTTTTTATTATCACCTTCAAGAATATTTACGATTCACTGCAGAACGCTCCAAGTTGTATTTGATTTTTTTTGTAAATAATTAGAATATCCATTAATTGTATACCTCTAAGGAATAACAGAATAATTTACTATAATTAAAATTAAAGATAATTCTATTAATAAACGTAATAGTATTCCATTAAAAACCTCACGTGCTTTATTTTCTGCTAGAGAAGGTCAACGATTTAATAACTTACATATTTCTAATCGGTTTGGAAGCTGTAAAGAATTAATTATCTGGAAGAGCCAGGAAGCCAGTCAGATGACTAAATAGTCTTTTGATATATGTTCATTTACAAGGAACTGCTCAAAACAAAAATATTAATTTAATTTTATACATACGTGCAACCACATAAATGATTTTAAAACCACAAATTAATGAACACGTTCATCGTTTTTACAACTTAAATTAAAACTACAAATCTTGATAGCAATAAACATCATGTCTACTACTTTCAGGAAGAAATGTTTTAAGCAGGAAATGATTAGCATGGTTTAAAAAAATAAATAAATAGAGGAAAATGTATAGATATATTCAGTACATAGACAACCACAAGTGCATAATTTTTGGAGATTTTGGCAAAATGAAAATCTGGTGATAAATATTTTGTTTTAAAGGTTTAAAAACAAAACAATAATATATTTCCTTTTATACTTTTGGATATTTTATTTCAAGCTCTAATAAAATATTTATCACGATAAATTTATTAGATTAATAAATAAATTTAATAAATAACATGCTGTTGACATCAAATTGTGGTTTAAAAAAATAGATATGAAAAAAAGTATGGTGGGTGCATAGACAACCACAGATACATGTTTTTTTTTTAAAGGTTAGAACCAAGTAAACTTCTCATATGAAACTTATTTTACTTTTATATTGAAAGGTAAACTTTATTGACAAATATTGAATATTTAAGTCTGAAAACAATGTTATAATTGTTTTTAATACCTTTGGAAATTTTTTGTGACTAAATTTAATCAAGACTTTTAATTAAATAAATATTGTTTGCATTTATCATATTTCTTCAGAGAGAATAGTAAAGTGAATTAGACAACTGCATAAACATTCTTTTTTGAGGTTAGAACAAAATTAATAACCTTCATTAATAAATATTGTATATTTATATACAACATATTCCAAAAACAAAATATTGTGAAAATTCCTTTGATACATTTAGAAAACATTATGTAAAACTATAACAAAAAAATTCAACAACAATAGGAAGATATTAACAAATAATTTATGTGAAGTAATTTTCAGTTTTAAAGAGCTCCATCGAAGACGAAGTCAGTTTCCGATCGTTATTACCCTTTTTCTAAAAAGGAAAAACACTTTTACGAAACCACCTTTTATAAATCTATTTAAAATCCAAGATGTACACGTAGAAAAACACTTACGAATAATGGAGTAAATATATTTGTTACTTTACTGGCAGTGTCTACTTTATTCATTTTTGCCTCGGTCTCTTCAATTTTACACTCAAGAATGTCGAGATTATTCTTAATATGAGCAATTACAAACTCGGTACTGTCAATCTTATCACATAAACTATCAAATTCTCTCTTATATCCTTGAATAGAACCCAACAAATCGTTGGAATCCTTTATATCGGGCTGAATGAACGAAAACATTGTTTCGAATTCTTCGAGTCTAGCTAACATTTCCTCAATAGACTTATTTATGGGTTCCAACTACAAATATCACCAAAAAGCTGCCATCGCAAGAATCATATTTAAAACTTACTTTTTTTTCTAAATCTAAATTTGCAATATATTTCCCATAATCCGTTGCTGTTTTCTGAATATCTTCTCGTTTCATATTTACAATTAGAACTTATGTCAACGGTAATTTCAGTACGATAGACTGTTGTCAGATCTAAGAGGCTAACTTTTGACAACGTGGAAAATTAAACTGTATTACTAGTTGCTGACTCCATAGATAAACTTTAAAATATTTTGTTTACATAATTTTATATTTATAAATGTGTATATTAATTAATTATTTTGTGAACTTAATGTTTCCTGATTATCTTTTTGTTTAATATTTTTTGTTGTTTAGGACATATGTTGAAATAAATTTCTCTGTGAAATCCAGTTATCAACATTGCAAATGGTAATTGTATTACTAGTTGCAGAAGATCAAAATGTTTACTAAATATTTAGTTGAAAAAAAATATATTAAGTATGGTAACAAATAATTAAAAATGTTCAGTCTATATAACTATGAATTTTCGTTGAAAACGCTCACAAATTAAAGTAATTAACGCTAACGTTAAATTTTATACGCCATTAAAAGACATTTTAATGGAAATTAGAATTATAGCAACTTTACCAATCAAAATTGTCGGAACAGTAAAATTTCGGACTGCGAGAATTCCTACTCTCACTGGAAAAAAAAGCAGGCTTACCTGAGTTTAGTAGATCGTAAACTACCGTCGATATCGGTGGGCCAGTCTCCGGGTACGCACCTGTTTGTCTTTGATTTTCACGGTTCCAAGATCAAACTCGTACGTAGCTTTTTTTTTAATTGTTCTAACCATATTTAATGAGTTAAAATTTTAGTATTTATTTAAGGGTATTTTTTATCCTTTTCGAGTTCAAATTATTATTAATCTAGTATAATCAACTTTAGATTTTTTAGGGAAATAACATGTTTTAAATATTTTTAATCATACTTTTAATATACAAAAGTAACTACGAGTATTTGTAACTACTTATATATCATTATAAAATTAAATTCACAATGGGTAATTTTTTGTAATTATTATTTCTATATATTTCTATTTAAAACATTTAAACTTTTTCGATCGAAACGTTTTCTGTCGCTAGTATTTCTTGAAATGCTTTTAATTATATAGTTCCATATTTACCTGTTAGGTTTTGCGCTTCGTAAAATCAAAATTATTTACTTTTACGTGACGTCATGATCGTTAATGTGTCTCCTAGAATTACAAAACCAAAATTTTCTCGATCTATAACTTGAAACAGCTATTCCGAAAGGACACAAATTTATTTTACCTTTTGCGCGCAATTACTGTAACGACAGTTTAAGTAAGTCGTAATGACGAAAGGAATGAGTATGTTTTCTCTTCATCAATTTAGTTTTATTGACAACAATATTTCTAATACCACAATAGACGTTTCGTCCCGATTATTAAGCATATTAGGTAACCGAGAAAGAGAGAGAGAGAGAGAGATGTCTATTAAACTGGTGTCTTCATACAAAACATTTTTCCTCCATATTAATAGGTACAGGTATATTAAAAATCGAAAATTCTACTTGTAACCTTGGAATAAAGTCATATTATTCTAACGTAATACTAATAATTATGTACAGGAGGAAACAGCTAACTTGATATTTAAAAAACTGACAAATTATTTAATTTTTCAAAAAAAAAGATAAAAAAAGAGATGAAAGTGGTTCAGGTAGAATTCAATTCGTGGGGACGACACATCGAACTGAAACCAAGAGAAGAGAAAGTGTTTATGCAGTATAGCGTGGTCAGTATATAACTTAGTTATCTACGAAAAGAGACTTAATTTCGTAAATCGTACAAAAAATATGTTAAACATAAAATTACCACATAGTCGAGAGTTTGCTCGGTAAATATTTGAGCTCCTCTTATTTCAAATCTAAAACACCTGAAACCAATCACCGGAGAAAATATAATTCGTAATGCTGGTCCTATTTGCATGTAATTGAAAATTCATATATATCCAAACACGAGAGTGTTATGTCATTTAATTAACTTGATTTGGTAACGTTTCACTATAATGATCGTGGTATAACGCCGCGAATGAAATTTGGAACAGGAAGAAAATATACGAACATCTACACTTGGTAAAGTTGAAGAGATGTACCACTAAACAGCAAATAACGTTTTTAAGCTTCTAGATACGCGTTTCGGTAACCATGTTAGCATCATCAGGAGATGATTTAAGATTATATGGTTAGATAATCTCCTGATGATGCTAACATCGAGAAGATTAAAAAAAGCGATTTGAGGTTTTGTAGTAAATCTCTTCGAGTTTAGTGTTTCAAACACTCTAAGATATCTTACAGGACGTCTTTACATATTGTAGGGCAATGAAGAGTAAAATAGCCCAATGGTACGATGGACGAAGCGTATTTGTTACCGGGGGCAGTGGATTTATGGGGAAGGTGATGCTCGAAAAACTTCTCTATTCCTGCGACGGTATAGAAAAGATTTATGTTCTTTTACGATCGAAAAGAGGTCGTACTCCCCAGCAAAGAATCGACGACATGTGGAAACTACCTGTCGGTGAAACAACCATAACAAAACAACGCAAATAATCCCACTTCCCTCGTAGGTTTTCGACAGATTGAGAGAAAAAGATCCAGAAGCCGTGAAAAAATTGATTCCCATCGACGGAGATTTGTTTAGCAAGGATCTGGGTATAAAATCATCGGATGTGAAATTGATAATCGATAACGTGTCGGTGGTATTTCACATGGCGGCCACGCTGAAATTGGAAGCCACCCTCAAAGATGCCATCCATCAAAACACCGAAGGTACCGCCATGGTCCTGGACCTGGCCAGGCAAATCAGGAATCTGAAGGCATTCTGTCACTATAGTACAGCTTATTGCTCAGCCGACATTGAGGTTTTTGAAGAACGGGTAAGAATTAGCAACAGATCAATCACAAGTATTACTAACGTAAAATAAAATATAACAAGCCTACAATCATTGGTAATTTTAAAATGTCAACACTTCAAGTGGTTATTAATTCTATTTCAATCGTCAATCTTACTATTACAAATGAAAGTTGTTCTATTTTACAAGTAGATAACTATAAGATCTTTTTTGTGTGTAAAAGTTCCTACTGGCTACTTAAAATGTTGTTAATATATGAGGAACGTTTACGAGTTATTATCTCTATTATGATTATTATCAACATAATAAAAAACGTCCCCATCGACAAATTTGCTCTAAACTATTTGGCCAGAATTTAAGATTGTATGCATGAGAAGAACAAAGAGTTTTTTATCAATGGCCCAACTGATGATAGAAAGCGTCTTCAATACTGCCCTCTCAAAAGCCACCTGTTTCTGCTTTTGATTTAACAGTAAGTTAGATCTTCACCGTGAACCTCTCCTTTATTTTTATCTAGGATTTCTCCTATTTGCTTTTCTCTTATTCAATTTTTGTTGTTAGACACTTATCCAGCCATCCTTTTAAACGGTCTTCTACTGTACGGCACATTGTTCTTACAAGTAATCGCTAATCTATCGGGTTCCATTCTTTCTACGTGTTGACCCAAGACTTTTTCTTGTTTTAATCCACCTTGTATGGTACACTCTCCTCATGTATTTATATTTGTTTCTCTGTCTCTAAGTATAATGCCATGAAATGATCTTCAATTCTTTCATTTCAACATTGTTTATTTTTTGCCTTGTCCTTTTTGTATCGGCGGGTATCAATATTGGGCTAATCGTTGTTTCGTAGCTGACCTAGTGTTTGACGCTTATTAATGTAAGTTCCTCTTTAAAGTAATCCCACAGAAAGAAGTCAAGGGTGGTGCGATTCGGAGATCTTCATGAAAAAATTTCATGGCATTTCGGTAAATGCTCGTCCTTTATTTCTTTCAAGTCCAGTCATTCTTTGTGTGATCACTGTACACCACACTTCTTCTTCTTCTTCATATCCTGTGTGTCAAGTTGACCCTGAGGCCCTTACTTTTGTTCTCTTATTACGATTACGACTGTTTCGCGACAGTCGCAATCTGGATTTTATGCGCCGTCCTTTTGGCGCGGTTAATACCATACGGTACTGGTCGAGATTAATCGACCGAAGTGAAGTGATTACTGCTCCGGAAACGACCCGCGAGGGTCGAGTCCAGTGGAAGTTTATTCGTAGATCGATTGGTTGGTACGCTGGTCGTTGTCGCTGGATTTTTTGAATGAACTGATGTGCTGTTCGGTTCTTCTTCGTGTCTGTGGTGTTTTGGCCTATTCTTTTTTGTTTTCTTGGTGTTATTCTGTTCTATTTTGTTTTATTATTCCCTTTTTTGTTTTCTTGATGTTCTCTTTTTTGTTTTCTTGATGTTATTCTGTTCTATTTTGTTTTGTTATTCTCTTTTTTGTTTTCTTGATGTTCTCTTTTTTGTTTTCTTGATGTTCTCTTTTTTGTTTTCTTGACGTTATACCGGTGTTAGTGGTTTTATTTCGATGTTGTTGATAGCACAGAATGGACGGACTGGATGTTGTTGTCGGTCCCAGTGCGTTTCATCTTCACCGTCTTCGGGGCTAAGGCTTATTCTCTTGGTTAGGTTTGAGGTCGCCACGCGTCCTGCGTGACGAACCTCGGGGGGTGCCCGCTCCCTAATCCAGTTCGGACTCCCGCTGCTGGAACGGTCAACAGCCATGGACGTCTGCCCCCACGATGGCCAGCGCGCTCGCAACGCATCCGACCATCACAGAGTCCATCCTCTGCTTACAGTATTACACTGTTTATTCCATGTTAGCGAGTCCGGGCAAGAAGGATTTGGTGTTGCTGCCGGTCCCGGTGCTTCGTTCTTCACCAACTTCGGGGCTAAGACTTATTCTCTGGGTTAGGTTTGAAGTGCCGACTGGCGGAGACGACACTTCGGGGTTGTCCGCTCCCTTGGCCAGATCTGTACGTCGGCGACCGAGACTACCAACGGACACTGCTATCTGTCCCCATGGTGACCAGACAAACACGTCCGATCACCTCAGAGTCTCGTTCCGAACTGTACACCACACTCTGTCTCTCTATGGAAAGGCATGTCATCGATCAATTGTAGATTTTCTATGCCCCAGCAAAGTGAATTTTGCTTCTTAACAAATTGATTTAGGTAAAGATGCACATCATCGGACATCCACAATTTCTTCACTAAATTTGCATGTGCATCTGGTGCTCTGACTTCTAGTGTCCAGATACTGTCCCTAAGACATCCACTTATCTCTGAAGAAATATAAACATTTCTACAAGTATTTAACTGCTGCTAGGGACTATAATACGTGAACCACTCTCATAGGCATACACATGCTTTAGGTATATGAAACTAAAGAGAATCCCAGAGATGTTATCAACGTAGTAAAATGGATGAATCCAGACGCGTTGGAAATGGCTACCAAGGACATAATTGCTCCACATCCCAACACATACACTTACAGCAAAAGACTGGCTGAACAATTAGTGGCTGATGAAAAAGACAACTTTCCTGTTTGTATAATTCGACCTGCCGTTGGTGAGTGATTGTCCAAAATATATCGTACGATACTATCCCCAATTCTGCTATTTTAAAGTTTGCCCCGCCGGAATTGAACCGATACCGGGATGGGTAGACAGCTTGAACGGCCCCATGGGACTCTTGGTTGCTGCCGGGAAGGGCGTTTTAAGATCTATGCACTGCATCGGAACTAATAAAGCTCAAGTTATACCCGTAGACTATGCTATCAACGCCAGCATAGTGGCAACTTACAAATTGGGCACCGAAAATCCGTAAGAAATATTGTTTAGATGAACTTACAGTGGTGGCCAATAAATTAAGAGTGATGGAGTCTTATTAATATATTTTATTTGAACTCATTTTTACGTTGCTTCTAAGACAATATTAATTTTCCAGAATGAATGTATCGAACTTTTGAAAGGGATACGTGTTAAAAGTCTGAATACAAACAATTAATTTATTCATAATTATACGTTGATGAGATATTTTGAGACAAAAAAAATAACATTCTTTTAATTTTTTCTCTAAAATATAAAATATTTTGGTCTATACAAATACCGAAGCTTAGTACTAAGAAGTAGTACTTAGTACTTTTTCACCGCTTCAAGTACGAACCATTAGGAGGAAATAAATTAATTAAGAAGATAAGCAGCAATAAAATGAATTTAACTGAGTAGCCGATACTTGATGGAAATTAATTTTAAATAAATAAACAAAGATTACTATCTAAAAATTTCCACTATATTTAAAATTGTATGTATGACAATTGTTTCGTCACCCAGTGCCTTTTTCAAATACACACTATACTAAACTAAAAGTGAGAAAAGTAACCACAACCTAAAGCCTCCATCGACCTAATAATACCATAAAACATGATAGTGGGGAAATCCATTTTTTGTCAACGTCTAGGACAACATAAGTTTAATAACGGTGAACCGTTCAAGTCTAGCTGGATAACGTCTTTTTTGTTCGTTGAGCCTATTAGAGAAAGATCTTCCTGTTTGTTCAACATAGACCAACATTATAAATAAAATAATTATTAAAAAAAGTTATAATAAAGCCATTCATTTAATATATCCGGTCAATCTCGAAAATGCAGCGTTCAAAACAATTACACGTAGGGGAAAAATTACCAAATTAGTGTCGAGATATTTATCCAACAAATAATATAAATATTGCTTACAAAACAATCAATAGTCTAGGACGCCTCATTAAAAACAATAAAAATAAAACAAGTAAACTGTATAAATCAGGAGTGTATTTAATTGAGTGCAGGTCGTGTCCAAAAGTCTATGTTGGACAAACAGGAAGATTTTTCTCTACTAGGCTCAGCGAACATAAAAGACGTTATATTAAACAACAAAATAATTCTCATTATGCTAACCACTTGATGTTAGAAAAACGTACTTTCAATGATAATTTTATAATGTTACATAATGAGAATAAATCCATTAGAGAGCCTAGAAATCAGCAAAAGAAAAATTTGGATATTTTGATAAATGACCAGCTAGACTTGAACGGTTCACCGTTATTAAACTTATATAGTCTTAGACGTTGACAAAAAATGGATTTCCCCACTATCATGTTTTATGCTATTATTAGGTCGATGGTCACTTTAGGTTGTGGTTACTTTCCTCACTGTTAGTTTAGTATAGTTTGTATTTGAAAAAGACAGTGTGTCGAAACAACTGTCATACATACAGTTTTAAATATAGTGGAAATTGTTAGATATTAATCTTTGTTTATTTAGGAATAAAATGGGCTGGATATATTGTAAACAAAATGTAATATTTATTATGAGAAATAAATTAGAAAAGAAAACTTGGCTTTTGAAATTTTTTCTAACACTCTTTTTTATTGTCCACCAATGTACAGGGTGTCCCATAACTTATCAGCCATAGAACAACTGGTGATAGTAGAGATTAAAATAAGAGGATTTAGTCAATAAATGTGTTGGCAAATGTTAGTTAGTCATTAAAAAGATACAGGGTGTAGAAACAAACTAAAATTTTCGAAAAATCGAGGTAATTTAAAAACGGTTGAGGATATCAGGTTCAAAATCGGGGTAGTTGGGTTTTTAAAGGCGCCAAATCCGAATTTGGTTCTAGTTTGAACCTAGTTCCTAGAGGGCGCTTGCTACCTAGTTTGTGATGAATTAAATCGCTGATATTATTTTAACCTATAAAATTGGAAACATTTGACTTCAAAATAGAGAAGAGTCATAATTCCCACGCAAAAAAGGTACCCTTGGTCAATATCGATATCTTTTGCCGTTTGCAAGATATTCGTGTTCGAATATTCCATTGCACATCTTGTCGATGGCTGAAAAATATGCAATTCATAAAGTGTGCCTTGAATACCTTTTTTACGTGGAAATGATGACACTTCTCTATTTTGAAGTCAAAATATTTGCAACTTTATAGGGTAAAAAATATGAGCGAGTTAATTGCTCACAAACTAGGAAACAAGCGCCCCCTAGGAACTAGGCTCAAGCTACTACCAAATTCGGATTTGTCGCCTTTGAAAACCCAACTACCCCGATTTTGTACCTGATATATTTAGCCGTTTTTAAATTGTTTCAATTTTTCGAAAATTTAGTTTGTTTCTACACCATGTATCTTTTTAATGACTAACTAACATTTACCAACACATTTATTGACTAAATCCTCTTATTTTAATCTCTACTATCACCAATTGCTCTATAATGGATAAGTTATAGGACACCCTGTATATACTTTTGAATTATTTTGGTTTCTGCTTGATCAAAATTCAATAAAAATATTAATTGAAAGATTTTTTTGACAAAATGTCCACTAGCCTGCACCGACTTATAATGTGTCAAGATACCTAAACATATTCTTAAATTTTACTGCAAATTTAGACCGAACTATAGTGCTAAAAATTCATAGAAATTACTTACTATAAAATAAAAAGCATTACAGTCCCAACCAATGCCCGATTAATATCATTTGATGTTCAGAATTTATTCCCCAGCATCCCACAATAGCATCCATCCTACAATAATGTTAGTCAGAAAATTATTAATTAATAATAATGTCAACCCAGTTATCAGCATGGAAATTTACTAATTGTTTGAAAAAATTGAAACATACTTATATAAAAAACAATGTAAAAGACTTTAATTTAAACAAATAACAGTTTAGGAAAATTTACCAAAAATTTGCAAAGCAAAAACAAACAAAAAAGAAAAACTGGAGTATATCAACTAATTGTGGGTCATGTTCGAAAACGTATATATGCCAAACACAGGCAGATCTTTCAAGAGCATTAATGTACACGAAAGACGTTTCCTCAATCGGAAACAATCCTAATTAATTATCTATTGTAATAACTAATTATAACTTATAATATATAAGTTTTATATATATATATATATATATATATATATATATATATATATATATATATATATATATATATATATATATATATATATATATATATATATATATATATACATATATATATATATATATACATATATATATATATATATATATATATATATATATATATATATATGTATATCGAAGTAACATTTTGATGTATTAATACTTAGATGAATTAAAAATTGGTTACATTTTCTTTTTAGCCAACTTTTAATATAACGTGCCGATTTCTAATATATGAACAGGTTCATTACAATTTACTAATTAGCATATATTCTTGTACGAAAATCACCTTCAACTTTTGTTCTGACGCTAATTGTTTATTGTTATAATTATGTCAAAATAATTTATGTAATTATAACTAAAATCATAATTACGACAATGATAGATACAATTACAATAATATTGACACCTACTAAATGAAAACCATCGTTTTAACAGTTATTTCAAAATAGTGCATATATACACAAAATACATATACAAAACAAAAGCAAAAAACTAAACTTCTCTGGAGAACTTTTTAAATTTGTATAGACAAGAAATAGCATCTAAGTGGATTTCCTAAAAATATATATTTTATTGGGTAAACATTTTGTACCTATACCCATTTCAACATCAATAATATTAATTTCTGATGAAGCTACAGTGCTAGCGAAACGCGTTAAACAATAATAAAGTGGACATTTTAACAAAAAGTCTTTCATTAAACATCAGATAAGTAAACAACCATTTCAACAGTAAAGAGATCCCAGTCTACAACTTGACTCAAGATGGAGTAATAACAATAACGATGGGCGAAATATTAAACATGGGCCGCGAAGTAGTCTACAGAAACCCCTTCCAGATGCAAATTTGGTACCCAGATGGAGACATTCGCTCCTCCAAACTGATTCACAACCTGTGCTGTATTTTTATGCACTGGCTGCCCGCCTTATTCATTGATCTGTTGATGTTTATAATAAGGCAAAAAAGATTGTAAGTATTAGTGTTTTCTGTATTAAGTACAGTATTTTGTTAGTTAAATAGAATTTTATAGAATAGAAGAAACCAAATCCTACAGCTTTTGTGGAAATCCTTCATATGGCTGGGTACTTCAGATAACCTGGTCAATTTTATATCAACCATCAATAAATTTAGAATCATATCAAAACAAATTCTCTTAAAATATGAAAACTAACTAATGTACTTACTTTTTCACCAGCATGATCCGCATACAGAAGAGAATCCATCAAGGCCTGGAACTCCTTCAATTTTTCACAACCCGCGAATGGAACTTTGCAAATAAGAAATTTTTAAGCCTTTGGGATGAGGTAAACGCGTTAATATTCCCATTAGGGGTATTAAATTGTTTCAAAACAGAACTAAACTAATACCGGCACATAACTATATTTTCAAACTGACCATTGTTGTTGTCGACTGTCACTTGTATCTTCTTCTTTTATTAATAACTGGCACTGTTACCACAGGGTTAATTTTATATTTCTAAATATTTTTTATGTACAAAAAGATGGATGAAATGGACAAAAAAACATTTAATATGGATTTCCACATCATGCCAATTGACTGGTATTTAGAAAAATCCGTACTGGGTGCGAGACAGTATTGTATGAAGGAACCATTGTCGTCTTTACCAAGGTGTAGAATTCAACAGAAATTGTAAGTTTTAACTTTCAAGAAAAGGAACGAGATTTCAATTCCATTTTTTTCCAGATTATATGTCCTTCACAAATTAGTGGTGTTCACTGTATATTACTATATATTTTACATTTTAAGTTTATGGTTACCACCTGTCAAAGTACTTTACGATCTATTATGGGAAAATTTGGAAAAAATTACCGTTTTTAATGCGCCAAGATAAGTGGTAAACTTACCACTACACTAACTCTAGCACTTACTTTTATACTAATGCATTTCAATAATAAATAAATGATGTTGTTAGATTTGGGGTGTTTTATTGTAGACTAATAAGAATTATAGAATTTCTGGAATTAATTATCTCAAAAACTTTACATAACCAAAACAATAGGTCGAAAAACACTTACCGAGTCTTTTTTGTTAACTTGCTCACTTAATTCGCATTTTACATCACAACACAACGAACCAAATTCAACTTGATGTCACCAACACTTTTTCTCCGCACAACTATTTTTTTTAGGTTAGATTTCCCGACTTCTTCTTTCCAGCCACATTCAAAATATCTAGGTGGATAAATTAACGATCTAGGTTAAATAAAAAATGGTATTTCATTTTCTATAAATAATATTTAATTAAGATCTCTATCCTCTAAGTATTTATATTCGAAGGTGAAACCTTCCTTTTTTCTTTGTCCCCATTTTTCGTAATCGAAATAGATATAGGTGCCCTGGAACAAATGTGTTCGATAGGGATGAACGCGTTCAAACAAATTGCACTTTTTTAGAAGATTTTCCACTGTTACTCACCTGTTCGTATTCTTCGTTGATGATCTTTGGCTCTTCATGCCTTTGAAACCACATCATGTACTTGGTGTGAAACCTCCAGCTCTGTTTTTTCAAAGCTTTCGCTGCAAGATACTGTGCCTTGGTGCCTTCCATGTAGTAAAAGACGAAAAATAACGTCTCGGTACCCAGTCTCTGGTAGAACTCGGGCGTGTCAGAGTTGAACAAAGGTGCCTGCAAGACAGGAAATAATTTATCTTGGTACCGTTTTGAAAATTAAAAGCCCACCTGTATGTAGTAGGCGGGTGTATTGCACGGATTTCGGGGCAAGTAAGTCCTTATCCTTTCGGTATCGGACGGATGGGGCATGTGGTAAAAGGCAGCTTCCATCAGCTGGAACTGTTGCTGGTGTTCCTTCTGTAACGGTACCGCACCCAACGGCGCCACGCCTAACAAGGGCGGAATGTGAGCCTCCGTTTTCGCCTGATTTTGCGTCCTGGGCGTTTCCAATATGACTTGTTGCTGCTGCTGTTGTGCCTGCTGATGTTGCTGCTGGTTCTCTATCGTCGTCCTGTCTATCACTTGTTGAGCGATCGTCTTCAAAGTTGACAGTTCCGTGATTTGAATCTGCAAACGTTCAATGACAAAACGCCCGGAAAATCCCTTTGACCGACAAACCTTTTCCATAATATCGCCAGGAAGATTTTGGGGCCCCTCTGGGTTGGAATGCGGCGAAGGAGCCGCGCTGTTATTCGTATCTGGAGTGCAGTTGTTTTGTACTGGCCCATCTGTGGGTTTCTGAGATGCGGTGGTAGAATTACTTGATGCCTGAAATAAATTCTAATCATCCCACACTCTTTAAAATCACCCCAGTTTGTTACCTGTGAAGTAATTGATGAATTTACAGCCGACGTATTGTTCACATTCAACATGTTTGGCTGAGACGATTGACTAACATTGGGTATCACAGTTGAAGGGTTGCTTTCGCCATTATCTATCAAAGAAACAATCAAACATCGATGCGACGCAAACTAGAAGAGTCTTACTCGCGTTTATTTTTGAACCGAGGTTGTTTGCTGCTACCGCCGCAAAATTGCTGACGGTCGTCATATTCGAAATGACGGGAGAGCTCTCTCGCGCGGCCAAAGTGACCTTACTTGGCGTACTACTCGTCAAAGTCGTGGTCTTACCTGGAAACAGACAAATTAGCATTCCAAACAAATGCGCCAAGTTGCAGAAATGAAATACCAACCAGAGGGCGTTGACGTTGCACTCGCACTGCTATAGTTTAAAACCGAACTTGTACTGCTGTTAAGCGACGACGGAGTAGCTCTAACTGCGGTCGGTTTCACCGGCTTAAACAAAGACCAATAAAAATTACCCACTAAAAAGCATTCATTGCATTTTGCAATTTTTAAAAATAATGTGTTGTTAAACACATTGATTAGTCTAATCTCTAATCATTATCAGGAAAGTGATAAATCTTTTTAAAAATGATAAACAACAATCAACTTAATAATGATGACAGTTTTAATTTGCTTATTGGTAATCTAGAAATAATCAGAAGGAAACTTACTTTTATTTGTTGTTGCACTTCTTTAGCAATTGCCTTTTTTTCTTCAGTGATGCTATTATCAGTGGAATGGTTAAAGGCAGTAGAGTTGGGTAAACCACCCCCTGACGGGGCTGGGGAGGCTATAGGTGATGAACCAGATATCATTGAGGTGGGTGTACCTCCTGTATCATTGCTGTCTGTTGTGGCTAAAAGTACAGTAGCATAACACACTGAAAGCTACTAAAATGACACCGATTGCTAACCTGATGATGGTAAACCAACACCCGACAGCTCCACTTCATCTAATCCAATTATATCATCATATATAAACTCATTATCTTCAAAGTCAGGCTCTTTCCATGACTCAATATAATATTCAACATTATCTTTTATAGGTTTTATCTAAAACATAAAGAATCACATAGTAACAGTACATTTTAGAAATAAGCATACAAAAAAAAAACACTCCTTACTTGCTTAACTTCAACAGATTCGTTAACTAACATTCTTAACAGAGCTTCTAGTTTCTGTATATGAAACCTATGCCTTTCTAACCTGCCCTTTAACTCATCCATTCTTTCTTGCTTGTCTTTATCAAGCTTTTTTTTACCTTTTGACAGCAGCTGCTCTATTTCACTCTCAAATGAGTCAGTCTAAAATCACCTTCCTTGTACCAATCTGCTGCCAAATACAAAAATTGGACAAATAGACTAACCTGAATAGAAAGCTGATCAATGGACATATTCAACCAGTGCTGCATTTCTTCTTTCTCCTTTTGGGCAGGATCCAGTTTCTGAGCAGCTCCCAAGCCTTCTTTTGAGTATGCTTTTGTCTTTGTCTCTCTTTCTACTACTTTGAAACGCTCCATTTGCTGCGATGAATATGCATCATTTGTAAATTATATTTTAAGCAAATGGACACAACAACTTACAGTTTCAATTAGCTTCCGATTATCCATTAAAATGCTCTTATCTTTTATCTCACCAGAGGCTATCCAACTTTTGATTTGATCTCGAAGTCTCTGCAACTTCTTGATTTCCTTTTTGAGATCTGCCTCATATTTTTCCTTTTGATTACTGTTTGTGGCATTGTGAACCTTTTGCCAAATGTCCTCGAAAGTCTCTACTCCTTCAGTTACTTTTTTTAAACAACGATCTATTTCCCCTGAAATTGAATAAATCTAGAGACAATTGCATAGGAAATAGACTTATGCGATCTATTCCCAAGAAAACAAACAGAATATTAATAAAGGTTGGTATTATTCATGGCTTATCTCTGTCTTCTAATAATCGAGTTTAACAAAAATAACTCAAAAAAATAAGATACAAAAACCCAGTACCTTGAAGTTTTCTGGTCGCCGCCATATCTGTCAAGTTCAATGCATTCTAACGCTTTTTCAGCCAATATGGACAAAATACCGTTATATAGTCTATACCACAATCAGTCAAAACGTACAGCAAATTATTTATCAGTAAAAATTTGTACTTATATTTAAATTTTTGGCTAAAAAAAAATAAAAAGAACTCGTTTTTTCTCAATCCTGTGCCTCCTAAACTTCAACAATTCGCAATGCCAACATAAAATGATTGACATTTGAATGTGTTCCATAAAAAGATCCAAATATTCCATGTAAAAGTAAATACCGTTTTTTATACATTAAAATCGACAGTGGTAAATCGTTGGACACCTTTTATAATATATGTATAAAAATTATTGTTTTTATTTAAAATTTGTAGATTTGAAAATATATTTATATTTTATTTCCCAACATACTTCAAATTTGACAACTCATTTGAACTATTAATACCAACACCAGAAAACATAGTTAGACATGAACCAAAACAAGGTAATATGAAGGGATGACTGGTATTGTTTTTATTCAATAGTGTGTAGAAAGTATTCAATTCCCATATAAATGGATAATGACATGGATTGCGAGGACCTGGCAGAAAATGAGGCTGCTGAAATTGGGGAAACAGTTTCAAAAAGAATACGATTATTACGACCACAAAGTGTTCAAGTAAAGAAATTGTGTGCCAAGGAAGAAAGAACTGCAAATTTACGAAGAGTAAGTCTTATAAACGAAAAAGCTATACTATTTTTAGGTGGTGCATATCCTATAACAAATTCACAATCATGTTTTCAAGGTTTCGATGATTCTACAAAAATCAGAACAATGTCGTAGTTTAGAAGACTTAAAAACGTTGGAAGAGTGCTCCAACATCGTTGATGAAGTACAAGAAAGAATGAAAAAACGATTGGCCTTGAAAAGACGTCTAGAAGAATTTGAAGATCCAGAAGATGTCTTAACACACAAGTGCCAAGTACTGGCACAAGCAATAGCTCAATCTCAACACTTGGTTGTATATACTGGAGCAGGTATTAGCACAGCTGCCAAAATTCCTGATTATAGAGGACCTAATGGTATTTGGACAAGACTGAGAGAAGGAAAAGAAATTGGGTATTTTTTAATTTTAGATCTTTAGTTTTAAATGTTTTATTTTGTTTTTTTTTTCAGAGATCATGATCTTTCTCTGGCAGAACCAACTTATACACATATGGCTCTGTTTGAACTATATAGACAAAAAATACTGAAATATGTGGTGTCACAAAATTGTGATGGGTTACACCTGCGTTCAGGTTTACCCAGAACAGCACTGTCAGAGCTACATGGTAATATGTATATAGAGGTATGCAAGACATGTAAGCCCCACAGAGAATACTGGAGAGCATTTGATGTAACTGAAAATACAGCTAGATATGCCCATAAAACCTATAGGTTAGATTTCCCATCTTATTCAAACATAAATGTGTGCATTACAAAGAAAATTATCTTTTTAGGAGATGTTATGTATGTAATGGACCATTAGTTGATACAATTGTTCATTTTGGAGAAAGGGGGAGCTTACAATGGCCTTTAAACTGGAAAGGGGCTTGTAAAAATGCCAAAGAAGCCACCACAATCATTTGTCTGGGTAAGTACAACATTTAAAATTACTTGAAAAGTGATTAAAATGATTTAATATTGGCTTATTTTACAATATAAATTGACTGCTTAAGTGCATGCATGCTTATATATTATTTTATGCTACATATGAATTTAATAATTTTATTTTCCAAAACATATCTACGTGAATTTAAAGGTTATGTCATCATTGTGTTTTAAGGCTCAAAAATAAATATTGCACATTATACTTAGCCTGGACTATGTAACACACAGTATATCTTATAAATAAATGACTTCCTAATTGAATCTTGTTAAAATAGGTTCCAGTCTAAAGGTTCTAAAAAAATACCCATGGTTATGGCAAATGGATAAACCGGTTAAAAAAAGGCCCAACCTTTACATAGTGAATCTTCAGTGGACTCCCAAAGACGAATGTGCAAACGTAAAAATCCACGGTAAGTGTGATGTGGTGTTCAAGAAAATTATGGCCATGTTGGGCATCTTAGTCCCCAAATATGACAAGTCTTTAGATCCAATTTTTCATCACTCAACTGCTTTGAATGACTTGGAATTGCACACCACTAATCAACCGGCTCTGAAGGTGGAAACGGACGTTAAAATCGAATTGGAGCACTGTGTAGAGGTCAAAGTGCAAAAAGACTGTTATAGTGATAGTTCCGATCTCAATTTCCACTGTGATACTAATAGTGATAATCTGAAAACGATCCTGAACGATGTGGATCCGTCTTTATCCTTTTTCAGCATGTTCAGCCACTACACGGATCTGTTCCTGTATCCATATGAAACCAGTTTTCTCTATCCTGGATTACATAGCATCATCAATCCACTGCCAGTCATCAAAGAGGAGTGCTTCGCGAAGATCCATCCGGAAACATTCGTTGACGAACCCTCCTGCGACTTTTGCCACAAAAATTACAAATCCCTCTCCTGTTTATTCTACAAACAAGTAGATCCGACGTTCAGCAATCAGAAGTTAAGGTACAGCAAGGTGGAAAAAAAAGACAAACCAAACGCGTGTCTGTGTTGTGATTACTCAACTGAAGAAGAAGAAATGGAGTTTCATATAAGCAGCAGCAGCAGCAGCGATAAAGAAGCTAGTAGCAACTCTTATGATAAGGAGCAGAAAGCAAGGATTCAGGCGGGCTGGTTTGGAAAGGGATACAGGAAAGGGCGAAGGTTTAAAAGAAGGGTCGCAGAGTATAAATAAAAGGAGTAGTAGAGTAACCAGACCGTATTGTGGTTAAACATTGTACTGTTTGAAGGATGAGCAAAGGATAATATAAGGAAATTAATACTAGGTTTTGAATTGTAAGATTTTTCAGTAACATAACCGTTATTTCCAGTCAAAGATGTTTCTCTCAGACATTTTGACGTTAAATTATTGCAAATGTCATTTTAACTCGCCCTCTGGGGGGTGAGATGAGTACTTTGAAGGTGAGAGTATTTCTAAACGAAATCATCCGAATTCATACAAGTGAAACATTTTTACTTGCTTCATTTTCAATACAAAGCAACCTTGCCGAAAAACAGCAATATCATACGAGGTGGTCAACATTTTACTAGAAAACAAATACTCTTGTACAGAGTTTTTCACTTTGTGTATTGTTCCTCTTGTTTCAAGTTTTTTTTATTTGTATTAATTGGAATCGAGAGTGAAAGCGAAATGTGTAAAACTACGTTTTATTTACAAAGTACCTGGAATAACTAGCAAAATATTAGACTAGCTTAAACCAATTTTTGTAACAATCGAATTATTTAAAAGAAAACGGTTCTTGGCAGCTGTGAATGAAAACAGTATTTTTTTCATAGCGACAGTGTAAGTAACGTCTTGCGAAAAGTTTTTAAAATTTACGTCTTAAGCCGGCTCCACACATTAGCTACATACTTGCCACGTCATCAGTCCACAAGAAACTAAGCCAACGTCAACATCACTGACAAAACAAAGCAAAAACTATCTCGACCCATTGAAAAGAGCACATGGTGTGACCAGTGTGTAGATGGGGATGCCAATTCCTTTCAGTGAGACGCAAGTCCGACAATCCATGCAAGCGCCAGCGCCTTCACAGGGGCCAATTTCACGATCCACACATTGGCCAAGTGACGCTTGCCATATCGTATGGGCAACGTGTGGAGCCGGCTTTATTGATATATAATTCCCAACTTTTGAAAAGTCGAAAGTGTTGATAAATGTACATGGAAAATAACCACAATTAAAATTCTCTAAAAACAATGTAGCTGGCAGAAAAGGTATTCAAGATAATTGACAGTTCTGAATTGTAAGTGTGAAATAAGTCCTTCCCAGTATTGTCTAAAGTAATCGGTATAGTCTTTCAAACGGTGGATCAGGAGAATATTTTGCAACCTTCTAAAGAAAATGTTGGTTTGACTTTTACTAGAAAAATTGAGTCGCAATTACGCGCCCAAACCATATATGTTTTATGTTTATATATGTTTTTCCTCTTGCCTGAGGCCGTGATCATAAATGGAAGAACGATCAGGTCTGTCCAAATTGATTTTTTTTCTCCACAAAAAAAAAATGATTTTCTTCCCCTGCTTGGTCTAGGGCATGGCCTTTTCAGTGCAAGGCAGTTGGGCTGATTTATGGTGAGTATTTAATGCTGGTTTCCTTTTCATTGTTTTTCTTACAATCTTTTCAGACTTTATTAATATTTGGATATTTTTAGCTAATGCTTATAAATTCTTCTATTGGAACCTTCAGTGTGAAACACTGAACTTGAAAAGATTTATCACTAAACACCAAATCACTGTTTTAAACTTGTGGACTCGCGTTTCGCTAACCATGTTGGCCTCATCAGGCGATGAAATAGTGCTGGAGATTTGAAAGTTTGTTGAAAAATATTGTTTTTCAGTATATATTTCGTTTTTTTAGTGCCAATATTTTTTTGATCCACCGTAAGTGTGTAAAAAACCTTTTTGCAACACGTGAATATTGTTATAGGAATTATATATCAAAAAATTAGTAGGTGATAAATTAATATTGCTAACAATAAGCGTCGATGATAGTTTTAATTGATGGCTAATGTGTCGATTGATGTGTTATTTGTCCCAGTATTACCGTTTACTAAAAGAACGTAAAAGCATTCTAAAGTGTGTTTCTTTTAATTTTTTTCTTCGTGGAGTTGTGTGAAATGCTTTTACAGCATTGGTCCGCATGTTCCTTACATTTAGTAATCGTTGTTAAGTTGAAGCAAAAACGAAACGTACAATTATTACGTTGACCTGGAATAAAACTTTACAAATATTTTTTACAAATTTTGTATGTGTTCTTTTTTTATTTTTTATTTAATATATTTTAATTTTATATATATCAAACGTGTATTTTTTACCTTTCCTTTGCACAAACCTGTCTGTGTAAAAAAATACTTAAAAACTCCAAACAAGCATTTTATTTGAGACGAAAATTCACATTTACAAAAATTAATATCTCATTATTCCTTATAATTTATTAATACTTTTTTTACACAATTATATTATATGTTTTCAGTGTTAGTTGTGTGTCTACTGAATATTCCTTTAAAATGTTGTTTAAATAAAAATATCACAATCAAAACGAATATCACAAAAGTGTTTTCGAATATCAATGCATCTTTCTAGAAACTAGAATCTCCTGAAGAAATATAATAAGGACAAATCGATTAGAATAATAAAAAGGGGTATTGTATGGATATCTTTTCGTTTAAAGGCATATTTTGTTTTACATTTTTTGGCACAAATATGTTTATTTGTGTTTTCGTCAGCAGCTCTTTACACTCGGAAAGATATCGTCGGGGAAGGAGGAGTTTTTTAAATCTCTCTAATCTATTTTCTAAGTACAGAAAAATTTATGTTAGTAATGTTAATATTTTGTAATCCCTCTACGATGCGGAATTAGACGACAATTCTCTTCGTTTGCGTAGCAGCATTGCAGTGCATTCTGTTTCCAATATCAGTTTCGTCCCTTTCCATAAAAGTCGTATTGTGATTTTGCGTCGACAAGTCAGCAATCTGTTTCTGAAGGGATGTTAAAGTTTCCTCTTTATTTTCCAACTGAACCTGCATACAAAATAATTAAAATCGCCATTTCGGTTTGAATCATGTATAAAATCAAATATAAAGCGGAATGGTTTCATACATATTTAGTATTTATAAAATAATACAAAAAAAACTATTGATCATTTTTCGACATAGTCTCCTCCACGTTCCTTCCTTGTGGAAACTTTGAGTTTGTATCATCAGCCAATTGGGCACGAAGTCCTCAACATATTGATCGTTGTCGAATCGTCCAAGTGCATCTTTCAAGGGCGCAAACAAGAAATAATCACAGGGTGACAAATCTGGAGTGTTCAAGGGGTTCCCAATGCATATTCTCCAGTTGTTCCTTCGTCGAACCCATCGGGCACAGATTTTATTGAAGCCAAGATGATTTCTGATGATTGTTTGAGCATTTCCAGAGCTAACCCACCTTTTCATGAATACTGAGCCGCCGGTCACCTTCGATAATGTCACGAATTGCACCAATATTGTCCTACAGTGACTCTTGACCTGGGACGTCGATTATGAGTTACATTTACCACATTTTTTCGTCCACTCTTAAACCCCTTGGCCCAATCAAACACTTGGGTCTTAGACAGGGTATCGTCCCCATACTGAACCTTCAAATCGAGTTAATATTTCGGATGGTTTAACGCGTTCCCTGGTTAAAAACTTTATTATAACCTGTTGCGCAACGAACCCGTTTGCTCACTCATGACTACTGACAAAAGAACTGAGTGAAACACAGGGTAGAGACACTTAGTACTCCCCTCCACTTGTTACTCAAAAGGTTTGGTCCAAGAGCGATACCACAACAGGGCAAAAGTAGAGCCAACATTTTTTTCGTGTGGCATTATTGATGTAATGTGGCGCCTTCTAGTGCCAGTTTTGCAAATAAAATTATTTACTATTTTGGTAATACTATAAAACATTCTATAATATGTTTAGTGGAAATTGTTATTATATTGGCTGCAGTTTGATCCAAAGTGACCAATGATTTGTTCATAAAATTGTAGTGTTCGTATCCTGGCGATACAGCACACCGAACGTTTCCCCCACTCCTAATACATTGCACTGCAACCAGTTACAGTGAGAGCCCGCTCATGATTGGCTAGGGAGAGTCATTGTAAAATTCCAGTTTATATTGGATTCACCCTAGTATCCACTCTCAGTAAACTTAATGGTCTGAGGACACTAAATCTGGTGCAATCTTCAAAAAACTTTACCACTCTTGAATTGACTAATTTAAACTTGGTAGAGCAATAGGCGCTATAAAATTTTGTTTCAAATGTGGGTACAGTGCGATGCAACAGAGAAAACTTTGCCAAAAATGTCCAGATCAACGTAGGAGCACTTTTACGGGCTTCATTCACCATGAGAATGTCGACACAGAATAAAAAGAAGTGCAAGTACGTCAAAATAAAAAATCAATAATAACCCGGCGTAAATTAAGTTTAACTCGTGATACTTCAATCTGTTGAATAGAGACTCACCTGTAAAAATAAAACTTGTCTTCGAAGATCTGCCAATTCTTTTTCAACCACTTTGCTGTTGTCGACATTCTCATTTATCCTATCTGACTGACAAGAAAGATACTCATCGTTATTGATTATAACGTCGCTCTGAAACAAGCAAAAATAAGCAGTTCTGCATCTCTTCCACGAATCGGTATAACATATTTACATCGTTTAGAAGCATCTTCAACTTCACCAGTAGTCTCCTAATGTCCTTCACGTCCTTTTGGATCGTCGGCGATTGTTTGACGCTCAAGTTCAAAGTGAACCCGTTGTTAAAGTTATAGTTCAACGAATCCACATTTCTGGATTCGGAGAAAGTGTTTGTGAACGAGGGGCATTCGACTTCTCGTTCAAGCCACGGAGAGCCTGTGATGTTTACATCTTGGGTCGACGACGGTTTCTCAGACGATTTCGACCTAGGAGACCTTTGGAAATCGTTAGTGTGGCTCGAGTCGTAGTCCATGATGTAGTCATCGCTGGCAATGCTCTCGCAAGACGAGCTGTCCAAGCTCCCGGTGGAAAACAGTCGTCTGTTCTTTAAGGACAACGGACTGGATTCGAACCCTTTAATTTTGTGGTGCGCTTTAAAAAGCCGATTTCTTAAAGACCCTTCGTGTCTGAATTCATTCACGCTGACACTTTCTGCATCGTCCTTGTCCCGCGTGCTTTTAAAGGTCAAACCGGGCTGGTCCGCGATCTCGTCATCGATAAGGAAATCCTTTTCTTCCACTAAAGACATGGAACTAACGTTGGTTGGTGAAGGTGGGGTTGAATCAGGCGATTTTTCGTTGATGTCTTTAGATAGTGAACTCTTGGTGTTTGTTTCGGCCTCGGAACTCGACAGGCTTTCGATGGGGGAGAGAATTTCGTCATCGAGAAGCATACCTGTGGCACCAGCGGACGCCACAGAAATAAAACCCAAATCTTCATTGACCAAGTTCGAATCTAGACTGTTTAATGTCGGTAGAACGTTGAAAGGACTAGGAACTCTGGTTAACGAAGACGGTGGGGAGGTTTGAAGTAGCAAAGGCCCGTTTGAACTAGTCCCGTTGTATTTTCGACTTGACCTGTGACTGAGCTGCGTTATGTCCAAAGCCATTGCTTCGCCAGCGTTATCCTATAAACAATGCGTTCAAAAACTGAAGCAAGTACTGGGTGAGTGTGTGTGTGTGTGTGTCACGCTACCATTTTCTTACAGTTTGTGTTTGACTATTGTATAGTGCAAACGTAAATTTAATTACGAATAAGATTGAAATTATTCAAGATTTGTTACCTATAAGGTAATTAGAATACTGTAATGCCACTAACCAGAAATCACATTCATCAAATTGACAATTTTCGTACGTGATTAATATAATGAGCGATTAAATTCATCGTGGCCGCCCGGATCTCCTGATTTGACGGTATCTGATTCTTCTTCATAGTGGAATCTTCATAATGGCTTACATTTGATTGGAATAATTAAAAAAAAAAAATAACACAAAAGACGAAATAAACATCAGTTATAAAATGGTAGCGTGATACTTGCCCCATCCTGTAGTTATTTTTTATTTACCCAGAGATCAGACTGACCGCCCTGGTTTGATATTTCGTCTAGTTTCAGTTTAAAGAAGGTTTTTTGTAGGTCTGGTTCGGGAAGACCGTCTAAACCAGAGCTCGTGCGAGATCTTTCCTGACATTCTTTCGTGGAATCGCTAAAATATATAAAGCAATAAAATAAAATCAACAAGAAAAAAGAGCTTCTAACTGCCTTTTCCAAGATATTTGCCTGCTAACAGGTTTTGTTTCAAGGTAATTATTAGACCACTTGCTGGGCGTAAAACATACATTTGATACATCTTCACTTTTTTTGTTGTTGTTGAAGCTCTCATCTTTCGAGTAAGATAAGTAACTTCTGCTTGCGGTTTTCGTATGTATGACCTCGTTGTTATTTTTAACTACAACAGAAAAAAGTACTATTAAAAGCAACGGCAAGTTTGCGGAATAAAGCTGAAGAAACTTACCTGAACAATTAGTTAGTGTGGGACTGTCTGAATAAAAACCATCGTTATCGTACTGCTGCCTGCTGCTGCCAGTCTTCCTCCTCGTATTTATGAGGGTTTTTTCGATTTTGCTCTCAATCACTCGCACCGGTTCAAGCTGAGGTAATTCCGTAGTTTGAAGCGTGTACTTCCCCGACTAAAAATATGTTTAAGACCTATCTGGGTGCGACTGTTATAATTATTACCTGTAATCGTAGATTTGTTTGCGATGCGTAGTCCTCGCTATTGCAAACATTTTCCGGTTTGTTTAAGAACAATCTGGGTTCAGAAAGTTTGCGTGATGGCTGGGACGACGAGCTGATTGCGTTCTCTGTTCGGGTCGAATCATGTGACGGTTTAAATCGAAAACCAAATCTAAGGTAGATGAGAAAACAATTATGACAAGTTTTATGGTAGATAGGGGTAATTCTACTCGGTGTGAAACACTAAACGCGCTTTCGTTATCCGTGTTAGCATCATCAGGAGATGATTCAATCTAGACGGAATTAGGCAAAATAGATCAAAATCAATTTGGATTGAATGAACACGTTTAATTTGGAAGAATGATAAAAAATGGTTTACTCAAAGTATGCGCCATCGCTAGCTACACATTTTCCCATCTACCTGGCAATTTGTGGATGCCCCCCCAGAAAAAAATCCGATAATTGCTGAAGGGATTCATGGAAAGTGTGCGAGACATCGATAGAAAACAAGCGGTAGTCGGAAGGGGCCAGGTCTGGTGAGTGCGGTGGGCGGGGAAAGACTTAAAAAATTATGAATTATTAAGCGCCACACCTGCTATTGGTAAATCTCTTCTAGTTTAGTTTATAGATAAGGTTATTCGAGAAACAACAAAGAACAGAGAGAAATCCGGATATGGGATTTGTTGCTCGAAGACATACTGTTGACAAACTTTCCAAATATGGAAAAGAAAGCAAATAATCTAGCAAGAAAATCCAAGAAAATTGTCCCAAGCATCAATAGAAATAAAACAAAGCCAACAACAATTTTCACAGTAGAGGTAACAATCATAAACATGGAAGACAACCATCTCAAGCAACCGAGGAACAACAAACATCCAATGAAAAATATTTAGCAACATCCGAAACAGTTGACACTCAAAAAATTAAACATCGCTACCAAAGTGAAAGTATACAATGCGGCAGTGAAATCGGTGCTGCTTTATCTACAGCACATGTCTTAGAAGTATATTGGACATATGGTGACCCGATGCAGCCCCGCAATGGAATAATGGGTTTAAATAACATAATAATAATAACAAATTAACATCGACACACCTGTTTGCTTCATTTTGCTTGGGGACCAATTCTTCCTTTTCCACAGTCGATTCCCTGTTAATGATGGTTCTTTTTGGTACAATTAATTTTTCCTCCTGCTTTTTGGCGCTTGAAAAATCTATGTGGTGAGCTGTAAGGGTACAGTTAGAATGTGATAATGGTGGATGCTGTATTTTATTACTGATTGGTTGTTTACCCGGTGGAACTGATGACGAGCTCGAAGTTACAGGTCTTTTTCTAAATCCAAAAGACATAGCCACACCTCTGGTCTGAACATTTTTTTTCCCAACACCGCCGCCATCCTTGCCTTTATTAACCCCCGTTGAATTATTTTTCTAAATGGAAAAATCCATTCAACATTAAAGACGCACTTTTATCTTTATTTCTACTTAGATGGCTATTACACAACTTACTGGGAAAGTTTCCATAAATTCTGGAGACGTTTTCGGAAACACCAATGACTTTTTGTTCCTTTTTAACTTGCGAGATTCAGTTTGGCCCATGAATATTAATAATTTTTGCCTTCGACATCTTTGATATACCGCAGGACATAGAAAGAAAGAGAGTGAAAAACTATAAATGATATAACTCCAGTAAAGGTCAGTCTTTTTCCATATTGTTCGGCGTTTTGGTCTAATGTAGTCGTCACGTCGAATAAAGGATTGTGTGAAAAAGGAACTTACATTTTTTATATCGTACTTCTAGACGATATTATCCAGGAAAACCATTATGACTCACTACAACACAGAATACGTCGTGGAAATATAAGGAAAATTTCCCTTTTTCTTCAATGCGCTCCCCTATACGCATGTCAATAGAGGACGGAAATCAATAATAGAACATTGGCATAAAGTTGTAATACTCACCCCACTAATAATTTGATGTTTGTTGATTAAGGAAAAATAAATTTTGAAAAAAAATATAATATATATCAAAGTTAAAATATGGATTGAATTTTATTAATCAAATCAACGATCGGAAGAGAATTAGATTTTATTCCTAAAATTACTCAATTTTATTCGATACATATGGAAATACAAATGAGAGATCCCAGAATCTTGAACCGGGTTCCACAACGTAGAAATTAATTTTCATGGGACGCAATTCATACATGACCTTCTTTGTAATTAAAAAAAAAAGAATGTTTATTCCCAAAAACCTGCTACGACGGTCGGAACCACCTTAATCCGATGGCGCCAAGTCTGGAAAATGATGTTTCTAATGTTCAACGAAATCGCAAAAAAATAAGTTTAAATTCACTTGAGCAGAAAGTTTTTTTATACCGTCAAATGGTATGAAATGTAGTGTAGCCTTTATATCAAGATGTTTACAACGGATATTCGACGTTTAAATCAACCGCCTGCTTGTTTACCGTCGAAAACGAAAGGGAAGAATCTTTTTTTGTATGTTAAATCCTTCAAAGCAAAGTATTTGACAGCACAAACGTTAAATTTCAGAAAATGTCGAAGCTTGTTGGTTTTACTCAATCGCCAGAAAGGAACAACAAAATGCAGAGTCTATTCAATATATAATGCAGAGCCATCTATTGAATCGTACTTGATAAATATTATAATACTAATAAGTTGATGATTGCGCCATCTTTGTGTCAAGTTGGGAACTTTTCCAACGACTGGTTCAATAATACAAGGGAGAGAAAAAAATGTTAACCGGGAAGTAAATATCTGAAATGGAAAACGATAATGTGTTTACGCTAATTTGTTTTATTATAAAAAATAGTCGTCAAGTCTGCTTTGTTACATTTCTATACATGGGTGGAATTACAGTTAGCGTATTATCGTTCGATATCTCTCTAATATCGATCGGCTAGAAAACTATCACCTTGGCGACGGTGCCTTATTTTTCGATAAATATAACGTGGAAACTTTACGTTGTCCAGGCTAAAATTAGACGTTATTTTTCACCGAACGAACACTTATCACCGTTCACGATGTGCACGCGATGTCACAATGTCGCAAATTATTTACCAAATTTTGAACTATGAAGTGACCCCTATTCCCGCCACGATCGGTAAACTATTCGGCACCAAAATCAACAACGGCCTATGCAACGGGGCACTCTGGCTCTTCGTATTTTGGACGTGTTTCCACATTCTTTTCGATGCATCAATTTATGTAAGTAAACCCGAGAACGACAAACACGCCTAGGACTGTCATCTTTTGGTTTTTTTTTTTAGAACATATTTAAAAGAATTGAATACAAACCGTATATTTGCGCCCGATTAACCAGCAGTTTCTGGTTCCTGGCCGTTTTTATCGCTTTCTTCTCGTATTCGTTAAGTATTGTCGCGAAATATCGACTGGATTTATTCAACTGGAAGAGCAAATTTTTCCACACCAATGTCGACCCACCCATCGATATCTCGATCGGAATTTTGCTCGTATCCACTTTTTATCTCCACACGGCGCTTTATCAACGAATAAGACTGGATACGTCAGAGTCTGTTTTAAAATACACGTTACTGTCCGTGATTTACGCCTGGACTTACGCTGTTAGGTAAAATGAAGGGTCTTTCAAATTGAGCGGGATTTTATTTTTGAATAAAGCACAGAATTTGCGTTAATTTATGGCATTTACACACGAAAGACAATATATGTCAAATAACCACCTCTTGCAGTCCATTTACGCCCACTCTTTTGTCAAAATTGACAATGACATTTAATCATGAAAGACAATATATGTCAAATGACCACCTCTTTCAGTCCATTGACGTCCACTCTTGTCAAAATTTGAGATGACATTTTGGCATAACTCTGGCTCTATCGCACCAATGACTCGAATATTGTATTCCTTTAGTTCAGGAATCAATTGTCAATTGTTCTTATAGACCCGGCTTTTCAATTAGCCCTTTTTTCCCTAGCCCCCAATTTCAAAATGTGCTTAATAAGAAAAGATGGTTTTTTTGAGAAAAAAAATGATCCAGTGGCTTTAGTTGCTGTGCTATTTGAACCTTATATGCCTTCAGAGCTAAATCCTTTCGTAAAATACACCATTAATTGTGGTGCGGATTCATTGAGGGAAATATTGCTCTTTGTTTATCTTCCACCGAACCATTTTCTTGAAATTTCATTTTCACAGAATGCCCATTTTCATAAAATAATTCAACAATTTCAAGGCGTTGTATTGTATAAGACTCCATTTTTATAAATGTCATATGGTACACTTCTGAAATGAAACTAGACCTAGGAAAATTCACAACGCCATCTGTGTTTTATTCAAGAATTTAAAAAACCGCTCAGTTTCAAAGACCCGTTACAAGTTTAACTGTAAGGCGCAATAATATCTTCTTATCATTTTCAGAAAAGTTGAGGTGCCTCTGATTCTATCAGTTTTTATGAGTGTATCAGAAATTTCTACTGAAATAACGAGAGTGCTTTTTTGTCTGCCAAGAGACACACCTCCGTGGCGATTAAAATTGCAAAAAGGCACGTTTATTTTCGGCCTTTTAATCTGGTAAGAGTCGATTTTTTACCCTAAAACGTCCCAGTGTCAGAAACGGTTTGATTTAAGGGTTGTAACGTACATAGTAATCATACCATTGCGCCTGTTATTATCCCCTGTTAAGAGAATCTGGTACGACTTTAGAATCCTTCAAGCCATATTGATCTTATTCCTTATCGTCTGGTTTATAACAAATTTATACGAATCGGTAAGTAAATATTTTTTGTTTGATTTATCCAGCTTTAGCCAATTATAATGCAATAGGTTCTCCTCAAATGGTTTTCTCACTGGTTAGAATACACCAAAGACGAAAAATACTCGATATTATCAGACGATGCTTTGGAATTTGCTTTGTTCAACTCACGAAAAGACCCGGCCTTTTACTGGAAAACATTGAGGAGCGAGACAAAAACCAGAGAAGACGAGTCGGTAGAAACCTTCCAGTCCTTTAAAGTTAAACTAAACCATCTCTTTTCAGAATGATTGGTAGACGAAAACCCAACAACAGAAATGTTCTCTTCCAGACGATCAAATGTAAATACCAACTTTTCAAACAAGATTATTATCTTTAATTCATACTTCGTTCGATGTTCGCGCTGCTTTATTTGTCATTTAAACTAAGATACTACATGTTAAACTTAAAATGGAAGGCTTATAATTGCTATGTTAGATGTACGAGGTGCGTGAATGGGGTAATCAGACGGGTATTCGATCAAATAATCGCACTGAAGACGCATCAGAGATTGGCGTGTATCCCATCCAAAGAGGAAACCGGCAGTGTTGCCAGATCAAGCGCTACACCACCAGTTTCAGTAATTTGTGCGCATTTAAAAAAGAAAAGGATGTATTTCTGTTTGTTTTTTTCTCTTATGTGTTATGCAAAAAATTGTTTAATAATTATTATTATCGTGACATTTCATTTAAGGTATGTTGGCAATAAAGAGAAAAAAGAATGAGCGCAAAGACTGTGATGAAGATTGCATTGAAAACGAAGTCGCCGAAGAAACAAAATCAGGTAAAAAAACAAACAAATCAATAGACAAAAAGGTTTTTGAACATTTCAGTGTTTGGCAGATGATGGAATGGCTGGGACGCAACCTGAGAAGTTTGAGACAGAAACAGATGAAGATTATCAAGAGGGGAAACTTGTCATTAACTTACAAAAGGAAGAAAACAGTGTACCAGACTCAAAAGAAAATATAGAGAACCACATTGTATGTTGTACTGAAGAATAGTCTTATGAAAATATATATTAATTCATACCTTGATTTTTATTCCCACTCTCTACCTCAAATTGACATAAACACTTACTACCCCCTTTTATGTGTTTAATTACGAATTGTCCAAATTGTTAAAAAAAATGTTAAAAAAATTAAACAAATTAACTTTTAAGTATATTTCAACAACAAAATTGGCACTGCCATAATTACAAAAAAAAATATATAATAAAGAATAACAATGATAACCTTACTAACATCCGAGATAATGAATTTGACTTATTTAAATAACTTAAATGATCATTTCCGAGAGTCGTCAATGGGACTCTTCTGTCTTGAGAAATTCGTTGTAATTATCTTCTTTCATTAAATCGCCGAGTTCCGCTTCGTTGGCCAATTCCAACTTGAACAACCAACCTATATTTGGAAAAAAACAAATTCTATTGGTTGTTTGTTACAATTTTATAATTGCATTGGCTTAGGTCAAGTATAAAAGGTTAGAATACTACTTGCACGATAGAGTTAATATGGTATTAATACATGTTTACATCATCAATTGCCTCAAGATTGAAATAACGATAACATTTTATTTTTTCCTTGTTTGCTGGGGGTCAAATTGTCATAAAATTTGCTTCCAACATAAAAGCCTTACAGAAGAAATAAATGCCTACCTTTTTCATAGCAAGATGAATTTATTAGTGATGGGGTTTCCTCTACATCTACATTTTTCTCAACAACTTTCCCACTCAACGGGCTATAAATTTCACTTGCTGCCTTTACACTCTCCAGAGCACCGCATTCCTCTGCAAAAAAACTAATTTTAAGAATAATTGAAATGTACTCGTAGTGGCGCTTTTACCTTTCTGTTTAACAACCGTACCCACGTCAGGTAATTGGGCATACACCACGTCGCCCAAAGCTTCTTGTGCATAATCTGAAATTCCCACCGTGCCAATTTGTCCGTTAACCTGAACCCACTCATGTTTTTCCGTAAAAAGTCTTTCTAAAGCAACATATTAATACAACTGTTATATAGTCCTTTAATCACCTACTTTTCAGTAATAAAATGCTGGTTTGTACCCCTATCTTACCTGAAAACACTGTTACAGATGTATGAAAAAATGTAAGGTTAGGTAGCTTCCCGAAAAACTGGGATGTTTGAAAAAGCCGTTTCGAAGCACTGCACAAAACACGTGGAACCACGGCCATTTTTCGACGATAAGAAAAACTACAAGGAATTTTTGACCACTTTTATCACCCGATTCGTCACCAAAGACTGGCCGATGTTCGGCCTAAACTCAGAATATTTGATTCTATTTTTTTTATCTCGACTATGTCGCGTCAACAAGTTGATTATTTTTAAAATGACGAAATTTACTTGGCAAAATTATTCCGTTTCAGATTATTTACAGATCAGATTTTGGAAATACAAATTGAGACTCTTTTTAGTATTTGAATGTAATAATATAAATTGACCGGCGATGCCGCGCCATCTATACCACGGTCAAACAACTCGAGCCTCTGACGTTTAACTGGATAATCATGGCATTGAATTAAAAAAATGTTTTTTAAAAACCTTTAATCTAACACATGTTAAATTTACACTTAGAAAAAAGAACGTGGAATTAAATGTTATAAAACATATAATCTAGGAATATAAGTACCATTAGCATTAATAAGAATATATAAAGTTGAGCTTAGTTGACAAAATGATAGTGACCAACTAATCTAAATACAACAAAAATCAGCAATCAGATGTATTTAACTGAGTGAAAAATAAACTAGTTTCTATGAGAGTCTTTGTTAGGGCACATTATATATTTGCAAACATCTATACAGTTTATTCCGTTAATGTTGTCGTCGTAATAATCCTTGCTTGTAGCAGAATAGTCTATATTTTTCGAATTAAAACTGATCATCATATTTTTCAAGTATTCGCATCGGAATTTGTTCCCGGCGATTTTGACAGCCATTAACGACTTTAAATTTGATATTAGAGACAAATACTGTAAGCTTTTCAGATGGTTTCCTTCTAAATCTAAAAGTGTCAACCAGCGCAAAGGCAAGAGAGATTCCATCAAAATAGACGATATTTTATTTCGTGCGATATGTAGCTCTTTGAGATAATCCAGATTTGAAAAAGCGCCCACTCTAAAATCTGTCAATTTGTTATCGTTGATATTCAGAATTTCCAACGAAGGGGTCTGTTGGAAAACTCCCAGCTCTATAAATCTCAACTTGTTATCTTCCAAATTTAGCATTTTCAAGCTTTCCAATCCGTAAAAGGCATTGCTTGAACAATGTTGTATCGAATTGTTATAGAGATTTAAATTTTTCACATTATGTAAGCCATCGAAGGCTTTAGCAAATAAAGAAGTCAAGTTGTTAGAGCTGAGATCTAACTCTGTTAATGTTTTCATTCCGAAAAACGCCTGCCCGAATATTTCACGTAAACCAATTTGAGATAAATCTAGACTTGCCAGAGCGAACATGTCCCTGAAGGTGAGGCTTCTTATGATCCCGATCGAGCTGAAAATGTTTTTGCCGTCGAAAAAATAGAATTAACATGCTTAACAGTATTTTTTAGTTGTGGTGTTTTACGGGTTGCCGATACATAGCTTTTTATTGACAAAACCTAAGGAAAGAACTAATATCATGTAATTATAGTTCAATAAAATAGTGAATGAAACAAAAAAAAAACTATTCATAAAATTCTTGACAATCATTTATTACCAGTCAGAAAGGAAAAACAGTCTCTGAAATTTTAACAAGTCAATAAGGAATGTACGAAGACAATAAATACGATTTAATACTAAAATTAAAATTAGCTGCAAATTTCTTGAAACTTTACAATACAAAAGCACTTGCGGCAATTAATTTACACACTAGCAACTAAATATAAGTAGAACAGAAAAGGATGCACATCACACCAATAAATGTCATTTGAATTTTAATTTCTTTAGAAGTCCCAAAATTATTTTAATACTTGTTGAATATTTCCTAAAGGGTCATCATGTGCATCAAGAATTAGGAAAATAGCGAATCGAGAAAATCTTAAGTACATAACGAACCATTGCTTGTAAAAGGAGCAATATAAAAAATACTGCAGGGAACCCATCAATTGGAGACGACACCACGTGCTTTTGTTACACGCACTGTCTCTTTCTAATTGAGGGTATGATGCGATTTTCTTATTATTAAAAAGAAATCATTAATATTAACTAAACCACATCGGCTAATATTCGGCTTTAAAAAACTCCACTTACCTAAGGGCAAGATCATCTTACCTTAGAACTGATTTATTTAACAGCCTTTTTTTTGAAATTGTCTTCATTTTTAATCCAACAACAGTTCACTAAAAACTATAATTTCCTAAAAATCTCTATATCGACTGACAATGTTTCTTTCCTAAATACCACTAGTGACCTTATGCTAAAACTTGCTATAATTCATTTTAAAGGTGAAAACTTTCATGTTTAAAGATTCATTTACAAACATTAGGTAAAAGTATTTACATTGAGATAACAATTAAAAAAAAATGAGTCTTGTCGCCCTTTCTTTTAATCGATTTTGACTCCCAGAACCAAATTTCCCTCAATTTTCACTTTACACTAGATACTTTAGAAATGTTGGATGAATACTCTATAAACAAATAACCAGTAGAATTTGTCATGAATAACTTGTACTTTATAAGATTTTATTTCCTAAATGCAATGTCCAGTTGGTTTGAGTCAAGGACATATTTTCTAAACTCATTCAGAGTGAGAATATTCTTACTAAAACGTCGACATTATATGAATTAACATGGATTTAACATTGATTTTAAAAATATAGAGCAAACTGCAGTGTATTAGTTCATCCGTGTTAATTTATACGATCTAGACGTGGGGACCTGTTGCCAAAGATTATTTTCGAATTTTTCGAATGATTTTCCGAAAAGACGCCGTCCACTTGGTCCTGGTTAATTTGGCACAATCGTTTTCGTCCAGTGTATCCGGCGGGCAGAACTTCTCCTTGGGAGTGGTGGCGTTGCTTTTGTATTCACCGCATATGTCCGATGAGAAGCCAGAATCACTTCCGAATCCTTCCAAATTACAATAACAATGATACCGAGAGAGAGCTAGAAACGAAAAAATCATGTCTCCTCACCTCGAAAACTATTCCTATTCCCTTGGCTCAGTTCGTCCAGCTGGTCGTCCTTGTCTCTCAGATATTCCGATGTGTCTGACACGTCGTCCATATAAGAGATGGACAGTTCGGCGAAAGGTACACTGAGCGAGGAACAATCACTTTGACCATACCCCGAACCTGATTTAAACAACTTGAAACTTAAAGAAATCAAAATTTGCAAATATAAAAATACCTGAGGGACTATCCTCTACTGGGCAAAACCATTCCGACAAGCTTTCACCCTCGCCAACGTTAATAGGAGACCGGGGCGGTTTAATCATGTTGCGCATCTCCAGAAATGGAGTTTGTAAACATCCGAACAACTTACGACTACAAAGAAAAAGTAATTCTATCCAGGCTGTCTCTCACACACAAAATCAGGTTCCACTTACTCGTATTTATTATGACTGGGCGATATCCTCTTGTACGAAGACTTGGCATAAGCGCAAACCGAACATTTCTTCTGTTTACAGTTGGCAAGGTGTTCTACAGCTTTTTGGAACTGGGAAGCCAACGAGGAGCTGTAGTACTCCGACGGTTTAACACCAGGTACCTAGTTTTAAAATTCTTGGATATTTCACGCCCATCTCAACATTCTGTGACATGCAAAACTACACATGCCGATCAAAGAAATAGAAAAAAGTCATGTGGAGTCATATCAAGCAAGTAGAAAGGTTATATAGAGCTGGTCAAATAATGGGTAGCTGAATTTTTACGTAATCGTATCAGCTTGGTTGACGATGAACGTTCAGGACGGCCGAAAACTGCAACCACTACCGATAACACTGAAGAAAACATAATGTTATAGTATTTATTTGTATTGTATGTTTGTTTTTTTTGTGTTTTCAAAGACTGGAAAACTGAATCGCTTTGGAAAAAGACAATGCTATGTATTTGGCGGTATCAGAAGGGTGTCGTGAACCATGAGCTTCTAAAACCAGATGAAACAGTTAATACCGTTCGCTACGTCAACAAATGATTAATTTGAACCATGTATTGATCGAAAAACGATTAGAAGGGGCTTCAAGACACTGAAGTGATTTTACAGCGCGACAACGCCCCATCACACACACCGAAAGCGGCCAGAGCAACCATATCTGCACTTGGCTGGGAACTCTTGATCTACCCGCTGTGTTCACCAGACTTGGCCCCTTCCGACTATTGCTTGTTTTCATCGACGTCACACGCGCTTTCCAAGAAGCACTTCAACAATTACGGAGATATCGAAAAATGGCTTGTTGACTGAACCACCTGAAAAGATTTACGGTTTTTCTGGGAGGACTTCCACAAATTGCCAGAGCGATCGGGAAAATGTGCAGTTAGCGATGGCGCATTCTTTGAATAAATTATATTTTACCTTTCTCACTAATTAAACGTGTTTTTTTTTAAGTTCTTAAGTAAAAACCCTTCCCCATTTATGACAATCGTGAGATATTGGTTTAACGAATCTAACCGTGGTCGTACAACTGTATTCGATAAAGAACGACCAGGACGCCCGTCAGACGTAATTACCGAGGAAATCGTCGAAAGGTCCATGACATGACTCTCGCTGATCGCCGGACGAAAGTGCGCGAAGTAGCTGAGGCCGTAGGTGTCTCGTATGGAAGGGCAATGACGATTTTTTAATGATAAGATAGGTGTGAGGAAAGTGTCGGTCCAATGGGTGTCGCGATTGTTCGCGGTGGACAACAAGCGGGTATGACTAACAATGTCAAAGCAGTGTTTGAACCACTTTAAGCGAAATCGGCAGGACTTTTTACGTCGAGTCGTCACCGTTGATGAAACCTGGATACATTATTACAAGCCAGAGGCTAAGAGACAGTCAAAACAACAGGATTTTTCCGAGTGAATCTGCTCCGAAGAAGGCAAAAACGGCTCCATCAGCCGGAAAGGTTATGGCCACGATTTTATGGGATTCCAAAGGAATAATCCTCATGGATGCCTCAGAGCAGTACTACAGTGAGTTGTTGGACAGATTCGATAAGAAATTGAAGGAAACACGGCCCCATTTGGCTAAGAAAAAAGAAAAGAAACAAGTGCTCTTCCAATACGATAACGCACCGGCACATTCATCTTTAATTGTCGCGACCAAATTGCACGAATTGCATCCACCTTACTCACCCGACCTGGCACCCGGCGACTTTTTTATGTTCCTTAACTTAAAAACATGGCTCGCAGGAAAAAATCCAGCTCAAATGAAGAGGTTATCGCCGAAACAGATGCGTATTTTGGAGAGTTTACAAAATCGTATTATTTTTTTGGGTTAAACAAATGGCACCAATGTTGGGAAAAGTGTATAGACCTAAAAGGAGACTACGTTGAAAAATAAAAATAAATTTGTGAAAAAAATTACATCTTTATTTCAAACACGGGTAGTTACTGATCCACCCTCGTACAATGAACCTGGAAAAGTGGAAATTAAAAGAAGAGACCTCGTAAAACACTATGAATATTTGGACGAGGGATTTTCAAATTGCATTCATCCGTTTAGAGTTGGCCTTGACAAAAATAAACAAATAAAAAAAAACAAGTGCTCGTTAATATTGCAAGACCGTTCCACGTCGACAATGTTTTTACAGAACATTCGATGTCGTGACATCGTCCGCGGTCCTAGAAGAGAATATTTATGGCATATATCAATAAAGTAAAGCTATAAACCGATTAAGTCAGGGATGAGATCTATTTTTCCGCTTCGGTAAGAATTCAGCGCTTTGAAATCGTCAAAGTGACGGGAAAAAAATAGAATAAATTACCTTACATCAAGGTTTTTCGATTGAAAAAGAAGATTATCATCAAACACCGACGGTTAAAAATAGCCGTGGCAAAAAAAAATGCGAACAGTCAATCGTTATATTTGAAGCGTGATTTCATAATTCGACGTGTGTCTGTGTGCGGTAAAACCGTAAAACATATACAGAAAAAACCTGTTCTGGTGGATATGGTTAAATGTTCGTAACGTATCTCGACCAAAACATATCATATAATATTACGCGTTTCGGAGTTTCAGATGACCTGGGAATGAAACTAATAGGAGGGTCATTTTATATATTTTAAACTGAGCGGAAAAACGATAAATAATAAAAAAAAATGCAACGTTCCGACGTCCTGCATCCAACTACCGTACCTTGAAAGCACATGTTCTACTTGAATATGTCGCCGTTTTGTTTACGATTTAATTAATTGCGTGAGACGCAATATTATTTTTGTGAATGGGTTGTTTGATAGGCGGAAATCTAAGCACTTACACATCAACAAAAGTTGTTATGTAAGACGAAGGGAAAGTCCGTGACAGACAGCACGAACTGCGCTTGAAACTGATAGACAGATATAGAAAGCAACACTTGGCTTTTTTTAAAGTTGTGTATTGAAATGATTCGATCTTGAAATTTACATGTTTCCTTTACGTCTCGTAAAGTGTTTCGCGTATACACCACCATTCATAAACATATATAATATATATATATATATATATATATATATATATATATATATATATATATATATATATATATATATATATATATATATATATATATATGCCCACAAGGTAGCGTAACGGAACCGTAGAGGGAAAATATTACAGAAATCTTTCACCCTTTCTCCACGTGGTGCCACCGATCGCCTTCGTCGAACTGTCAACCATGCGACGTCACGTGTCTCTCGGGACCGGTTTCTAGCCTTTCAGCCATCATCAGCCGAGCTCTAGACGAACGCAAAGAAAGCAGTTCGGAGAGGCAATCGGGGCCAGACCAGATCAACTGGCCATTTTAATGACGGGTCGTGATCGCACACAACTCACGCCATCATACGGCGAATGCTCGTAGCAGTCAGGACCGCTCGTAACATTCTGCCTGGAACCCAAGTAATTTTTACGGTTGGGTGCAGCTTTATATCTTGAAAGAAAATATTTTTTAAATATATGTTTACATTAGCCACTAATAGCTTTTCATCATCATCAGCCCGCATCGATCCACTGCAGGATGAAGGCCTCTTCAGCATGCTTCCAACCTTCCCGGTCCTGGGCTTTCCTCTGCCACTCGGGTCCAATATACTTAACGATGTCATCAATCCATCGTGCTTTCGGTCTTCTTCGCGGACGTTTGCGATCAAGCGGTATCCACTCCAGGATTGCCTTGGTCCATCTGTCGTCCCATCGCCTCGCTATATGGCCTGCCCATCTCCATTTCAACTGTTTTACTCTTCCAATGATGCCACAAACTTTTGTTTGTTCCCTGATCCATGCGCAGGACTTTCTGTCTCGTCTTGTAATGCCAAGCATACATCTTTCCATTCCCCTCTGTGCCACCCGAAGTTTTTGAATTGATTGCGATGTGAGTGTCCAGGTTTCACTTCCGTATATATATATATATATATATATATATATATATATATATATATATATATATATATATATATATATATATATATATATATATATATATATATATATATATATATATATATATATTTTTATTTATTGGGATTTTCGGTCAGTATAAATAAGTTTTAATGTTTTATTGTTTTATTTACGTTTCGATTCTACAACGAACCATCATCAGAATACTTCTAAAATAAAAATTATTTTTATATAAACAAAATACAAACTTACATTTAAAAGCCTACCAATATAATATAATATAATAAACCAACCTACCAATATTAGTAAAATTAATTTTTTGAATTTTTTAAGTAATATGTGTCAATTTTTTATAAAATTTTTAAATGAGATATTTAGAACATTTAGAAAAGTAAATAAAACAATAAAAAATTAAAACTTATTTACACTGACCGAAAATCCCAATAAATAAAAAAATAATAATAATACTAAACGGTCACGAAAATATATATATATATATATATATATATTCTGGGAAACTGCTGGAGAGAGCGATTTTGAGATTGCTTTGTCAAACCGTTTTGCTGTGTTACAAGATCCGGTGGAAGTGGAACTATCAGTTCAATATGAAGAAATCGCCAACAATATGCTTCAAACGGCTGTTTCAATAGCACCAGAAGAAAAATGTCTCAACCAGACAAAAATCTCCTGTGAGACCATTGATTTAATGAAAATACGGCTGGCAATGAGAAATGCAGGTGGTCTTTTTGGCAGCGTCGAGTACACCGAGCTGAGCTCAAAATGCAGAAGCGATCCTTTTATATAAAAAGGGAGCACAGGAAGATTTAAAGAACTACCGTCCAATAAGCCGCCTATCAGTAATGTACAAAGTTTTCACTAAGATAATTTCTAAACGAATATTAAAAAAACTAAATGACGCACAACCAAAAGAACAAGCAGGATTCAATACAATGGATCACATCTAGGTTGTACAGCAGGCCATAAAAAGGCACAACGATGACACCATGCCACTGTGTTTGGCTTTTATCGACTACGGAAAAGCATTTGACTCCGTCTCAAAGCATGCGATAATGGATGCACTGCTTAGCCAAGGTGTAGAGAGAGCTTATGTAAACCTATTAGGATCGATATATGATTCAGCTACAGCCACAATTCACCTTGGATGATCTTGAAATGGGAATTAATGTAGCGAGGTGTACGGCAGGGTGACGCAATATCGCCTATTCTTATCTCGACTGGCCTAGAAGAAGTATTCCGTAAACTGGATTGGAAACAGGATGGTGCAAAGATCAATGGTGCAAACTTAGAACCAACTTAGAAATTATCGATTGATTTGTCCGTTACTTTGTGATAGTTCATTTTTTAAAAAGGAATAAAACAATTTTTTACTTTGTTATCTATCACTTTTATTTTTAAACAAAATTTGTGTTTTATTGAGTTTTAAAGTAGTGTTTGAGAATGTACAATCGTTTACGAAACTATGGTCACACAAATTGTGTTTAAAAATAAAAGTGATAGATAACAAAGTAAAATATTGTTTGATTCCTTTTTAAACCATCTTAGATTTGCAGATGATATCGTTCTCCTTTCACAAGACCCAGAGGAGATGCAAAGGGCTGGCTTAAAAATAAATCTGAAAAAGAGTCAGGTTATGTTCAATAACTTCACTCAGGACAGAAGAATTTCAGGTTTAGGAACGGATTTGGAGATTGTGGACAGCTTTATATATCTTGGGCAGAGGATTTCAATGGAGGGGAATACCGCCCGGGAGGTGGAACGGCGTGTTAAATGTGGCTGGCAGGCATTTGGCAGGCTCAACATAGTGTTTAAGAGCAGACTCCCACTTTGCCTGAAAAGAAAAGTCTTCGATCAGTGCGTTCTACCCGCTATGACATACGGAAGTGAAACCTGGACACTCACATCGCAATCAATTCAAAAACTTCGGGTAATACAGAGGGAAATGGAAAAATGTATGCGTGGCATTACAAGACGAGACAGAAAGTCCTGCGCATGGATCAGGGAACAAACGAAAGTCTGTGACATCATTGGAAGAGTAAAGCAATTGAAATGGAGTTGGGCAGACCATATAGCAAGGCGATGGGATGACAGATGGACCAAGGCAATCCTGCAGTGGATATCGCTTAATCGCAAACGTCCGCGAAGAAGACCGAAAGCGCGATGGACTGATGACATCGATAAGTACACTGGACCAGAGTGGCAGAGGAAAACCCAGCACCGTGAAAGAATTACTAGGTTCTCGGGTAGAAGCGCGTTTTAAATTTATAAAATCTCGACGTTTCGGCTTCCACTTTGAAGCCATTATCAAAAGAATCTAGTTGATTAACTCCGAGGACTCAATCTGCCTACTCCCCAGAGTTGACAAGTAGAAAAGGTGTTTGGGTTACCTTTTCTAGCTGTGAACTCTGGGGAGTAGGCAGATTGAGGTCTCGGAGTAAATCAACTAAATTCTTTTGATAATGGCTTCAAAGTGAAAACCGATACGTCGAGATTTTACAAATCTAAAACGCGGTTCTACCCTAAAAGCAGAAACTAAAAAAAAAATACAAAGCAACGGGTCTGAATAGCCTGACAAGAGCTAAAAAAATGTACCTTGTTCGAACGAAAAACTGCGAAGCAACAAAAGCCAATGAACTAAACTAGAAAGTTCCGAGTAAAAAAAATACTACGAGAACACGAACCAGATACAAACCACAAAAAGCTGAAAGACAAAGGTATCTCGAACCGTTAAGACAAAGCGTAAAAAAGAACACAAACACTGAAAAGCTTCATTGAACAGAGGATTTAATACGTTTTTGAACAGGTACTACACCGAATATTTTTGCGAAAAAATTAATATTTTAATTTTAAACATATATACTTTCTTGACCATGCGCACAGACTGTGCTCGATCACTCGCCGGATCTAGCATCTATTGAACACCAATTAACATACGATTAATTAAACCGCATTGCTCGATAGAAACCGTCGTTGCAGCGCTGCTCGTTAAATCGCCGACATTTGTACATGATGGCATTTTTATAATGACCGCGACTCGTCATTAATCCGGTCATCGGGCCAAAATGAAACCATACACGCTTCACTGATTCACGGGAAATAGCCGACGGAATTTTCTCCACGAAAAAAAAGAGAGAGACAACACCTCGGTCGTACCTAAAAACCTCGTTGTTTAGGTAGTCGGGCGAAAACAATTGAAACTGCACTATTTCAATGACCTCTACTCAAGGTTTATACGATTTGTTATTAACATTTATTTATTTGTCCATGCAGGGTGTAAGGGTAAGCACTGTCGTAAATTTAAGCAAGGATTCTTCATATCATTTTAAAAGAAAAAGTTTGTTACAATTATCCCAAATTAGACGTTTTTTCAAGTATTAATCGCCACACCTGGTATAGAGATGGACAGAGAAAAGCGTGAGGCATGGATAATGTAGTGATCACCTCAAGTAGGAAACAGATTAAAACCCAGTCTTACTTAACAGAGAAGAATTTAATATACTCTTAAAGATTTCAATCACATTTACTTTTTGATCTGATTTTCATTGTTCAATGTTCACGGTTCAAATCCGCAAACAGCAGGTTTTTAAAGCTTACTAACAATGGCCTATTCAAATACCTTCAGGGTGTTCTTGCGAATAGATTTTAATTAATAACTGAATAAGATTGTTATTAAAAACATTGTTCAAATAAGGCGTTCTATGAAATTAACTAAGCTCGTCGATACGACAGTGTCGCGGTTGGTCGAGCGCCAACCTCTGGTACGCCGTAATAACTGTCAATTTATAAGCTCGAACGCTTCTAAATTGATATTTGCAGCAGGCGATTAAACGAAGAAAAGAGCACGATAATTTCGATTAATTAGCGTAACAGTATTCGGAAAATGATACGGCGCGGATGGAAATTACGAAAGGCCTCGCACAGACGAGCGAATCTTCTCGACGCGATGCGTGAGTTTACGAGCGAACATTTTCTAACGCCCTATATACCAATTACTTCCCATAAATAACAGACAATACATTTGACTTTCTAATCTGTTCCTTTTGTAGTGTAGGTATTCAACGCGAATTGAAATAAATCACTGTCATTTCCTCCTTTTCTTTCTGACCGATAAAATATACGAGAGCAGATTGAAAACGCTTCATTAGGATTTATTTGATTTTCCGGAAAGACACCTTCGAAACCGAACTCAAAAGGTTTGACATCGCCATTCGTTACCGAAAGCGAGTACATATAAAAGAGAGTGGATACAATATGAACTCAGCTAACAGAAGTTGGCTAAGCCTGTTACCATATTTTTCTTTGTTCGTACGGTAAAGCTCTGAGCCATTTTTGGACCGTTCAATAAGAAAGCCCCAGCTACAGCTCAGCCCGTATGTCCTAACAAAAAATAACGCTGATATATTTAGTAAGATCAACAAGAACCTGACATCCGATTAAAGCATCTGATTACTGTTGAATTGTATTGTGGGCAAATGCTGTGAGTGGATTCAGAAATAAACAATTATCATACAACATTGTAAATCAACTCGACAATGCTGACAAAAAACCAAACAAAAATTAAGCCGAGAAAGCTATGAAAACCGTTATATTATCCAGACGTTGCGCCTCAGATTAACATTTGGTTTTGTCTCTAAAAATTATTTTTAATTGGGAAAACATTCAAAATAAAGTACATAATATGGTATCAAGCTGCGCGAAAAAAACGGTAGGTTTTTTGCATCCTGTATCGTAAAGCTACTATAGATGAGAGTTAATCAAATAATCAAAAATAAATCAAATAAATGTTTATGTTTTAGTAGTTTCGATATAACCAGAAGAATACGACATACAACCTAATATAAACCAGTTGGTGTGGATAAATTAAAAGACTAGTTCAAGATAAGCTCTTACCCTTCTGTCTGAGAATTCTGACGCGTTGGTTCTCCGTCTTTGTACCTGTGAAAAGCACCTCCCGGTACTTTTTCTCTCAGCCTCCAACGCCTCCTTTAATTGGTCATTCTGCAGATTAATAATAATAATAGTAGGTCTATAATAATGAATCAATAACTCAAACGAGGCGAAGCTTGACTTTAAACCATTCATATTCAATCCAAAAATTAGCAAATAATAATTACAATAATACATTCAACCAATATATACAGTGGTATAGTAAGAGTGGTACAGTACCTCAATCAAGGCAATATGTATTTACTACATAATGGGGCTCTCACACAATTTCCTTCTCATCTCAAACAACAGTAAGTTTCAGTTGGAGTAATAGCAATTATTTATATAACACTGTTTATTTAGATGTGTAACATCTATATCTATAGAGAAAATCTACACCCAGGTTTTTTGTAATTCTGAATTTAGAAAAACCTTTTCTTCTTCAAACAAAAAAAGTATCTTAGGTTTCTGTGGCATTGATGGTTTTATATACATGGTGTCATTTGGATAAAATTTAGCTTGGCAATTCCTAGTGCTAAAAAATGTACACAGATATCCCTGAGGTACCCCAGAAAGCATATGCACACTAGTTGACCCATCACAATCAATATATTTACATTTTGCAATCAATAACGTTCGTGAGCGTCTGAAGTTTTAGAAAAATACAATAAAGTTAAAGCAGTCACGATAACTCGATCGTAAGCACGAAAATGATTAAGACGATTCAGTGCTGTACAGCACCAATAAGTATACTTGCTTATAAAAGACATTTTTAAAAATAGTTATAACACTGGTGTTAAACTTATTGATTTAAAGTAATCATAGAAATTTTAAAGAAAGAAACCATCATCGCTTCTTTCTGAGAGGATGGAAAAATATCTGCTCCATATAACAATTAGTAACATGACATTGTGCCTACTGTGTTGGATTTTATGCTATCTAGAATTTCTATTATGTTAGCCAATTTTTCAATCAATTTTAAGTTAAAAACTTAGAAATTACTCAATTTATATGCATTGTAAAATTCAATGCTTTTTCCCCACTGTAACTATTTTCAAATACAAACACAAATTATTTGTTTACTAGCATAAATTCAGTGGCTTATCAGCCGCACCTTTAGATTTCTGTACTTTAAAGTCTTTAAGACATAAAAACACAAGATAAGACAAGCGTTATGAATATTTGGTGCTTAAAAACTGCAAAAACTATTTTCCTTCCATGTCTTCCTAAAAATTAAATTTTCATCAGAGTTTCCAAAAATACCACATTGACAATCTTATGAAATCTAAACATTACATATCGATATCAAACAATGTTTTTAAAACCTTGACTAGAATAACTAATACGCGTTAGGTAAAGCTCTCTTAACAGTTCCATAGTACTACTGACCTCTCTTTCCAGGCTCTCCTTCTCATTTTTAATTTTGGTAAGATGATGGACCACTTCTTGCCTGGCCCTTTCCAGTTTTCTCCTATTATATTCAGATTCCTTAGCTTGTTCTTGCAACTGGGAGAGAAATGAGGATACTTTTAATACAAGAACTCTATTGAAATGAAAAGAAATAGAAATCAAATAAAAAATATCCAGACTGACAAATCAGCAAATGTATTGAGGTTATATGGACAAAATTGTTAGCGTTTATTCTAAATTTGATCAGTCCCGACATTTTGTGGTTTGAGCAATCACGAGAATACCTACCAGTCTTAAAGTTTTATCCCTTTCCTTTTCAATTAAAGTTTTCTGTTCCAGAAATTTCTCCCTTTCCGCTCTTAACTAAAACAATACACGAACGATAAGGGCTAAAATAAAAATAACAACATTCCTAACCCTGACTTTCAAATGGGTTACCTCTTTGGAATTGGCCCATTACGTTGCGTTAATATCCATCGAGATATGAATAATAAAATGAAGCACTGATTTAATTATGCAAATGATCTTCGCTACGCATCGCAATGCCGTTGGCCTTTTGTTATAATTTTAGCGAACGCGATAGACATGCAAATTATACGCGATGGTGCAATAAAAAGAAAGGTGGAATGTCGTACTTTGTCGCATTGTTCCTCCAGGTAGACCACCCGTTCCAAATGAAGAAACACCTCGTCTTCTTTTTCGCGCAGCAAACACTCGTTGGCTTCGAGCCTCCTCGCAATCTCTTCTCTCTGCTGAATCAGATCGTCCCTTTCAGTCTGCAAATACATAAAACCAGAGCTACCTAAGCAATGTGGCTTATTATGTGAAGGAAAATGATAAAACTACAATTACTACCTGTCAGTGCAAAGGACCTAAATGTCCAATTACCATTTCGACAATGACATTCAAGTTGAAGTTAATAAAAACGGCGGGAAAGACCCAGACCCCAATAGAAGGCTCATTGTATGATAATTTAAAACAAGCGTCATTGAAACTTTTCCCAGAAAAGAAAAATACCTGCAGTGAATGTTTCGGAAAACACTCGGTGGCATTGTTTACAAAATACCTGCAAAAATAACAGGCCCACTGTTTCTATCAGGCGATTTTCATTTTCGCTTCTTGGACAATACCCAAATATTAAAAAAAAGCATTTTAAAATTACCAGAAAAAGGAAGCAGTTTGGCACAGATATCTAAATGACGGGTCTTTAAAATACAGTTTCTTTTAATGTCAGTATCAAGGTCATGCTCAAATTGCTAACTCTTTGTGGGACAATAAAAACATACATGACACCAATGCTCGCTTGTGCCAAAGCAATTCGTCTCCATTTATGTTTATCAATTAAAAACTAAATGTGCTATTAAAATTACCACATCCCTAAAATATACCCAAAATATTATAATCCACAATTATCTTATCAAAATACAAAGCTCTCGAATCGTAAAAACTATTTTAAACGTACCTTAACTTCATGATATTTCTCCTCCAAATAATAGGCGATATTACGAGCCTCTTCATATTTTTGAGATAAATGAAGGTACTTGTCGTAATGCTTCTTAAACAGTACGAAACTAGAAACAATTTAATAATTCGTCGTCGGTATGAGTGCATTCTTAAACGCAATGTTTACAAGCAACAAAAATATTATGGTTTTCGTTACTTACCGATAAAAATCATTCTCGCTGACGATATCTCTTATGCTATCTTCCGGATCAACCCTGTCGTAAACCGAACTTCTTTTATTGCGATACGTTTTCGGCAAAATAACGTCGGATTTGTCCAAGAAGTCCTCTTTGGTGGGCGATATACATCCCGAATCTAGTAGATTCTCGGAGTGGCCGTGATGAATGTCTTCACCGATGGGAATGTCCGCGGCATTTTGTAAAACTAACTCGTCGCTCTTGCTCGAAGTCAAATCACTATAAAAATCCGTATTTTTACTTGCACGATACGTTTCCAGAAAAGTTCTGGGAAAGGTATCACCCCGGGTCACTATTAAGTCGGTCGTCATTTTTTATTCTTCGCATAAAACACACTACGTACACTGAACAGCTTTAATTGACCTGTAACGACGCTTATGCATAACACTAAGCTAAATCACTACTATACACGAAATAAGGATAAGTTAAAAGCAGGAATAACAAAATTCTATTCCAAAAAAAACTAATCACAAACTCAAATTAACCACCTTACTCAACAATCGTGACTTGACTGACAGATCAACAAATGAAGAGGAACAACTTAACATGCAGAAACAATCACAGACATACGTCGTATCAAAATTAGTAGTAGCAGATGGCAGCACCATCGCATAATACGTATGTCGTAGCTACACAAGACATATAATGACAGATGCTTTCAAAAATTAATCCCGACTTGAAATGTATTGAATGAATATAAAATTAAACGCAAAAAGAATTTAAGGAATATCATATATTTTATTAATATCTTATTATTAAACTATTCAAGTTAAATCGAACATCATCGCAATATATTACTTGCATTAGTTTGGAAAATTAAAAAGAGAACATTTTATATTTTGTTTGATGAAAGTCACCGGAACACCTACCCTTACTTATTTGTTATAATCAAGAAGTAAAATATTTTGTTCTTTTATTTGTAATATTTCTGAAAGTAGGAAAATGTGCTGTTAAGTCCAAAAATGGGTACAAATTCGTGAACTCCCGTCAAATTAACCTAGTTTGAAGCCTTACAACAGGAGGAAAAGCCTCATACTGTAGGATAATTTATTTCCAAAATCTACAGTGTCCTAAAGAGATATCTGTGCCTGATATCGCCTCTACTTTTCAAGACAACGTCCCAAATTAGGCCAAAGTTACCAGTGATTCGTCAGATATATAGACTATATGTGGATTCAGCAACTCGGGTGGCAAGTGGTGATGTGAAAATGTTGAAAAGTTATATACCAAGGAGTATCATGGAGAGATGAGTACTGGATAATAGAGAGGTAAACCAAAGATATGGTGCCAGGACAATGTAAGAAAAGAACTACTACACATTAAAGACTGGCAATTTTGTATCAAATTCATGCTTTTTTTGAAGATGTAAATTTTAATTTGATATTTGTTCAAGGTGTATAATTTTTTTTATCATTTTTAAAACTCTATATATTAAAATTTAGTTATTTTGTATGATTTGTTTATAAAATACACCCTACAATCTTTTTTTTTTTTCTATTCACACTAGGATTTAGTAATTAACATTGCTTGAAGATATAAAAATTGGCATTTTAAATAGGGTATCATGTGTAGTATGTTTATAATATTGACTGTACAAGCAGTGTTTTCTTTTTATATTCAGACTAAATTTGCATAAGATTAACACCCTTTTTTGAAGACATAAATTTTGCTCTGATGTTTACTCGAAGTATATGATGTTGTACCTTTTTTAGAGCGATGTATAATAATTATTAGGTATTTTATCTGATCTTTTTATGAAATAGATTCTACAATGTATATTTTTGTCTATTCAGGTCATAATTTTGTCTAAAATTAACACATAGTTTAAAGCCCTAGATGTAGATTTAACATTTGCCCAAGTTGTCAGTTGTTTCTTATCAGTTTTAAAGACTTTCATATGAAATTAGGTGGCATGTCTGGTTTATTTATAAAACAGATCATGCAAGAAGTATTATAATTTATTTAGACTATGGTTTTGCATAAAATTAACGCATTTTTTAAAGACATTAGGGGGTTGGTTTGTCAATTTGTTAAGTTGTATCAATTATTATCCTTTTTAAAACCCTGATATTAAAAATAATATATTGTGTTTAGTCTTTTTATAAAATAAACCCTACAATATGTATTTTATTTCTATTCAGACTTAGATTTTACATAAAATTAACACATTTTTTAAATACTTAAATGTTGGTTTCACATTTGTACAAATTAACATTTTCTTATAATATTTAAAAGTGTGCATTTTAAATAGAATATTATGTCTCGTATGTTTATAATATTTAGTGTACAAGCAGTGTTTTTTTTTGTATTCAGACCTAATTTGCATAAGATCAACACTTGTTTTGAAGACATAAATGTTGCTTTGACATCTATTCAAATTGTATCATTTTCTACCCTTTTTAAAGCTCTATATAATAAAAATTAGGTCTTTCTGGCCTTTTTATGAAATATGTTCTACAATGTATTTTTTATTCTATTCAGGCTATAATTTTGTCTAATATTAACGGATATTTTGAAGGCCTATGTGTTGATTTATCATTTGCCCGAGTTGTTACAATTTCTTATCAATTTTAATAACTTGCATATAAAATTAGGTATTATATGTGGTTTATTTTTAAAATATACCATACAAGCAATATTGTTTTCTAGTTATAGTAGGATTTTTACATAAAATTAACGCGTTGTTTCAACCATTAGGGTTGGTTTGACGTGTTAAGGCTTTAAGTTGTATCAATTATTATCATTTTTTATGTCCTGTATATTAAAAATGATGTATTATGGTTAGGTTTTTTATTTAATAAATGCTACAATGTATATTTTTTTCAATTCAGACTATGATTTTACATAAAATTTTCACATTTTTTTGAAGATATAAATGTTGCTATGGTATTTTCTCCAAGTATATCATTTTGTATCTTTTTTAAAGCTCGGTATAATAAAATCAGGTATTTTGTCTGGGCTTTTTATAAAATAGATTCTACAATGTATATTTTTTGCTATTCAGGCCATAATTTTAAAGAAAATTAACACATATTTGAAGCCCTAAATGGAGATTTGACATTTGCCCAAGTTGTAACAATTTCTTATCAGTTTTAGAGACTTGCATATAAAATTAGGTATCATGTCTGGGTTATTTATAAAATGGACCAGACAAGCAGTATTATATATTTTTTAGACTATGGTTTTGCAGAAAATTAACACATTATTTAAAGACGTTAATTATCCTTTTTTAAACCCTGATATTAAAAATTATGTATCGTGTAAATATAAAATAACCTTACAATGTGTATTTTTTCTATTCAGATTAAGATTTTACATAAAATTAAGGCATTTTTTAAGGATATAAATGTTGGTTTGACGTTTGCTTAAGGTACATGGTTTTTTTGTAATTTTATGGTATATTTATTAAAAATTAGCTATTAACTGATCCCTATTTGTAAAATATTGTTTTACAAATGTATTTGTACACCTTTTTACAGGTATTTTGAATAATATTTTAGATGGAAAAATAATACATTTTCATTGAATTTATTTTATGTAATAAATTATAAAATAGAACTATACATTTTTCATTAGAAAACTTTATTTATAAAAAGTTTTAGATATTGGCAAAATAAATGTAGCTGTTTTGACGTCATCTGGTACGAAGGACAAATTCTCTCTTCTCATTGGCTTATTTTGATCACGGGATCATACAAAGCCCTCTTTGCGCGTGCTTTTAGGGCTCAGTCGCGGGGTAGAAATTATTGCGTGATGATTACGTCGTTCTGCTCGCGACTTTTTACGATGTTTTGTCTAAAATTAGTGAAGTGAAAGATTATTTTTCACCTTCGTTGGATAGTGTATTGCTTTGCCCCCCTGTTGAGTAAGTTTTTGCATGATATTTCGAAAATTTCAACTTATTTTCTTAATTTTCTATTTTGCGAATTTTTCCGCGACCCAATATGGCCGACCGCGTCACTAATTCAGAGATTGCGTATAAGTTACTGTTTATTTTATGCACTACATTTTTGGGTATTTTATGTATAACGATTTGGCCTATGTTTGCTTATTTATTTTCTGAATAAGGAAATCAGTCACAGCATTATAAATACTTTTCAGCATTCGTTTTTCAAGAGGTTCCTAGTCAAAAATGACTGCTGGTTGAATGTGTGATGTATGGAGCTTAACTTTTGCGTTCCTTTATATACTTTTAAATCTTGGGACAGATTGTTACTTTTCTCTGATTGCTACTCTTTTTGCATTGTAGTTTATCTCCTTTCTTATGAACCGAGCATATTACCGTCTGCTATCATTCTTTGTGTATCTGCTCACTATTCCAGATATATATTAATTGATGAATGGCTTGAGGAAATTATTTACGTTCAAGCTTCAGCAGTTTTGAAGGAATGGGGTCTATGCCGGGAGCTTTGTTGGTTTTAAGTTTCATTAAAATTTCCTCCATCTCCTGCAACAATGATGGTAGACTAGATTGATAAACCGTGGCCTACCATTTTCATTTTCTTTGATAGTTCCCTTAGCAGCGTTTGAAAATATGTCTACCATCGCTCTGTTGATGAAGCTCTGCTCCTCTCTCAGTGTGAAGGCTTTGTACTGTCTTAATGTTCTTAAAAAATGTACCTTCTGTTTCTCATATTCTTGTATTTCCATTATATTAGTTCTTAGTAGTTTTTCTTCTTGCATACATTTTTGGTTTTTCTTCATAGCCTCTCCAATTTTTTCTCTTTTTGTTCTTGTGGGTCTTTGTATACACATCAGTCGGACACGGTTTATGTTTTATATTATGTTTATGTCCATATTCACTTGATTTGTTTTCCATCCCATTTCAGGTCTCAATTGTCTCCTACTTATCTTTTTTTTTATTTTAGTTTATTTTTCAAGATTATTCCACAGATTTTGTTTTAAGTGGGCTTTTCTATAGTCTTTCCTCTTCACATCATATAAAGCTTCTTTATTTAACTTACACTTTATTTAACATACACGTAAGGATTAAAATATTTTTTGTATGTATTAGCAATCAGAATTTCAATATTCTATAAGCTGATGTAAAGGCTTGAGGGCTGGACTTCCCTATATTGGCGTGATGAGGTGACTCCCCCAACGATGAGTCCCCATTATCCTTCGATCAGGTATGCTGGCCAGTTTCTTTTTAGTCTACTATTTGTTGGATTCAGAAAAGGTCTGTAATAGGGTATTAGAATGGTTTTCCAGTTTGTGGTGATGTTTTTTGCTGCTGATCTTGATTCCATCCTTAACATAAGGTATCTTGAGATCTTCGTGAAGAGTGTGGATTGGTATGTACCAAGGTGCGTCGGCAATCATTCGTAATATTTTGGACTGGCATCTTTGGATAATGGCTACATTTGATTTACTGTTACATTCCCAAAGTTCTATCCCATAAGTCCAAATTGGCCTAATGAGAGATTAATGATAAATTCTCTTACTTTTAGGTCAATGTGTTTTTTTTGTACTATATGGTTTTTCCACGTAAGTTTACTGTTCAAGTGAATACCTAATTATTTTGTATTCGCGAATGTTGGATTTTCTACTATTAAAATGTAGGCTAGGGCACTGTCCTTTCCTGAGGGTAAAGTTGTGTTGTGCTATTTGAATCGTTTATTTTAATTTTCCACTTTCGAGTCCAGGTTTGAACTAGATTCAGGTGGGTTTGTACTTTGTCTGATGTTTCGACTGGGTTTATAGTTAATGAAAGTAGCATTGTAACATAACAAACATTTTATTCAATGAACAACTAACTGGGCTCATGTATTATTACAAGAATCGTTTACTAAGGCATTTCTTTATTTTTCAGGTAGGTGCGCTTAGGCATAGTAATCCGACGTTGCGTGTGAGTGACAGTGTTGTGGATGAAACAAGAAGCGGCCTTTGCTGCATGAAGGAGTCAAATTTAAATTAAGGTAATTAAAACTTTTTTGTTTAAGCGGTAGAATGTGTATTAGTCTTAAATTTAGTTTTATCTGAGTTAATTTGTAGCCCCACTTTGTTGGACATTTCGAATGCATCTACTTTTTCAGTCGTAGTCTTTCCTTTACCAAGCCCCTTTGTATATTTACGACTGATGACCGGAACTGGTGTTATTCCAGAAAGGAGATACATTTTCTGGAATTATTGGAGTCTTGTTCGGTATACTTTTTAATAGTGCTCTCATTATTACACTTGCATTGTTTTTGTTGTACAACTTGCTGTAGTTTACTTGTTTTAACCAAGCCAAAGTTATGTATAAAATCAGCAAGTTACTGATGTAGCACTCCAATATTTTCTTTGATGTCGTTATACAGAACCTTTATTTAATCTTGAAACTCATATGACTAGTTTTTTATTTAAACTTAGGAAATTTTATTTTTTGAAGTTATACTTCTTAGGCCCATTTCAGACTATTCACTCCACGCCAAGCCACACCACATGTCGTCAACATATTGGTCCCTTTCACACTTGTCCACGCCACGCCACACCACTCATCATTTCACACTTATCAAAACCTTATCCACTTGAAAAGTGAGACTTTTCTATTCAGTCTGTTTTTGCCATCGTCATGGACTATTCGACTGAGGAGTTGGCTGGCATGAGTTTAATTGTCCTTTGAAGGTTAAGAAGGAAGGAAATTTTTACTTACCAGCTTCTTTCTTTTTCACATCTGTCATTTCTGCATACTCAGAAAACAATGCATTTGCAACTTCAGATCAAGCAAACTGTTTTTTTTTTTGTTTATTTGAATAATCACCGAGTTCGTCTATTAACTTTTCAGTATCAAAAAACTCCATTTAATCAAAATTACAAAAAAAATAATCAAAATTACAAAAAAAAAGGAATCAAAATTAAAAAAAAAACAAAGAACAAACTTGGGGTCGAATAAGCACTGATAACTGATATGATTAATCACGTTTGTGTTGTGGATGTGGAGTTGATGGGGCGTGGCAGAGTACGAAAGAGCCCATTGGTTCTTTCAGACCTACTGTTGACAAGAGATGGTGTGGCATGGCGTGGATGGGAGTTGCATGTGGCGCCCCCTGCTGTTGATCTCGAGTGGAACCCTTGCGGCTGAGTATAGGTGTGTGGCGTGGCGTGGATAGGTGTGTAAACCCCCATTTACTCCTGTGTACCTGGTGTGGCGCGGCGTGGAGTGGATAGTGTGAAAGGGGCCTTATGGCGCGTTTGGAAAAATAGATCAGAGTGTATTTTTAGTGGGGGATGAAGTTGCGTGCGCCGATGTAACATATCATTTATTTTCTTTTTTAAAATTAAGGTATTGTCAAGACTTCGCCATTTGTCAAGACATCTTTTAACTAATTACGCCAAAAAAAGTACAACTTCTTACGTGCGTACATAACTACACTCACGCTTTTTTATGTTGAATTATTTAAAGGTGGTATAGTTTGTCACCGAAAATATGACTAGGTTGACAAACATTTCTCCTAGATAAAATTTTATTAGTTTCTATGCTTCCTGAGCAAACAAAACATATTTTAAAAGCACTTCTTAAGCACATTTTGTTACACCGTTCAACAAATTTAATCTTTTTTGAGGTAACATTGATGAAAATAGGTCGTCAAAAATGATTAAAATTAAAAAAAGGTAATAATTAAGTTAAAGTTAATTACTTGGTGGTGAGGAAACAAGGGAGAAGACATATTTTTACAATCTAATATTTATTTAATATAAACATATAAAACGTGTTAAATCCACGCAAAGACATTACTGGGGATTAAGTTAATAAAAAATATATTACATGAAATGTCGTACATCGACCAAAAATTTCACTGTTTCCTTTTGTTCCGTCATCTCTTTTTAAACACCAGCTGTAGTCTCCCAATATAGATGAGTTCTAGGGTCCCTGGTATCTTGCTTCCATCGTACTGATGTCCTGATGAAACCTCTCTCCCTTGTTCGTCGCTTACTGTACCTAAATTTTCCGGAAAAAATCCAAATGGAAGCAAAAAATGTATTTTTAAAGACCTGTGACACTCTGGTATTCATATGCTTTCAAGGGCTCTTCTATGAGGTTTTTATAGTTTTCATCGTTCATGTTGATCAGAAATCCTTTCACTATACTTACAAAATATTTCCAAGCTGCCAATTCCTTTTCACGAAATTTTTCTTGAAAATGTAAATCACCTAGAAACTTACTTATTTAAGGTCCAAGTTCTTCGAGGGCAATATTTCTTACTGTAATGTTCTTTTGTTGCCCTACTGTGTCCCATATAACATAAAAGCAATACTTTGTACCAAAGTACTCCTTACTTTTGTATTCCAAAGGTACAAATAATTTCAAAGACTCCATGATATAAAGGAGAAGCAGGTGATTGAAAAGGGACGTGCTAGGTTATATCTGTGAAAAAGGTGTTTTAATAACTACTTACAAAAATCATATCGACTTGTGTTATTTAAAAGAGATAATGTTGGATTCGTGCATTTCATCAACAATATTGCCCATAAAAAATCTAAGACATGCGCTTCTCTTCTTTTCCTTCCATGGCATCTGCTCCGATGGAGATATAATTATTTCACTTATTTTGACTTATATTAATTTATTTGACTTTAGCTTCAAAATAATGTAGAATTGGTTAACATTATATTTATTTTCGTTACTAGTGCTAAACTGTGTATGTAATTCAAAGAAATAGATTATTAAAAACTAAAAAAAAAAAATCAATGAACGTATGTGTGTTAATCATACCGACCTGTCGTGTTGGTTGCCTACAGTGATAGATTACGTAGCTTTCGGTATTAAATGAAGGCTCTGTATATTTATTTGTTCATATATTTTTTTTCCTAAACTCGTCTAGTTTTCTCTCTTGTAAATGAATGAATACTTTATATCTCAAATTTAAGAGTAATTTTCCTCTATAATTTTCGATTATGGTAATTTGCAACTGATTCAAGTAAATTTATGAAAAACCGTATCAAATATCCCAGTCATAGTCAGATACAGAGAGCTGTTGCTTTTGGAGCTTCTTAAGGAGGAACGATTCGACTTGATGTTCTAAAATGAAGCTAGTTGCAGATACAAGCAATATTAAAGTCATTTTCGAGAAGCCAGATTATCCAGTGAGGTTAGTGTGTGTATGTAGGTGGATATGGCTCTGCCCCAGGATGGGCAATAAGCCAGCTCCACTAATCTCCAGGAGCAGCTATGAAAGATCCAGTTAGGTTAGTTCATTGACATGCTATATAGCAAGAACATGACCACATTTTGTACTTTGATATTTAGTTCTGTTCTAGCAACTATTTCATATCTTCCGCAGTTTACGCAAGCGAATGTACGCGAATGTTGCGCAAAGTCCGGACGATTTGGAACCGTTTGAACTAGTCGCTAGAACAAAGTTATTATATACAGTGGTGGGCAATAAAGTAGAGTGGGCGGAGCCTTATTGACATCTTACTTACTTAATCCTATGCTTTTATGGTTGTCTTTTATACATATCTCTCCATTTCTTCCTATCTTGTGTCAGTTCGTTAATTTCATCCCATATTATGCCCAGCCTATTTTTCCAGCCTCCTCTCTTATCCCATTGTTCCATGTTCTTAGCCTTCCTTTAGAGTTCATCCCTTGCACTCTCACTTCGTACACTCTATGAGTCTCTTTTCCGCCAACCACCTTAGTTGTTCTGCTATTTTATCATTTAAGGGTTCAATCTGTAAGTTTTCTCTAATTATTTGATTTCCGATTCTGTCGCTTTCTTTTGTTCTCTATTTTCCTCAGGAACCTCATTTCCATTACATTTATACGTGTCTGTCAGAGTCCATGTCTCGTTACTGTACATTATTGTTGGTCGGATTACCTTTTTATTCACTGTTGTCTTTATCTCCTTATTTTCTTTGGCTATGATCAAACTCTTTGTCTTGTTAAACTTCAATTTCAATTCTTCTATTGGAACCTTTGGTGTGAAACACTAAACTTGAAGAGATTTACCACTAAACACCAAATCACTTTTTTTGAACTGCTCGACGCACGTTTCGCTAACCATGTCAGCATCAACAGGAGATGATTTAATCGTGTCAATTTAAAAGTTAATTTCTTGTAAAGATTGCACGTCTGAATTTCAAGCATACTTCTTTTACTGTACAAATGTTTGATTTCTAAGTCAAGCCATTTCTGTTTTGCAAAATTAGTTATTTTGTTACATATTTTGGAAGATTTTGAAATATTAACTTTAATAAAATTGGGAAATATTTTATTAGTCTGGCATGACTTACGAAACCAAATATCTGCTTGCAAATTATTACAATCTCTCTTGTCACCCCCTTTATGTATTGGCAATATGCTTCCAGAGTTCCATTCCTTTGGAACTTTTACCTTTCTCATAATGTCATTCAACAATCCTGTCAGGCTTCTTACTTCTTCCTTTCCCATATATTTTATCATTTGTGGTGTTATACTGTCTCTACCTGGTGCCTTTCCCACCTTTGATTTCTCTATTGCTTCATATACCTCTTCTTCCTGATCATATTTCGTGTTCTTCTGGTATTCTTGTTCCCGTGTCCGTCAGTTCTCCAAAATATTTTCTCCATCTTTCCATTATTGTATCTTCCTCCGTAATTAAATTTCCGTTCTTGTGTTTCATTTTTGTGTCTTAGCTGCTTTGGAGTTCGATAGAATAACTTTTGGTTTTCTCTGTAGTTTTCAGTCATCTTTTCGCCAAATCTATGATTATTGCTTCGCTTTCTTCACTTTTATCTTTACTTCTTTTCGCTTTTCTTTATACAGTTCGTGATCCCCTTTTTTTTGTACCCATATATATTTTCCATTTTTCCTTTGTGTCCTTAATCTTCCTCTGTAATTCCTTTGTCCACCATTCGGTTTTCTTCATGTTTTTATTTACACTTTGTGTCGTTCCACAGCATTCTTTTGCGGCCTCCAGTATTACATTCTTAAAAAACTCCCACTTTTCACCCACTCCTCTTCTTTCTTCTTGCTCTTCAAATTTCCTGTGTACTATTTCTTGGTATTTCCTCTGGTAACTCGTTTCCTTGAACCCATAGCTTTTTAGTTTCTTATTTACTCTCTTCTTTTATCTAGTTTTTCTTCTTTCCTCTTTTCCATGCCCATCTTCATCAAATAATGATCGCTACCGATCTCCGCTCGTCTTGTCACTTTCACATCCCTTACACCTCTCCATTTATATTTGCTTATCAGAAAACAGTCTATTATTGATTTTTCTCTCCTTCCCGGTTCTACTCTAGTGTATTTGTGTATATCCCTGTGTTTGATATTATCAAGTTGTTCTTTATACATAGTTTAATTATTCTGTCTCCATTATAGTGCTAATGGGTCGAAACAATTCTCATCCAATATCTGTAGATATAAAGGAAATTTAGATTGTATTAGTCCTGTATTTATAATGGATACTTTTAGCAAATAAAATAAATAAACAAGAATTCCCTTTTTAATTATGATGAAGTAAGGAGGCTTTCAATAACGTTTTATGGTTTTTAATTTCCGAAATGAAAACAAGTAATATCAATGCCATTATGTTTGATTTAAACATAATAGTTTATTGATAGGATTATATATTAAAATTCTTTTTAGGTTTTATTAATAAAATCTCCCACAGTCAGATGATACAACAAACAATATAACCGATTAGTTATGCTTCTGACTTATAGATATTTCTACCATTTGACATGACCTTGCGGATAGATGGCGCGGCCCAATTTACCCCCGCTTAATTTGGCTTCTTGTCAACAGATGGCGCCATGTATCCCCTACACAAGACTTTATAACGAAACCATTTTTAAGAAGTATATTGTATTATATATTTTTAACAATGGGAAACAAAACGACATATGTTTATTTATTATTACATAATTTATGACTTTTTTGTCCATTTACATAATTTATAATTTTGTTTGTGTAATTTGTAATGTCCTTTTTTTCCAGGAAGTTTGGATACTAACTTAGCGGAATATAAAATATGTTTATTAAAAAACAGAGTTGTTTAGTGTTTTGAAATATTTCATGAATATTTAAGAATCGTGGCATGACTGACATGATAGATCAAAAACCGAACCGGTATCCAATAGTCTAAAACATACGTTCTACTAAAATTTATGGGATAACAGCACCGTCGTAGATGTGTTGGTAGGTCGTAGCTGTGTTTATATTAGGGATAGGTGTTTTCAAGTAGTAATCCGAGTTAACTGTTAATGAATAGTAATATAACGCAAAAAGAATTTTAGTAATATTTAACCTTATTAATAAACAACTTCATTTAAATTAAACAATATTGCATTATATGATTTCTTTTAGTTTCGAAAATTAAAAACAATAAAATATGACAGTTTGTTGAAAGCCACCGGAACACCTAACCCTATTTATTTGTCATAATTAAAAAGTTAAATGTTTTGTTCTTAATCTTGGTAATGTTTACAAAAATATGAAGACGTTCTATTAAGCCACAAAATGAGCAAAAATTTGCAAACTCCTACCAAATTAACCGAGTTTGCACCCTTACAGCAGGAAGAAAAGCCTCAAAGTGTAGGACAATTTATTTCCAAATTCTTCAAAATATCCAAACCTGAGGAAATACCTGTTCCTGAAAACGTCTCTGCTGCTCAAGACACTGTCCCAAATTGGGCCAAAGATGCTAGTGATTCGTCAGACACTTCAATACCAAACATGTATTCGGTAGATGTTAATGAAGGTCGAAGTCTGCCCAACATTTTAAAGAGAATCAGTAATTTGCTGGATCTCAGGACAAATGTAAGTAATTTTGTCCATGACTATGTAAAATTGCAATGGGGAATGTTTTAGAATTTACAAGATTATGCTGATACTGAATTGAAGCAATATTGGATGCCTGATTCTGTCAGCAAAGAATGTTATGAATGTTCAGAAAAATTTACCACATTCAGAAGAAGGCATCATTGTAGAGTTTGCGGGCAAATATTTTGTTCTCAGTGTTGTAATCAACAAATACCTGGTAAAATATTTGGGTGTACAGGTAGGTTAATAGTTTTTTCAGCTATTTCTTTGAAAATATTTGTTATATAATTTAGGAGATCTAAGAGTGTGCACTTACTGCTGCAAAATAGTACTCTCCTATCTACAATCATCCAATTTTGGAGCAGCTCTCTCAGCTGATTTAAAAGTCTTACAAGAAAATCTACAGAGTAAGTTCTCGGATCTCCCCACTACATCCTTTTCAACTGATTTACCACAGAATGCCAACTTGAAGACATCAGAAAGTTCTGAACCATTGAGAAGAAAAGTTTCTGTGGGATATCAGGAAGAAAAATTTGCATCTGGAAGGTATGTTAGTTACACAGAAGTAGATTACATGTACCAAAAATATATTTATAGTTCAGTCACATATTTAACCAATGAAGAAAAATGTAAAGCTTTACAAAATTCAGTGTCACTGCGAAATTTATATGAGGAAATATGCAAACCAGTGACTGGCATCAATTTTACTCCATACAAATACAGACTAAGAACTTTCCAGGATTGTTTTCTTGGTTCTGAATTAGTTGATTGGCTTATTTGTCAACAGAAAGCCAAAACCAGGTAGAATATAAATTGAACATATGTGTGATGTAACATGAACTTGGGAAAAACATATTGTAGAGTACAAGCAGCAGCCTTATGTCAAGCTTTATTGGAAGGGGGTTATCTGGAATCATTTTCAGAACCAAGTGCTTTTGTTGACGGCTATGTAAGATATAAAAAAGGGAATTTGTTTTGTTCAAATTCCATGCAACTAAGCCCCAGTTTTGAGGTTCCTGTTCAAGAAGAACCAAGTTGGGTTCAACAGATACCTCATGAGTCTAGCAATACCGGTAAAAATGCCTTTAATTAGATTCTATCAGATTACACCAGGTTTATTGTTTCCAGATTCAGAAAATGAACAAATGTCACCATCTTTAGCTGGTTTATCTACTTCCAGCTCCTATATGCTAAATTTAAATGTAGAGGCAAGTACTGTGTATCTCTCTAGACCTCCAGATTCTCCTTATGATGTACAGGGTGTTGAAAATGAAAACACTCATCAGTGTGAACAAGAAGAAACTGCAGTAGTCCGTCCATCAGAACAGAGAGAACTAGCTCCAGAATCCGGTATGCAATAAGAATAAGTTTTATATACATTAAATTAATTGTTGTTTTTAAAGGCTGGTTTAATGCCCCTTCACTAAGAGAGGAAAATGGTGAAAAAGAAGCTTATGAACTGTTAACAGAAACATATGAACAACACGAACAAACTATTTTGAAACAACTTCTCTCTGCCAAAAGTCTTTCACATTCCTGGGAGAATATATTAATACCGCTTGTTCAAGATGTTGTCAGTGTGGTTAGACCAGGTATTGTTACATATTTAATTAGTTATCTGTAACAATGTCATAAAATTGTTCTGGTTTAGATAAAAATCACGATGCCATCGAGTTAGACATACGAAATTATGTTCAATTTAAAAAATTACAAGGCGATGACAAAAAAGAGACTTGTTTAATAAACGGTATTGTTTGTTCCAAAAATGTGGCCCATAAAAATATGTCTACTGATGTTGATAATCCCAAAATCTTGTTGTTACAATGTCTGATAGTTTATCAGAGAAATGAAGGAAGACTCATGTCTTTGGAACCTGTTTTGATGCAGGTAACATATAAAAACTGTCCGTATCATTTCTTTGCGTGATTCATTGTATATTTCTCTGAAGGAACACGAATATCTCAGACATGTCGCTGCCCGCATTGTGTCCCTGCAACCCGACATTGTCTTGGTACACAAAAATGTTTCCAGGTTAGCTCAGGATATGCTCAGACAGAATAACATCAGTTTAATCCACAACGTCAAGTTAACAGTGCTTGAAAGACTGTCTAGATGCACTCAGGCCGATATTGTCACGGCTGTAGACGCTCACATAGGACGACCAAAACTAGGAACATGCAAACGGTTTTACGTGAAGAGATTCAACACTGAAAGGGGTATTATTACTTCGATAGATATGAAACAACAGTAGTGTCATAATATTTCTAGGTTTCCAGAAAACCCTGATGTTCTTTGAGGGTCTTCCGTGTCCTTGGTTGGGCGCGACTGTTCTGTTGAGAAGCCCTTCCAAATATGAACTAGTCAAAGTAAAAGCAGTCATTTCTTTCCTGTTGTTTGCCAGCTACAATTGGCGATTGGAAAAGTCATTTCTCATGGATGAATTTGCTCTACCGCCCAATTCCAAAATAGAATTTCTCGAGGACAGTCGAGAACATTCTCCGGAATTTCCCAAGCCGAAAGTAACGATATTTTAAGAGATATCGACATGCTCATTATCTCATAATGCTTTCAGCTCTCTATAAACGAACAGATTGACGCAGAAATGCAAAGGAACAGCACCGTGGAAGAGAAAAAAGACCAAAGTCACGAACGAAAAACTGCAACTCAGAAGATCGTCTCTGAATCGATCAGTGATTGTACCGATCCCTTGCAGGCCTCCTTTGACTCAAACAAGAACCAATTCCAAGCAAACACCAACGAGACATTGTCGGTAGCCGAATTACCCTTTTCGAATAACTTCAAGAAACACTTGGACGACACAATTTTGTGCATTTCACCGTACATCATCTTTCCGATTCCATATCTCGAAACCGACTCGGGAAAAAAAAGCAAACTGAGGCGTTTTTTTTACAAGGATCTCTATTATAGCGAACAATTTGAAGGAAACATTAGAAATAAAAAGAGAAACTTGGATATGGAGAAGATTCTCGAGGCAGAAAACAATAAGCGAAATGTAGGTTTGTTATGTTGAGATTTAACATTTTTGCATTATTTTTTTGAAGCAGATTCAGCCTCTTCATCCATTTCAAACCGTTCAAATTACAAACATAGAAAACAACGACATTCAAAATTTGCTGGCTCACTTTCGAGCGTGCGGCGGTCAGTACCAGAAAAAAGAAACCCTGAACATTGTGGATGCTGATGATGTAACATGTGTGGTGAAGGAGAAGAAAGATGAAAGTAAAAAAGACGTTCTTGATCCTACTAATCATCAACGTTTAGCTGTATTATTCTGCAGTTTTAGCCACGAGTCCAGTAACGCTCCAGCGTTTTGTGTTAATCCATGGTAAGTGCTAAAACTGAAGCTATTTGAGTCAAGCATTACATTTCACTTAACCTCTCTTCCAGGGTAGTTTACATGGATTTTTACGGAAGGAATGACATTCCGATTGGATGTTTTCTTGAACGATATTGCTTCAGACCTACTTATGCGTGCCCGTCAAAAACCTGCGTGACGCCGATGGTCAGACACATCCGCAGATTTGTCCACAATTCAGGTATCAAAATTATGTTGTTTTCCTTCCGTTGGGCGCAGCCGATCTGAAGGATACAGTCCTAACATAGTTCCCTTTGAGTCTTCAGAGATAGAAATCCCTTCTCTCGAGTAGCTTCATATATTTACATGTGTTTGGTTTCAGTCGCAGATCCAGCTTTTTGTTCTGCGTGATACATTGCGCCTAAGGTCGTGATTATTGTAGATTATTAAAATAAAGCAAATTAACACATCGGTCAATAAGTCCCCGGTCTGACAAATAAAACACTTTTTTGGCAAATTTCGACTGTATTCATCAATATATTCTCATTGAAAAGCAATACAATCATTCCAACGCATTTTTAACACATCTACACCTTTTTTTATAGAACGATTTCTCCCTGCTCTCAAAATATCTTTTAGGTTCGGCAATTGGGTTTGGTAAAAAAATAATTATCGATTTTTTTACTTTATTTTAAACTTTTATCATAAATAACATTGATAATCGATGCGAAAAGCTTAAAAAATCGTTTACAATTAGTTAAAATGTATAAAATTTAAAATAAAACTCGTGGCTACGAAAGCGCCACGATTGGCTGCCATGTTTGTGACGTCATTATGTTAAAGGATTTTCACGGAAGTACTGTCATCGGTTTATACTTGCGTATATACTGTCAAAATTATTGAAGTTTGAGTTGTTTTGGAGTTGTTTTTGTAGTATTCGTACAAAATGGCGCGAAAAAGGCACGATAACTAATTGACTTTGACATTTTCAATAAATTTATCAATATACTGATGAATAACGAAAATATGTTGATTAAAAACTCAAACACTTGTATCAGCTGTCTGTAATATGGAGGGGAAATCGGGGGCGCTCGGGTTTTTTTCGGGAACTGTCTGCGCGTCGTCGGTACCGGGTATAAAAATTTATTTTTCCATTTGATAATATTTGATTCGATAATTATAATAATATAATCGATTTAATTATAAGGAAAAAATACAAATAAAAATAAGATACTTTTGTTATAAAACTTATATATCTTTTTAAAACAAAAGCTTTTTTTCTCTTTTACCCAAGTACCTCTTCATTGGAGCGAAATTTGTTTCCAGCGAACATTTTTGTGAGATCTGAGAATAGAAAATAGTCGGTGGGAGTCAGATCTGGAGAATACGGTGGATGAGGAATCAATTCATGTAATTTAGCCATTGTTACTTACTAACTATTTTTGATACTGTGCGTTGTTGTCTTGGTAAAACACCACTTTTTTTTATTAATATCGAGTTTTTTTTTTGATTTCGTCCTTCAAACGCCCAAATAACGGTATGTAATATTCGCTATTAATGGTTTTATATCTTTTGAGATAATCGATAAACAATATCCCATGCGCATCCAAAAATACAGAGGCCATACACTTTCCTGTCGATGGTTGTATTTTTAGTCACTTTAGGCAACTTTCATTGGCTGAGGTCCATTCAGCTGACTGTCCATTTGACTCCAGAGTGTAGTTATCAATCCACGTTTCCATCCATGGTCCATCCCTTGTCACAGCGCATAAACAATCCTTTTTATTCCGCTTAAACAGCTCCAAACATTGCTTAACATCATCAATAGGTTGTGGTTTTTGGTCCGCTTGTGAGCCAACACCCTATCCATTTCGATAGCAATTTACGCATTCCCAAATGTTCATGCAAAATGGTGTAAACATTTCCTTCCGATATATTCATGATATCGGATATCTCCTGTAGCTTTTGCGAAATAGTTTTGTAAATTTTTCTGATGTTGTCTGTAATAACCACTTCATTCGGACGTCCAGCTTCATCGGTGGTTGTACGGCTACGTTTGAGCATACCAACCAATTATGGTTGATATTCGTGGCGTAAAGTCCGGGTAATGTTTATCAAGCCATTGTTTTACTTCAACGGTATTTTTCTTCATCAAAAAGCAATGATCAATCAACACACGATTTTTTTCCCTTGTTTTCAAAATAACAAAAGTAGCGTCACTTAAAGCATAACAACTCAGAGACTAGTAGACATATTGTCATGAAATTTTGACACAGGACTTTTGCATGTTGGCACAATCGACCACTGGTAAGGATTTTTTTAAGTGACACCATCTATATGTCAGGCCGGGGACTTATTGACCGATGATTTAACTGCATGTGGTGCTACAACTCGTCAATAAGCCTTGACCTCCTTCAACCTTCACCTCTAACTGGGCTGATCTTCAGCAGTATCTTTGCTGTATTTTAACGTGGAGTGGTTCTTCGGCATCTCTTCTTACATTGTCCTATTATCGTGTCTTTTTTCTACCTTTTTTTCTAGTACTCTTATTCATCCTGCCTATCTGAGTCCCTGAGCACTCTCATGGTCTTCAATACCTAGATCTTTGTACAATTACTTGAATTCGAAATTATACCTGTTCCTCCAAATTCCATTATCATTCACGGCACAAAGAGTTCTTCTGAATGCTCTATGTTCAAATCTCTTCTGTTTTCTTTGTAAAGGTCCATATCTGACAGCAGTGACTGCTGACGAAATGAGTGTTTTATAGTTCCTAAATTTCGTGTTTCAATGAATAAGTTTAGACCTTAGGATAGACATACCAGAAATACCATTTCTGATATTTTCAGTGATGTTGTTTTCATCAAGTTTGCTCCCCACATATATAAATTCCTTCGAAACTTCAATATTGTCATGGCCGATTATCCAGTTCTGTTCTCTTCTTAGATTGATACTTTTTCCATAATCTTTGTTTTGTCTATATTCATTTCTAGATCGGCTCTTTTGGCTTTTACCTTTATTTCATCATGCCTCTCTTAATAATTGTTCCGATCCTGTTAACACCATCAGGTCATCTGCATATCCTACGATTTGTTTTTCTTTATTCATCTATTTTCTCTGATTTTGTTTAATATTATGTTAAACGGCACTGGTTCCATCCATCCCCCTATCGCAAATCTTCTCCGATTTCAAATTTTTATGTGGTGTGTTGTTGGATTTTCACTACTGCCTTGAAATTAAACTTAGTCATCCAGACTTATTAGCTTAACTAAATATTCGCATTTTCTACTTGACTTGTATACTACTACTCTCTGTACGCAGTCATAGATATGACTGAAATCTAACACTAAAACTAATCAGCTTTTAACAAAAGCCACACGACTTTAATTTATATCCGAAGAGAGAAATACGGTTATATTACGAAGTATATTTTTTAAATAACGTTCGTTTTTTAGTAAGAAAAAAAATAGTATAAATATCAATAAATATTTTTTTCAAAATTCTACAGGCTTTTATCAATTTTTCTACGTAATTTCCATTTTTGTTCAAACATTTGTCAAAACGCTCAACAAGTTTTTGAAAACCGACGTGAAAGAAATCTGCCGCCTGTGAAGAGGCCCAATCCATGACTGCAGTTTTAATTTATTCGTCCTCGTTGAACCGTTGACCACCAAGGAACTCCTTTAAGTAGCGAAACAAGTGAAAATCACTGGGTGCAAGGTCTGGACTGTAAGGTGGATGGTCCAGTTCTTCCGATCTTTCGTGCTGAAATTCTGTTTGGCTTTCACTCTGGTTGGCGACGATGTGTTCGTCTTTCCATTGACTGTTGCGTGGACTCAGGAGTCATGTGAAACATCCAAGTCTCATCTCCTGTAATGGTGTGGCCTAACAGTTCATCTCCTTCATGATTGTATCGAGTCAAAAACGATAAAGTATAGCCCAATCTCTTTGTTTTGTGATCGTCAGAAAGCAGTCTTGGAATCCACCGAGAACCCAATTTTCGAAAATTCGGTTTCTGGGGAAACAATGGTGTGCAAAACTGACCTTGAAACCTGTGGAAATCCACTTGATAACTTTGAAATCGTGAATCGTCATTCTCTCGAACTTTGTTGTCCACATCACGTACCAAATCTTCAGAAATCAGAGGTCAGCCAGGGCGTGGCGCATCATGCACAATAACTCGCCCGTACTTGCAGATTCTCACCCACTTTCGAACTTTACTGTCGCTCAAAGCATTATCACTGTAAACCTCACAAATCTGACGGTGGATTTACGCTGCTGCCAAACTTTCTTGCACTTCGGGCGACTCAATTTTCTTAAACACTATACATTTTTACAGCTCAGCAAACAGACAGTTGATACGGTTGCAAATAGCGTCTAAAGGCGCGTAAAGCATGCTGGGAGCAGACGCGTCAGCGCGTCATTCTTACTCTCATTCACAAACGGACCTTATTTAAAAAATACCATTCGAAATATCATCCACGCAGATTGATGAAGAAACAGCTTTGCCGGAGAAGCCAGAAAACAGTTGGAATACTTTTTGACAAACTTTTCTCATAAATGAGAAAATGGAACTATAATGAGTGTGAAAAATGATGGGACTACAAAAAAAAGCACAGTTGTGGATTACTTTAGAGAACAGTTGTAGTTGAGGAAAAATATTTCGTTTTGACCCAAGTTTAGGGCGTTATATCTGTTAGACACACTACGCCCTAACGTGTGATTAAGTCTATTGCGCTCAACAGAAGGTTAATGGAGACATTTTACAGGATGTGTTACCATTACACTCAACAATTTTGAAAGCGAATTCGCCGAGGAAAACATTGTGATGTGGAGCTGGTGTACCCAATGTCAGAGTGTGTCCCCCGTTGTTCCCATGTCTGCAGATACGTGGTCGTACTCCTTCGGAAAATATTTGGAGCTCAGGTTGGTACTTTTCTTTATCAATTACTCATTCGACTGCTATCTGTGTTTTCTACTAGATTCCACGGGGACATTTTTAATAGAAGAGGCCATAATCCTTGTAAACACAGTTTACATCACGACCATTTCCAATATTTCGGATTTAAAAATTACGTGGCATCATTCAAGTGGGTTGATATTGACACGATTTCGAGACAATTAACAAATAAACCATCTTCCTTAGATTTTCTTCGATAAACATCTGGGAAATATCTTTGCCCCCGTCACTGGTTGAACTGCACTACGACAGAGAAGATCTTCATCAAACCCTCATAGACGACACTAGAAAATATGCTCAAAAAGGTCACGAAATATTCGCGATTGTCCAAGAGAAACTATCGTCGTTATTCACGGAAGAACTAGAAGGCTTCGGGAATCTTCAAATGTTAATTGGCAAAGAACAAAGTCAGTTTAAGCAAAAGGTCGAGGACGTTCAGTTGAAACTAACTTCACCTACCGTTGAAAATAAAGATTTCGACATGAAACACTTATACCAATCGTATTGGAAGATACAGGTAAATTAACATGGTATTTATAAGTCTCGAATTTACTTTTATAACGTTGCCCAGGATTCTGTAACAAAATTGAAAATCTCGTTGGTGGAACTGGCCGAATGCTGGAATTCACATCTAACGGAAGCAATAAGGCAGGATAAAAAGAAAGAAAAAACCAACACCACGGACTTGGAGAGTCCGGTAATCGACAATGTAGATTCTAAATTGTCGTTGAGTGTACCGAGAGAGCCTGGAGACCACGAAAAAGGTGTTGTGTTACTTTTCGGCTCATCTACTGATGGTTTTCGATGTGTTTATTGGTTTTTTAGAATGTTTAACTGACGATTCAGCACAAAGACGATGTTCGGACGTCTCTGTCGTCACTCATATAGACGACAGCACTGACAGCAAGAAAGACCAAGCTAAGAAAACGGAAAAGTCAGTGAAAACTATTTTGGACAAGCTATTGCCGTCGTCCGGGACTTTAAACTTGATTCAGGTAAACGATAGATATTTATAGTGATAATATGCTGAATGATTACAATTGATTTGGCTTTACAGGCTCCATTTACCCCACAGGAACATTATCTTTTGCCAGTAGGACAATATGGACCGGTTGTCGTCTACGAGAATGAAATTGGATCCATCATTGCCTATGCTTTAAACAGTATCGATTATAAAAAATCGTTAGAAGAACTAACGGTGAAAAAAACGCATGGCAGTGATCAAACACCAAGTCCGATCCCCAAAAGGAAGTATACCAGCGGGGACAAGGACAAGAATGATCCCGACGATAAAGGTAGTGGATTGTTGGGTTTCTTAAGAGTAAAAGACTCGAAAACGGAACTACCTTCGTCCTTAGGAACTTCCGGTGGGGTTAGTGAGGTTCAGTGAGTATTAAAAACCAACGATTATATGCTATGTATACTTTTGAATGGTTTATTTAGAGATTCCGAGGTATGGATAGCGTCCGAGAAACCCGACGATGCGAAAAAAACCAAAAATTCGCACGTCGAAGTTCAGTTTCAGGACGGTACCTGCAATTTTTTTTGTCGAATTTACCTGGCGGACAAATTTGCCGGTCTGAGAGCCGCAGTATTACCTATTGGCGAGGAGGCCTACATCAGGTCCTTGTCCAGGTCTGTTCAGTGGAAGGCTAGAGGAGGAAAGTCCGGATCCAACTTTTCGAAAACGCTGGGTAAGTGGTTTAGCTCCCTACTCGATCAAACTTACTTTGCGACGTTTGTAGATGATCGGTTCGTCTTAAAAGACATGTCCAAAACGGAGGTTCAGTTATTCTTGGAATCGGCCTCAAATTATTTTGTATACATGCAGAAATGCTCCACGACAGCCCAACCAACGCTCTTGGGCAAGATACTGGGCATTTACCAGATAATCTACAAGAATAGCTCTAACGTCACCCATCGGAGTAATGTTTTGGTTATGGAAAACTTATTTTACAATAAAGAGGTGTCTCAAAAGTTTGACTTAAAAGGCTCCATGAGGAACAGACTTGTAATTCCCGACAATCAAGAAGGGGAGATTGTCTTGCTGGATGAAAATTTAGTAAAAAGTTTGTAAAAATTTGTTTTGGTTTGTGGTGATGTTTATTTATTTAATTTTATCAGTGACGTGTGATTCCCCGTTGTATGTTTTACCACATTCCAAAGAAGTGCTCCTGGCTGCGATACAGAATGACACCGAATTTCTATCCACTCAATCGGTGATGGACTACTCGCTTTTAGTCGGTTTGGACACACAAAACAAAGAACTAGTACTTGGTATTATAGGTAAGACTATTGGTAGTTCAAATGTACTGGTTTTTGTTAAAATGGCGAACGCGCGTCTTAACGTTCTATCTTTTTGTCAGATTACATAAGAACTTTTACATGGGATAAACGACTAGAAACGATGGTGAAGAGGAGCGGTATTCTCGGAGGACAGGGAAAACTGCCAACCATCGTTTCACCCGAAGAGTATCAAAAAAGATTCATAGAAGCAATGCACAAGTACTTTTTAGAAGTACCTGACCACTATGCCGGTTTATGTAAAGGATTAGAAGTGTAAGTGTGATGTTATTCACGTATTGTCGTCAATTTTTAAAGACAAGGTGTAATTTCCATCCTCACGATGTGATTAATTTATAAAAGATATTTTAAGTATTAATACACTATGTAAGTAAATAAACTATTGTTAAACATTTAACGGCCTTTTATTGTTAGCCCTAATAGAATAATTTTTATTAATTATTACATTTCGATTTTTTAACAGTAGTTTTAGGATTAGAGGCGCATCAGCAACTAATAAAGCTATTTAGCGATTGGACCAACAGTTTAACGTGGGTTCCCACCACTGTTACGCCTACCGAAATCCCTGGTCAGCACCCCCTTGGACTATCAACCTTTGCTTTTGCACTTAATCAAAAGCCTCTCTCGAAGCCCACCAACTGGCGTATGACCGCCTTAATGGATTATCAAAAGGTACTTATAAACAAAAACAATTTCTCTTTTATTTGTTTATATAAAAAGCGGTATAAAAATAATCTACTTATTAAAACACGAACTTTCTACTGATTATATTTACATGGACCATCTTTCTTTACCATATCCTCCAAAGCAAAAGCAATATCATCAATGTATCTATTGTCAGAATGTTCAATTATCACTCGAAAACAGTCCTTAAGGACGCTGTTGGAAATGGCAAAATTTAAAAAAGCCTTAAGTTTCAAAATTCGTATGAATGATGGTGGAGGAGTGTCAGTTTCTGGAAGGGAGCAAATATTAGTGCATGTTACATCGCTATATATAAATATCTTACCTAAAAGAGCTATTGTGGCAGTGCTATTACAACTGCCGTCACAATCAGGCTGATATCCCCAGCCTCTGCCTTCAAATATTTTACCGTCTTTACCCTGATAAAAATTATATAACACAGCACCATGTAGTTTGATTTTTTTCTTGTTATTCTCCTCGAACTTTTCATAATCCATACAACTCCCATTTTCCGAGTCGCAGTTCGCAGTCATTCTCAGCAGCAAAATCTTCGAGACGGGCCTCGTCAATCTAGGCAAATTTCTGAAATTTGTTGAGCTTCCACTCCAGTCTTTTCTCGTCACATAATCAAACTCCTCAATTATATTGGATTCGCCTAAGAAAATGTTATAATTACTATGTGTATAAGTTGAAGGTTTTCATTAATCGTACTCTCTGTTATATATATTGAAATTACGACAATAATACCAGATATAAGAAGCAAAGTAAACAGTATTATTAATATTTTGTCATGGCATTTCGGGTCTTTGGTAAAAGAATGTTCACTGCTAGCCAGCAACGGTATCTCTGTGTGCTCTTTGATATTTCGTTTCTGTATGCAAGCCATACATATGTTACAATCTCGCTTGGGTTGTACTGAAACAACAATTGATAACGTTAAGAACTTAAAACTAAACTCGAAAAGTGTGTTACAATGATCAGTGTTCATTTTGTAACATAGTAAAATTTATGATTGAAACCTTTTTACTCTGCAGGGCTTCATCCGGCTTCTTTGTGCATTATATTTGCATTTTTACTTACGAGACAGTCCCAATACTTTTTAATTTAATATATATTTTTTTCTGTTATCACAAAGTAGTGGAAATAAAGACCAATAAATGTTTGCTTACTTATGTATTCTTCCGACATTAGTTCAAAAGACTTTTTCTTTAACAGAGGCACAGCTGCGTGTTTTAAAGCAATTTTTTCCCGACAACTCATATTTGAAGCAATCTCGCAAATTTCTAAAAACGAATCACTCTTGTCACTAGTTTGAAGCTCGGACCATCACTGGAATTCAATTTAAACTGAAATGAGAACTACGGAAGGCAAAAAATGGAAATAGTTGTTAAAAGGGACGGAGAACAAGCACTGTTATCTTTCTTTCTTTTATTCAATTTAGAGATAACAAAGATACACTAATTATTTAAATATAATTTGGTTGTATTTACATGTATATTTGAACCTTGATTTTACAGATGGTATTGATTCATATTTTAAATAGACAAAAGGCAAACACAAGGAAATTGCCTGACGTAAACGATATTCTATGATAACAAATAAGTTTAAAAGCCGACTATTTTTATTTATAATTGACAAAGATACGCCTGCTCGAGTGAAATTTTATTTTTGGTAATCCATACTAAATCTGGTTAATCCGGGGGATGTGCAAGTAAAGGCGCAATGTATGCTATTAAGTTATAGTCGTGCTTTTGCGTGAAAATGCAGATGTTTTAATATTTTTCTTTGCTTTTTCTACTACTTTTTCGTCTTTCTGACATAAAATTGGGATCTTTAATGAATAAATAAGTTGTCTTGAGACGTAGTTCGCACAACTCATTCTCAAACGTGTTCATACAAAATTGTAGGAAATGCCATCAGGAACGTGTTGCATCAGACCAAATAGGCGATAGTCTGATGCTACAAATTCTGTAGAATGAGCTGGATGGTGTCGAACAGCTTCCCATTTGAGTTTCAACAGTGATTTTTTCACAGATCTTGTAACTTACGAAGGTGTTCGATAACCGGTTATGACATCTCTCTCTCTATCTCACACACACACACATTACTACTTCGAGTCTTATGCATATGTCTGAGAATTTCGAAAAAGTATTTACTATAACTAGATTTTAAGCTTCGAGGGAAGAGGGTTTTTCCCACCAGACTTGCCAATTCTTTCTAGAGTCGCGACAACGGGTCGAGAAGTGGAAAAATAGATAGAAGCAGTAGAAAAAGAGATAGGAGAAGTAGTAGAAAAAGAGATAGAAACCGTTCATCTTTTGAGGTGGTCCAGTCATCAAGCCATTTTTCTACATCTGTGTTACTGTTGAGTGTGTAAGTGCTTCATGGAAAGTATGTGAGACATCGATGAAAACAGGTGGTAGTCGGAAGAGGCCAAGTCTGGTGAGTACGGCGGGTGGAGCAAGTGCAGAAATCGTGTCTCTGACCGCTTTCGCTGTGTGTGATGGGGCGTTGTCGTGCTGCAAAATCACTTTTCCGTATCTTGTAGTCCATTCTGGTCGCTTTTCGATCAGTACATGGTTCAAATTAATCATATGTTCACGGTAGCGAACGGTATTAACTGTTTCTCCTGGTTTCAAAAGTTTATGGTACACGACACCCTTCTGATCTGTAATTTTCTGCGTTTTGGGCTCTTGAAATATATCCATTTTTTGTCTCCAGTCACGATTCGATGCAAATAAGTTTTTCTTTCACGTCGAGAAAGCAAAACTTCACAGGCCGTTTTTCGCTTTTCCGTCTGTCCGTCGTTCGACTGATGTGCTATTCATTTTCCTGCCTTCTGGATCTTTCTCATAACATGCAGACGATTATAAATGAGTGGGCGGCCAACATTTAACTTCTCTGCCATTTGTTATTGAGTTTGCATATCGTCTTGTTCCATCAATGCTTGCAATTCGGCATTTTCAATTTTTTTCGTTTAATCTGAGCATTATTTCGTGTCTTTCAAGTCGAAATCACCGCTTTTGAATCGTCTAAAACAACGCCCAGAAGCGTCTTGCGTTGGGATATTGTCATCGTAAGTTTCCACAAATATACGACGGTAATTAACTCGCGTTGTTCTTTTGATTGAACAAGGAAAGCAGTACGCATATTCTTTGTTTGACTCGAAACTTAACATGTTTACTAGAGTGGGCCAAAAAATCGACTTTTTTTTAAAAGGGAGTCAATAGAGTCCTTCATCAGTAAATCATAAATTTGAAAATTTTGAGCAATACACATTCATGAAGGGAATTGAACTCTCTACAAAAAAAGGTCTCAATATAAATTTACGTTAAACAAGCCGTTTCCATGTAATCGTGCCTTGAACATTGATCTGTTTTTACAATTTTACTTTCAAATTTGAAATTTTGTAACTAATGAACGAATCAATGTTTGAAAAAATACAATGCATATTCTGAAAGGAAATTGAATGCGCCACAAAAAAGGTTTCTTAACATTTTTCGTTAAATTCAGAAAGTTATTCAAGTGTATATCGATAAAATAATTTTAACCTTAACGTTATAACGCGTTGTAAACATCAACGGCGGTTTGAAAGGTATTGCCGTAGCAACAAAATGACATAAGAGATTAGATTGTGAACCGACCTTTGTTTCCAGTGCTATCTCGTCAAAAATTAAGAGTTATTAAATGCCACACGTGATATTCAAATGCGTCTTTCGGGGTTCTTAACAGCAGGTGAAACAGGGGTTCACTGATACAGCCAAAAAATAATGTGTCTGCAAACACATCTCGGATTTTTCCTGCAATATTTCATGATCTACGATTTGACGTGTTTCCACATGTGCCTCTACTTTGAAAAATTAAAAAATGTTCTCAAAATTATTGAATTTTCAATGTCAGGTCGAGAACTTTTTGAGTTACTCTTATAAGGTCACCAGTAGTCCAGATAATGTACATTTACAGCCTTCCTGCATCAATCCATGATACGGAGAAAGAAAAAGAGACATGTTAAACCTTATAAAACAGCTTTATAAGTTATAAACAACCATTTTCTAGAGAAAATCATAAATATTGAATTTATAGCCTAATAAAAGTTAGTTTTTCTATGGTCGAAAGCTTTCTGAACAACATGATATTTGCAAATTTTTCAACCGGTTAAAAATAGGCTCCATTCCAGATAATCGCTGGCGAATGAATAAAAAATATTTATATATTTTAACGTCTCTCTCGTGGGGAAAAAGATCGGTGTGTCTACAGGTACCAGTCGCAAAACTTAATGCCCCATATTTTTCGATAGATCGCATAATGTGGTCATGCAACCGAATTATAAACGAACTAAATCAAAACCGGAGACAATATCGAACGATCGTTCCTCGATAACGACAAGGGATGTCTTTAAAAACGTTAATTACGATCCTGTTGCGATAATTCTACCGGGACCGCTTGAAAAAATCTCTCTGATTAAAAAAACACTTATTCCATATTCATTTTTTCGATAATCCTTCCTCTCACGAGATTAATCCCAGAAGTACCCGACCTAACAATGAAAACAATAAATTTAGGAAAAATATCTTTATTTCTCTACTTAGTCTCCTTTTTAGTCGCCTTCTTTAGAGCTGTTTCTCCCCTTTCTGGCCATGTTTCAAGCATGGTTATGAACCTTTATTCCTGTGAAACGCCAAACAATCGATTGAGATATCCTTACGGCGATGTTTTTGTTCTATTGTGAGTAATCGCAACACCCCTCAGTCCTCAGTCGACAGTCAATATGCGATGTACAGAACTTTTTAAAATACCTACCATGTCTGCTAGCTCGCGCACTTTGAGTCGGCGGTCATCTAATACCATGTTGTGGATTTCCTTCACCATTTCTGTCACAGTCACCTTATTATTTAAGTCACCTTATTTGCTCGACCAATTTTGGGCATCTTCTGCAAATTTTGAAAATTAAAAAATACTTTGGAAATGTATTTTCAATTTGAAGTACAATTGTATTTATTTTTATTCATTTTAATTGTTAATTATAATTGTAACAAAATCGAATTTTACAATTTCTTACTATGATTGTAATTATACTTATAATACTAATTATAAGTGCTGTTCTAATTATAATTATAACTACAGTTCTTATTAAGAGTTATTCTCTAAAAGGGAACGTTGACTTCCAGATATGTTAAGATATCAAAAGGATTAAGCACCGTGGGGACCATTTCCATGTTCTCGCTCCACACGGTTGCAGTGATGATGATTTGGTGGATGTTCTTGGTTTTTTTTTTATTATTCAAAAACTTTCAAACAGTTCGAGCTCTTCCAAGCAATACAGCCTTCTGTGGGGCTCTAAAGAGGTGATTGTTGATGCCCAAAGTTTTAACGTTCTTTATCAAGCTCTTTGGAATGATTGAAGTTGATGATAATACGATCGGTTTTGTTCATACGCACTTCATATTCTATTGTCTGTTCGCCTGTTCTTGAAGCTCCTTATATTTCAGTATGTTTTGCAACTAGATTATTGTTATTTGGGATAACTATATCTATAAACGTTGTTTTTCTTAAAATTTTGTCAATAACAATAATATTTGGTATGTTGTTATTTAATTTCTGCTTGATAAGTAATGTTCGGTCCCAATACATTCTGTAACTGTTATTCTCCAGAACTGGTTGAGGATTGTAAGCTGTTTAGCTGTAGTTTTATTGCCACTTTTTGATGAAGGATCTTTGCCACTGCGTCGTGCCTTTCTTTATATTCTGTTGCTGCAAAAACGCTTCCCAGTCCCCTGTTATATGCTGGATTGTCTCAAATACCCGGCAGCCATATCTACATGGATTATCCACCACACTGTCGAACTATATACTTGAGGTAATTTCTGGCAGGTATAACTTGGTCTTGTATTGGCGGTAGGAAACCCTCCGTCTCTGGAAACATCTGTCCCGCAGTCAGCCAGTAGTTCGATGCTAATATGTCGACTTGTTACTGAGTGACCTCATTCAAATGTCTCCCATGCAGAGGCTTTTCTCTCCATGATTGTAATTTCTCAAGTTCGGTTTTTGCGCAGACTTGAACTTTATCATCGTTTAGTCGCAGTGATGTTGATCGATCAGCCTGGCATACAGCTTTATGTAGCATAGATGTTTCTGCCTGATTTAAAAAATGCTGCTATTTGTTGGTCCAGTTGCTTACTAATATCGACTAATCTCTTACCCGCCTTGTTGTTGTGGTAATGTTGTGAGTTCCACTGCACTTCTAGGCTGGTGTTTCTGGCGACTTTATACGTTACAAATTTTGTACCTCCAGTTAACTATCCCGAACAAATAGTTTAGCACCGAACATGCATAGATGTTCATAGTCTTAGACATGTTTCTGCTGTTTAAGTTTGTTCTCAAAACTAGTCTCACTCTTTTGCTGAAGCTTGCTTCATACCCAGATACTTGTATATATCTACAGCACTCAATGTTTCGATCTTTTCTCCGTTCTGTATCTCAAAAGCATTGTTCAGCAGTTTTTTTCTGTTGATGTTTAATATGCGGCACTTCTCCAAATTGCATTCGAACATTACTGGAGAAGTCTTCTTCTATTTCTTGTATATTTGTTGCAGGTAACTGTTCGATGAGGCAAATAATTTTAGATCGTCCATGTAGAGCAAATGGTTTAGCCGCATAAGTTCAACATTGTTTTTCAAACCAAAACATATTTGGTCGAGTTCAATTGGTTTATGGCGATACAGAACCAAAGAGAACTGAGCGAATCTCCTCGAAAAATATTTCTTCTAATTGGAATTTCTTTAGTTGTTTTATTATAGTCACCCTCTTGAAATTGAATGTTGGTTCTCCACGCTGACATGAATATCTTCAAGAGATTTATTATTGACTGATTTATTTTATTATTATTATACACTTATGGGCCCTGGTGGTCCACGCGAAGTATAGTTAGAGGCGTTTGTTGTTGTTAACTTTCTTTTGCGCCCATACTGATTTCATTCTTTCGCTATGAGCTTTTTTTTTCTTTCGTCAGACCAAGTTGTTCCAGTCTTCCTACATTTTTCTATCTGGCCAATCTCCCAAAAGTTAACCTCGTGTCTGAAACAGCCCGTATCCTGAGTTTCACTTTGTGTAACATTTGGTGATCTTAAATCCTCTTTAATTGCAGGAATCCATTTAATTATTTCTACTTTAGCTCTACTCCTATTTTCATAAAATTCGACTATTTGTCTAGTTAGCCTACCCAGAGTCATCCGTTTTATGTGCCCGTAAAACTTAAGTCTTCTTTTTCTGATATCGCTGTGTATTGTTTGATTTCTTGGTTTTCTCGAAGTCGGTTTGTTGTACTGTTTATTTGTTTAGGTCCTAAGATTTTTCTTATGATTTTTCTTTCCTTCTTTTCAATGTCCTCGATGTCTCTTTTTCTATTCAAAATGAGCGTTTCTGCCCCATATAGACATTCTCGCTTAATAACTATGTTGTAATACCTCTGTTTTGTGTTTTTAGATATGCATTTTTTGTTGTAAATATTTTGTGTAAGTCTCAATGCAGTTTCCATTTGTTGACATCTACCTTTATTGGCCGCTTCTTCCAACCCGTTTTCCATGATTATTTTACCCAAATATTTGATTTCAGAGACTCGTCTGATGTTACCATATTTTGTTTTTAGAAATGGTGTTCTTATTATTTTCTTAACTTAATTTACTCTTCTTTTTTAATATTCTCTTAATATTTTTTCTCTTAATATATCTTAATATTTTATAAATATTTAAGATTTCTATATTTTTTACAATTCTAATTCATCGTCATCATTCAGCCATTGTCGATCCACTGCAGGATGATAAAAGGCTCCCCAGTATGCTCCCAACTCGCGCTGTTCTGAGCTTTTTTGTGCCATTCGGGTCCAATATACTTGATGATGTCATATGTCCATCGTGTTTTCGGTCTTCTTCGTGGGCGTTTATGATAAAGCGATATCCATTCCAGGATTGCTTTGGTCCATCTGTTGCCGCATCGCCCGATATATGGCCTGCCCACTTCCATTTCAATTCCTTCACCCTTTCAATGATGTCACATACCTTCGTTTGTTCTGTGATCCATATACAGGTATTTCTCTCCCGCTTTGTAATGCCAAGCATACACCTTTCCATTTCCCGCTGTGCTACCCGAAGCTTTTGAACTGATTGTGATGTGAGTGTCCATGTTTCACTTCTGTGTGTTCAAACAGGCAGCACGCACTGATTAAAAAAACCTTTCTCTTCGGGCAAAGGAGAACTTTGTTCTTAAACACTATATTGAGCCTGCCAAATGCCTGCCTGTCACACTTACACACTGTTCCACTTCCCGGGCAGTATCATTCTCCATTGAAATCCTTTGCCCAAGATATATGTAGTGGTTCACAACCTCTAAATAGCTTCCTAAAACAGACATTCTTCTGTTGGCAGCAAATTTGTTGAACATAACCTGACTCTGACTCTTTTAGGTTTATTTTCAAACCAAATGGTTCTCCGAACCAAATGGCCCTTTGGAGTTTGTATGTGTTTTGTAGCTCATCTGGGTCTTGTGAGAGGAGAACGATTTCATCTGCGAATCTAAGATGGCTTAGGTAATCACCATTGATTTTTATTCCCTCCTGTTCCCAATCTAGATTACGGAATACCTCTTCAAGGCAGACTGAGAAAAGAACAGATGATTGTTGATTTTAACTTCAAGGTCATCCACGTGCACTGTAGTTGTACCTTCCTCATACATGGACTCCAGTAGATTCCATCCATTATGGTGTGCGTTGATATTGCCTTTTCAGAGTCAATAAAAGCCAAGCACAGTGGCATGGTGTATTTATTGTACCTTTCTGTAACCAGTTGGAGAACCTGGATATGATCCATTGTACTGAATCCTGCCTGCTCTCTTGGTTGTGCATCATTCAGTGTTCTTAATATTCTTTTAGATACTATCTTGGTGAAAACTTTGTACATTACTGATAGGAGGCTTATTGGGTGGTAGTTTTTTAAATCTTCCAGTGGTCCTTCATCACTTGGATATTTTTTGATCTTTGATGCATTTTGAGTACAATTTAGCCAGTATTTTATGTAAAGCTCGACCACCTGCTTTTAACATTTTAACCGTTACATTGTACTTTCCTGAAGCCTTTCCATTCTTCACCGCTTCTATGGCACTTGTCACTTCAGGATATCTGGCATTTGATCTTCCGTGGGCATTGCTGTCTTTGACTGGTTCTGATGTTTCTATAACTTTAAGTAAAATCTTCTGATAACCCCTAACATTTCCGTACGCTCCCTGCCCACTGTACCATCCTCACGCATTAAGGCAAACATTTGTGTCCTTTTAGTTACCAGCTTATGTTTGGCTTTGTTTATTCCCTTGTTTTCTCCTAGTGTTAGAATTGTATATTATAATTAAACCTGTAATTATAATTATAGTTTTAGTTATAACTATAATTCGAATAATAATTGTGGAAATTATAATTTGCAATTCAAATAATTAAAAATTAAATGCATTGGAATAGGCAGACACTTATTTCAATGAATTTGCAGTTTTCGAAACAGGTTTTATACTCGATTTCTGGTATTTCTTTCAAAGCGTTCAGCGAACTCCCTAGTGCGGATTCAGAACAGTGTCCACGAAGTAGTTTCTTTAATCGAGGGAATAAGAAAAAGTTTCATTGTGCTATATTTGATGAATATGGTGCTTGTGGAACGGTACGAATAATTGCTTTGTGCGATAGTGCGTTATATGAACATTTTTAATGCATCAGTGTAAGAAATATTGGTTTTTTAGACAATTTTTTTACTGAATACTCTTTAACTAAATAAAATTTCTGACTTTTCGAGCGAAACGATATATAACTTATGTCATATGTCAAAGACAGTCGTATAAACTTAAAAACAAATGGATGCACCGATACGTAAAGCGTTCGAATTTTTTAATCATGTCGCTTTACTTTTTAATCATGGTGGCTTAGTAAAAATTAAGTGCAGGGGCAAAAAAAGGGAGAACACAGTATTCAACCCTTTATCAATTAATACAGTTAATGCAGATACGTATGGAAAATACGTCGTAAGATTTCAATTATTTTCGTAATTGATAACGCAAAATTCCTTGGCATGTCTAGGCCTACTTAATCTTTCGAATTAAAGAGAATTTCTTTACCAAAAGACCCGGGCTTTCCGCATAGAATCCGCTCCAATTATTATCCGCATCAATCAATGGGAAATTTAGCTTTCCGTGACTCGTATTTGATGAAATAATCAAATGATAAATCGACATGGTGGTGGGGGGGTTTATAACTGATATAAAAACAGATAAACATCAAAATCCAGATTTACTCGTATCTGTTGATGTTGGGTGAATTCAATTCAGCTGTGACCACATCGAGTGGACGATGGTTAAGGGAGCGGTAAAAGAACCGGCGGTGAAATGGCTGACGACGACGAACTTAACAAAGTAAGTCAGAACGAATCTTTAAATATATTTCCCTACATTGATAATTTGCCGGTGAAATGTTTGAATAAATCATGGTGAAAGTTTGACAAATTTATAGGGTATCGTGACTGCACAGAAAAAAGTCTAAAAATATTCCGTTTTAATATTACTAAAAGCAGTGGTTTCGATCAAACTTGTTTGTCATTAAATTCAATATATAGTCACGCTTGGAACGAAATACATTAGGCGACAACCTTCTCTCACCGACATCACAATCATTTTGTCATTTCGACGACTATCAGCGTTGCCCTAAAAAAGTTAACACGTCAAAATAGTATATTTTATTGCTTTTTTTCATTCATACGTGACATTCAGATAGATATATCACCAGATTTTTTGATTATCCTTATCGATTCGACAAAAAAATATGGAGAGGGAATTTAAAAAAATGCCGGGAGACAGAAATAAAAAAAGTAATAAGAAAGGCAGTAATAAACTGATCTTATTGCAAGGTATAAGAAAATTGGGAATGCCCAGCAAATCATTCAGCGAAGAGTCAGCGATGGTAAGTGACAAGCAATGTTTAAATAAAGAAAAAACGTTTTACTAGGGATAAAACGGACAAAATCTTGATTACTCAGTCAGTTTCTTCTTCAAGTGAAAACCGTCCTTTAATAAAACGTTTCTTTTATATTCTTAGATAAGTAAAATTTACATGGGGGTTGATTAACCAGAGAATAAGAGCTTAAAATATGACGCAATAAGGCTTCAAAACAACTGTCAAAATAAGTGGTTGTCTCAGGTTTGACCTCATCGTTTAAACGGAATCTTAGTCCAGCGAACCATTTCTGCAGGTTTGGGAGGGGGATATAATCGCTGGGAGGCAAATCTGGCGAATGCGGTGCATGTGGAAGGGCGTCGAAGCAGAGATCATGGAGTTTTGCAGAAACAATCCGAGACATGCATGCAGTGATGAAGCGTAATAGTTTTCGGTGATGGTCCTACCTTTTGCCTGGTAGTCTATCAGCACCACCCACAAGAATCCCAGAAACTCGAAGCCATGTTTTTTCCGGCAATTAAAATTACTGTTTCGTCTTTGGAGTACAATGGGTTTAATCTACCTATAAAAAAGGTCGAAAAAATCTGGCGGAATCGCTTTTAAATAAGTCTTTCGAAAAGTTCTGATAAGACTTTTGAAATTTTAAATAACTCATTTGAAAAGTATTTATTCGAATGTATCTTTGATCGACAGTTTAGAAACGCGCCACCCATTAAACGAAAAGCTTTTTCATACCCAGAACATCGTGGAAAATGAAGTGGACGCAGTCGAGAGGCACTGTCAATATGTTTACATTGTCTGGAAACTGTTTTGGGCGTCTCGAACGTTTATCCACTTTGATAGATGCACGACCACGTTTAAATTCAGTAGTCCAGTCAGTCAGTCCGTCCTTTTAACAGTCGATAATAATCTGGAAGATTCCTTTAAAGCGCTGTTAAACCTTCCAAAACAAAGTACTTAATAACAATAGTTTCAATTTCGTTAATTTTTCTAAATATCTAAAATTTTGCATGACACCGTCTAAAGAATCATACTTGACAAATATCATAATCATTAGCTCGCGCCATCTCAATGTCAGGCCGATAACTTTTCGAACGATTTTTACAAAACCTATGAACAAATCATTGTCGAAACTCGAATGGGCGTTTTTCGACAGCCAAATTATTCTCCAAACTTGGTGCCATCGGACTATCACCTATTCTAACCAATGCAACACGCTCTTGATTCTCATTTTCCTTGCGAAGAAAGTTGGAAATGAGTTAATAAATGAACTGCGTCTAAAGATAACTCATTGGATTATGCCAGAAAGAAAAAAAAACCATGAAAATTATGTTGTTTAGTGCATTGAATCATTTTCCTGGCGAAATAACAAACAAATTATTTGAACTTTATACTATAAAGTGTGTCTCTGGGGCAAAAAAGTAGACACTTAATAATTTTCTTTGATATATTAAGTTCTTCATGATTCGCTGTCATGAACTACTTGTAGTACGTGCATTATAGGACAGACATAATTTACAAAACATACCAACTTGCTAACGAGTACTATTTTATGTCGATTTAGAAATTTTTCGAAAATAAAAACTAAAATCAAGACCATTTATTTGAACAGTAACACGCCCTGTATAGTGAAATCTTCTTAAACGATCTATTGGATGTTACAACCCAAGTAGAACACACATCTATAAAGAAAATGCCTATTTTTCGTCAATACTTTGGAAAATCACACGTGTCACGCAAAAGTTTCCCCTTTTTTCTTCCTGGTGGTTAAATGGGCCGACACCGCCTGGCACGGCGATCCGAAACGCTATAAAACGAATCCAAACACTTTAAACCCATTTAGAATGCTCCAAAACGCACCTCCGGGCATATCTGAAACGTCTGCCAACATGAACATCGGTCGGAAAGATGTAGCAAAACTGCATTTGAGATCTTTCGATTTCATTCTCAATGTTTGAATTGTGGGATATTACGCGTCAAAAATGTTCGTTCATGGGTTAAAGGTGGTAGATTTTTCCACTGACGATGACTCGGTCGAATCTGATGAAACCACCTCAGATGATCTACTTATGGTAATTATGTATTGATTAATTTTGCATCACAACAAGCATAAACAAATTGATCTTCGTTTCTGTTTTCCTGTTCCTATTTTTATCAGTCGTTTTTTGTTAGCATAACAGTTCTAGACCTTTTGATGATCTAATATCAATGCAAGTTTCAAAGGATTGCATTGATTTGGACTCTGATTAAACTAAGAGAAAATTATTTTATTTTAAGCATACTGATTTTTCGTAAGAACTTAAAAAATTACATTAAACAGTTACAGTGAGTGAAAATATCTTTAAACTATTTTTATACTTATAGCGCAGGAGGGAAGAATGCGAGCGCAAAGCGAGAAGGGGGGAGATGGATCCCCGGTTGGAATTCACCTTTCAGATTCTCATGGATGCCACCGGATTGCCCAGACACGAAATCATGGACCACGTATTCGAAGGAGATATGGTAAGGTACAAACAAAAAGCCGAAGGTCGTTTAAAAATATCGCGCGCCCTTTTCAGTTAGACGAAATCAATCAGCTTTTTCTTCCGCACATGAAGACAAAGCTGGTGTGGTTCTATCAGGACATGCTGGACACTGAAGCAATGGCTACAATCGAACCCACCAAACCGACAATGAGTCGACAACTTCAGGCCAGTACCAGTAGAGCTAACTTGACCCCAAACATAACTCCCATCTACAAGAAACGCCTGTTCCTCACTGACGGATGGGAGGTTCCGCTCACCGGCGTTTGCATATACATCTTCAGGACCAACAGCAGCAAACAGTTGCCTGAGGAAGGGTTTCAAAAGGTAGACCGCAAATTAAGCAAAAAAATATAGAAATTAGTTTTGTTGGCTTTTTTGGTAGGATCTATTTTGCGGGGTCATCGATGCCGAAAAAATAGGATTGGTAACAACAATTGAAAGGGTTATCGAGCACGTTTTCATGGAGGCGTTGGCTTATCCCAGTTTAGATTGCGAAGATGACGCTGCTAGTTGTCCCATGGTGAAAAATCAGTTGTTACCAAGCCTGCGGTCCTTTTGCAGTGTCCTAAGGGGTAAGTAATTTTTCTTTAATAACATGAAATGATAAAATGAAAATGAAAAAACACATATCTGGTACCAATATACACCAGATGGCGTGAGCTGCATTGCATTGCTGCTTTCATCCGATTTGACCGATTAATATGGTCAGGTCCTTGGTCACTCATTCGCTTGCTTTCGAACGTATAACTCCAAGCCCGGTTGACGACGGCTTAAGGCCAGAAACCGGTCTTGGAAGTGGTGACTGAAGGATTGAGATTTTTACGTGGAGCGCTGGAAAAAATGTTTCCTTGTTTTTTGAATAATTTATCTCGCCACATTTTTGTTGCTTGCCCAGAAGTTACCCAGAAGAACGAAAATGAGTGGGTGCAATTGATATTATCACGAATTACAATTTTACACTGAACTTCAAAAAAATTTAACACAAAACACCAAATCGTTTGTTTCATTTCATTCATTCAGTTCAGTTCAGTTTTAATTCATTGACGCATGTTTCGCTAACCGTGTTAGCATCATCGGGAATTGATTCGACCTAATTCTAAATCTAATCTATAGTCTATATACTAGGCTAATTCAAAAGTTCGCGGAGCGGGAACGATAAAACTATTTTATAGTTGAAAAAATTACTTTATTCTTTCGTATATTCTCCGTTGAGCTAAATATTTTTCTTTTCCAGCGGTTCTCTAATTCATTTATTTAATCTCTGAAGTAATTTTCTGGAAATCCTTCAAAATACTCATGTACGACTGCTATAACTTGTTCATTTGATGAAAAACGCATGCCACGTTATGAATTTATTGCGGTTTGGGAGCAGATGAAAGTCAGAGGGGGCCGGATCTGGTGAATATGGTGGATGCTCCAACAATTCATAGTGTAACTACTTCAATTTGGCCATTGCAAGACCACCTCTGTGAGCCGGTGCATTGTCTGGATGAAAAATGATTTTTTTCTTTGCTAAAAAAGGTCTTTTCTCACGAATTTGTGCAGACAATTGATCCAAAAGGTTTCAGTAATACTACCCTGACGTTTGCTTTAAGCTGCTACAAGTGCATTGACAGATCGACTTGAAACTTCACATATGTTCATATGGAGGATAAAACTTCAAAATGTAGTAGATTACATAGTTACTTTACTACTCTATAGGTGTCGCCCCGCGAACTTTTCTATTAGCCTAGCAAAGAAGTTGACCTAATATCATATTTCAATTCTTCTATTGGAACCTTTGGTGTGATGCACTAAACTTGAAGAGATTTACCACTATGATGATTTACCAGATGATTTAATCATCTCCTGATGATGCTAACATGGTTAGCGAAACCTGCGTCGAGCAGTTCAAAAAAGTGTTTTGGTGTTTAGTGGTAAATCTCTTCAAGTTTAGTAATATCATATTAATAATTCAGAATGTTGACTGTATGGAATAGGTTCTCTGTTTTGCTTCCCTATTCATGATTTTTCTTACATTTTGCTATTTGAATGCTTTCATACAGACTATGTCAAAAAAATCGATTTTTTTTTAATAAAAATCTTTTTATATTTTAATCTAGCTGACGTATTATGGAAGCTATATCAAAGTGCTGGTGTTTTGTGGTAAATCTCTTTGAAATTCAGTGTTTTAGACCAAAAGTTTCAATATAAGAATTGAGTATTTTTTCCAGTTTGCGAAGAAGTTGCAACCGAAGTGAACATATTTGACAACGGTCACGACTCCATGAAGAAGGCACAAATGGAGGATGTGAAAGAGATGGCAAAGTTTCCCGATAAAGTGCAAGAGCTGGAAGATAGAGTTAAAAGCTGGTGTAAGAAACTTGACGAAATTCTTAAAGAAAGCGAACAGATCAGAAGGGAAAACGACTCATCAGGTATATAATGAAGACCAATATCGTCGCTGTACACTATAAAATAATTATTCAAGGACCCCAAGACGAACTGGAGTATTGGAAAAAACGGGGGGCGCGTTTTTCTCAAATCGTAACTCACGTTAATTCCAAAGAGGTTCAAAACACGCTGATGTGTCTGAAATTTGCTCGCTCCAAAATACTAAAGGATTGGAAGGAAACAGACAAGAAAATCACGTTTTGTTATAATGAGGCAAAGGACAACGCCAAATTTATACAAGCACTGGAGACCAAATGCCATTCTTTATATCTGGATGATCCGGTACTATACTGAATATGAATTTTATAAAGATATTATTTTTTGAAAACGTTTTTAGGTCAAAATGAGAGATTGTATCATGGGGCTTTTGCAAACTGTGAAGTTGATTTTCAACGTATCCCAATTTTATAACACATCAGAACGGTGCTCAGCCCTGATGGTAAAGGTAATTAATATAACTCAGTTTAAAACTCCTCCACGAAACTTACAGGGATCCTTTTTGCAGATAACTAATCAAATGATTGAGACGTGTAAGGGATATGTAACCTGTAGAGGCCAGGAGACCATTTGGTCGCAGGACAGAGCCTTGATGAAGGATAAACTGACCCACTGCATCATTCTGAACAATGCCTATCGTAAAACCTACCAGGTGGTCAAGACCCAGGTCAGTGCGCCCGTCAACAGGCCTTTTAACTTTTCCGAAAACTATATTTTCGGAAAATTCGACGCCTTTTGCAAACGACTATCCAAAATCATCTCCATGTTTGATTTGATCGACGACTACACCGGACTGTTTCAACGGAGAATGGAGGGACTTCTCTTAGGTGAAGGTACAAAACAGATACAACTTAACACATCGGCCAATAAGTCACCGATTTTACAAATAAAACACACTTTTTTGCAAATATCGACTTTATTCGTCAATATGTTCTCATTGAAGAGCAATACAATCATTCCAACGCGTTTGACTAACACATCTACACGTTTTTCATAGAACGATTTCTCTTTGCCTTCAAAATATCCTTTAATTTCCACAATTACCTCTTCATTGGAGGTCTGAGAACAGAAAATAGTCCCTGGGGGGCAGATCTGGAGAATACGACGGTGGATGAGGAAGCAATTCGAAGTACAATTCATGCAATTTAGCCATCGTTGCCAACGATTTGTGATAGTAGACAAATTATCATGAAATTTTGACACTTGTTTGAAAGTTGACATAATCGACAACTGGTAAGGCTTTTTCGTAAGTGACGCCATCGATATGTTAGACCGGGGACTTATTCACCGATGTGTTAGAGATGAAATAATCAAAGCTATATTCATATTTTAGCTCTGGAGGAATCAATTCAGAAATTTACCGAAATCAAGTCCGTAATCATGAACAAACAGTACGACTATCTCGATCAGCGAAACGCCGAATTCGAGAAGGACTTCAACGAGTTCTTGGCCAGCACCGACGAGTTAAAAGACACCATAGCTGAAACCATAGAGGTCAATTTCGACAGCGTTTGGGAAACGCCTCAGGGCATTCGGTTCTTAATCCGATTCGAAAAAGTCAGCGAGAAAATTCCGCTTACAAAGTTGGAGGAGAAGTACGAACGCATCTTGAAATATTGCGAAAAGGAAGTGGACAGAATCATAAGGATGTTCAAGAAACAAAGAGATGACCCTCCCGTTCCTAGAATGTTTCCACCGATAGCAGGTAAAAAAAACAATATTTCATCTAAAAAGCATCTGATATTTAACTCGGCCCTCGTATATACCCCCTCTTCTCTCTAATTTATCATCTAGGTCGAGTCAAATGGGCCAGATGTTTGTCCTCTCACTTGGAAGAGCTCCTTTCCAGTGTCACATCACATCACATAATGAAGTATCTCCCTGCCACTGTGGAGCTTTCCAAACGACACAAATCTGCGGAGAACATGTTGAAAATTTATGAAACTGACATGGTTGCACTGTGGATGAATCAGCATGTAAGTATCAACAAGCAAGCTTTAAACGCATCAAGTCAGCAACGCTTCCAAAGGTTTCAGACGCCGACAGATGTTTGACGAAGCATCTCTTAGCCGTCTGTCCAGAGCAGCAAAAGTTGAAGGTTAACCTGCACACCACGATTCCGCTTCTGATCCGGGAGACTGATCTTATGATCAAAATGGATCTACCTGTACCCATGGTCGCTCTAACACTTTACGCCAAACAAGATCACTTCAATTTAGTCCAGGATTCATTGCAGGTAATAAAACATACCTTTGTCGCTAATTTATTTCGATTATAACCGTCTCTTTCTCTTAGTTTTTAATAAGTGATTTCTTAAAAGTGGTGAAAAGTGTGAAGCTTGAAGTGAGGCCACTTTTCCTGCCTCATCTGATCAAGTTGTGCGGAAAAATAGAGCCGGGATTAACACAGTTAGACTGGGTGTCAGATGAATGGCAGTTATACGTAAATTCGGCCAGTGGGGCTGTAAAAAACTTCCAAATTTTGGTAAAATAGATTGTTTTTTAAAAACACAGTTATAAAACTTTTTATGCTTTTAGACTGAAAGAATTCACGACATTTACACCAACAGAGTTTTAGAAGTTTTAACTAGTATGCAAAGCACTCAGCTCCACGCTCTGCCAGACTACGGAGAGAGTGCGTGGGATTTAGGTATTGGAAATTCCTTTTATTAAAAAAAAGAGCTATCATCTTAAGTTACTGTTGCTTTAGATTCATTCTGCGATAAAATAGACGAGGTGTGCAGAAGCGCTGCTTCAGAATTACATAAAAAATGCATGATGGTGGAAGAAGCAGTCGAAGAGATCTTATCTCTGGTGAAAAAAGTCCGAATTGATCCTACAGAATCAGCTGATACAGAAGATGATTTCGTCTTTGCAGGTATTACTGTTATTATTGATATACTGTTAGGTCCTCAACTTAATTCTCTGCCTTAAGTAATCCCCCTCACTTTCTAAACACGTTCGCCATTTCTGTCGATTGAAACACCAGATTAAAAAAAGTGGTTTTGGTGTGTTAAAGTCGTTGAAACATTTTTTCCGGCATCCTTAAGAGATTTGAAGCGGCTTCAACTAGGTAATGCTACAAGGATTATAAGAGATGAAAATCCGAAAGAACCAAATGTGTTGAATGCGCCGGTGCAATAAAATCATCCTAAATACGCTCGCCATTTTTGTCGATTGAAACACCAGATTGAAAAAAGTGGTTTTCATATGTGAAAGTCGTTGAAGCTTTTTCCGACATTCTCAAGAGATTTGAAGCGGCATCAACCAGGTAATGCTGCAAGGATCAGAAGAGATGAAAATCCGAAATGACTAAAATGTGGTGAATGCGCCGGTGCAATAAAATCTCCCACCTCTACTCTGTGAGCATTTTCAGCATCCTTGTTGCTGTAAAGATAAATGAAATGACCACTTCTCTTCTATCCTTGCTTCTACAAGTCTTTTTTTCTTAAGAATATTTCATAGTAATTTATTTAATATAAAATTTATTTTTTTTTATTAATATTGTCATTTACATGAATGAGTTGCTGCTGATAACGATCAGCACTGGTCATTTAACCGTTAAAACCAACTCATGCAGGACGCCCTGTTAATCACAAAATATATCAACACCTTTTTGACGTAGATATATGGTTTTGCAGTTCTGGTTGGTGACGCACCAGGATTAAACCACGATTTTCACCTCTTTTTTAGCCAACATTTTTCCAATCATAACCAATAGTGTCTGGATTGGCAGGCCATGTACACGATTTAAGACTCGTTTGCATCGTTGAATCTTGAGCCGTTTCCTCGTCAAGACTTAAGGTTTTTCCCGGATACAGTTCTCCTTCATATAACACTACACAAAATTTACCACCCTATTTTTTGACACTTCTAAACTTATAACAATTTTCACCATCAAGCTCAATGTTTTCTTCACTATTTTCTTTCTTCATTTTTCTTAAGAAACTTGAGATATCATCGTCAAATTCATCCCTTGGATTGAATTCCATCTCATCTAAAAAGGAACTGTCCTCAAATTTCTTTTGTTTTTTCTTTCCTCGAATGGATGTTGGTGTAAGTCTATAATACTAACAGTTTTAATTGGATGTGATTGGATCAAAATCTACTGAACTGAAACATTTACCAGTGGGCACGTTTATTATTGTTTCTTCTTCTAAACGTTCTTTTCAGTTTTCCATCAATGTTTTATCATCGTAATTCTTATAGGACGGATGTCAAGCTTTTTCTTTGTCGCAGCATTTTTAGCGTAACTATAAAAATATATACTTTTTATAAGTAACATTTAATTTCGATAAAAATTGAAGGTTGGGGCAAAAAATACCCCACTTTCGAAGCAATGTTTCACTGACAAATGCTTTTTAAAATAACCATATCAAAACTAATGAGTTTTAAATTAAAAAAAACCATTAGTTTTCACATTCCAAGTAAATGCTTTTTTTTGGAGAGGATTCTAAACTCAGGGAGATTTACCACTAAACACTAAATCACTTTTTAAAACTTCTCGACGCGCACTTCACTAACCATGTTAGCATCATCAGGAAATGAAATAATATGATGAGCTAACATGGTTAACGAAACGCGCGTCGAGAAGTTTAAAAAGTGAGGGTGTTTAGTGGTAAATCTCTTCGAGGTATTTCACACCGAAGGCTCTAATAAAAGAATTGATTTGGGAGAGGGGTTTAAAAAAACACTTGATTTGATATAATGAAATCTATGTATTATATTTTTGTTTAATTATTATTGTGGAAACTTTTCATTCTACCTCTACATTCTACATTATATTATTCTTAGAGGAAAATAAACCGCCGGACATTGCAACAACCCAACAACAATCCGACTGGTCGCTAGTTTGGGAATGTTTCGAAAAACCCCACCTCCTTTTCAGTGGCGGCATGAGCAAGGCGATGCAGGACGTCGTAAAGGGAGCGGTCAACGAAATGAGACGGTACTACACCAGAAAAGTCATTGACGTTCTCGTGAGAGTTACCAGAGCTTCTCTAGATGCTCTAAGAAAAAGATTCTGCGTGGAATGTATGGTAAAAGAATCACATAAATGAGCTGGTGTAAGAGAAGCGTAACTGTTTCAGATAAAGAAGAACGCGAACCAGTTTTCGTTTTGAACGCAGTGCTGTTGATTCCGAAAGTTGGTATTCAACCGAACTTCGATGAGGTACAGGAAGTGCTGAATTTGGCTGGACGGAATATCACGTCAGTTGCTAAAGGAGTTGGGCAATGGGCTGGAAACAGCGAGGTATAATTGCCATAAGCTATTTACAAACTGTTGAATTGAATTAAAAGTTTTACATCGCTTTATTTAGAAAAAAATATTTTTCAATTTTTTTTTTAAATATTACTCACTATATAAAGTGAAAGTGATGCAAACCTTTTCATTTCCAAAGGTGCAAAATAACTAACTGATTTGAAACAATCTTTAGCATAAGACAACATCGAGAGAGGACAGTTGTAATAGTTTTCGTGTAAGTAAACTCTTACAACTGCCTTATACCTTTTTAGTACAAGATTTATATTAATTCGGCGTTTCTTCTTTCCTCTTTTACTCTGACCACTCAACTGTATCACGTAATAACACTCGAAACAAATTCAAATTTATCTTGAATATACTTTGCACAACCACCATATTCTCTCACACGATCACCATATAATACCTTTGCTACCACTACTCGTACATCAAACACCACTATGCATGCTAGAAAGGATCTGGCAGAAAGTCCGGCTGGCAGAAGATCGCAGGACCCTCCCCCAATCTTATGGATGTCGTGTTCCGTTCCAAAATAATTCAACAGGTAAAATATGCATTCATTAATTCAGTTGTTTTATTATGTATCCCATAAAAGTAACTAACATATATGATAAATCTATTGATTTGACGGCTCTAAGTTGTCCTTTGTCGCGTATTTGTCAGATTTAGCATCTAGTGAGTACGGTTTGTTCGTAAAAGATAAATCTTATTTTAAAAAACATTGCCTTAACCTGGCATCCAGAAGCTGGACAATTGTGCAAATCAGTATGGAAAAATATGGAATGTAATATGAGTTTAAACATATTAACACGATTGAAAAGATCTATGATAAGATAAGAAAGACCTGTAATAAAATGAAGGTGAAAACCAAAAAGTCGGTCTAGAAATAAATATAGGCAAAACAAAGGCGGTGAAAAATAGGACAATACTGGATAGTCTGCGATGCCAGATATTGTGACTGAATTTATTGGATGGATTGGATTTTCCAGGACGTAATAATGATAAAATAGGATTCAAAATTTCACAATATATATTTTTCAGGAACATGGCGTCTCAAATATTTGGGAATAAATTTGGAACAGGCGAAAAATGGTTGGGAAACAATTTTTCTTTATGGAGAATTTTTGAAACGGTAGTTTTGATAATTTCTGAAGATGCCTTCAAACGCCTTGTGCTTAGTTAAAGATTTTCCGCGATACTAACCAACATGTCTTCTTCTTGTTCTACCGTTATTCGTTTTGGTCGTCCACCAGGACTGGTGTAATAAAACGAACCTGTTTCGCCTAACTGATTGAAAATTCTTTGAAACATTTATCGATCTGTAATGATTCTGGTTGGGTAGAGCTCTTCATACCTTCTAATTGCAGGGCGACTATTGTAATTTACTTGTGCATAAACGCAGAGCATATCCCTTAAATCACGGTTAGGAAACTGATTAAGTCTGGTCATTTTTTGCAAATTGTTTAATAATAATTCAAGATTGGAGAAACTTGTTGAGAGATAGAAGTCAAAGACAGTTGTCATCGAGACGTAATAATTTGTACACAACATTCAAGGCACTCTTTGTGAATTGCATATTTCCAGCCATCGATAAGATGTGCAATGGAATATTCGAACACGAATATCTCGCAAACGGCGTGAGATATCGATATTGACCAAAGGTACCTTTTTTACGTGGAAATTACGACTCTTCTCTATTTTGAAGTCAAAATATAGGGTAAAAAAATATGAGCGATTTAATTCCTCACAAAATAGGTAGCAAGCGCCCTCTAGGAACTAGGCTCAAGCTACTACCAAATTAGGTAGTTGTCGCCTTTGAAAACCCAACTATCCCGATTTTGATTTGGTCCCTCCAGAGGGCGGGCTAATATAAGAAGGGGTAAAGGCGAAGGTTGAAGAAGGTCAAGCCTCATAGACAGGCTGTAGCACCACAGGAAGCAAGAAGTAATAAAAGTTTAATTTCAATCACTCAAATACATTTTACAACCGACTATTAAAACGTTTCTTACTTTTTCATGATCTGTTACCTCACAAATTCAGGTAAATATCACTAGGGCAAACTGTAAAGTTCTAGAAACAAATTATTTTAATGAATCAATTTTAATTCCGTTGTTATTCCAGAAACCAAGTAAAAGCAGTATCAAAACCAAAGAGGACGATTTCCGAATGAGGAGGAGAAAACTGTACCGACTGATGACCGAGGAAAAACCCATGTTTCCTCTTCAGCAACGCAACTTTCACAATCACGTAATGGAGAACAAAGAGGTGGTCAAAACTTTGTCATTGTTGGCATCTTGCACGCAAGATATGCGCTGTGTAAGTACATTCATTTGGTATTTGTGTGCATTCTCTCTCGATTTGCTCGAATACCCACCATTGCATTAGATTAGTGCGATTTTACCGGAGATTAAAAAGATCTTCTGGTAAATGTGGATTAGATATTTCTGCTTCAATCATCATCGTTCGACGCCTCTTTATAAAAATTGTGACATCTCCTGGCGTTTTTTTTTCTGTCCTCAGGAGATGTCACAGTTTCTTTCAAGATGGCGACTGTACAGCATCTTGTGGAGAAACGAGAAATCTCAGCGCGAATTGCTCAACTGCCAACTGTCAGAGTTCGAAACCACCTTGCGAAAACACGAAGAACTGAACGAACGTCTCACTACGGAACCTGATGTTTTCACTATTGCCAACTGTTTGGCCATCTCTACGGAGAAACTCAAGTACGGCATACTGACGGAGATAAAATCATGTACACACAGGTACAAAAAATACATTTTCCTGTTCCTCTTTCGTTACCAGAATATTTTTAACACCCTTCAGTTGGTCATTAGCTGGATTATTTTAGGGTTGGACAAGCAATGAAGAAAAAATACAAAAGGGAAATGGACTACGTATACGCAGTTATCAGTGAAATGGAAAGAAAGCTGGACAGAACTATCCGAGACCTGGATGATGTGAGAATGATTATGGATACCTTGAAAAAAATCAGAGAACAAGAAGTGGACATGGAGTTAAAAATTGACCCCATCGAGGTAAATATTAATTGTTGTGGAACCGGGTAGTTTCGGAGCGTCCCCTTGTAAGAAACTGTGACATCTCTTAGTGTATTTGACATCAAAGAGGTGTCACAGTTTCTTAATAGGTGGCATTTCAATATCAAACCCATTAGTATCATTCATTTTCCTCTTTCTATTGTGCAGAATAATTGACAAAATTGTTACTTTAATTTATAATATTTGATACATTCCAGGATGCTTTTAACGTTCTCAGTCGTTACGATGTAACCATAGAACATGAAATAATAGAACAAGTAGATAGTCTCAGGGATACTTGGAAAAGGCTACTGGATAACGCGTTGAAAGTCCAGGTTAGTCTTCTGGATATGCAACCACAATTCCAAAATGATCTCAGGAACAACCTGGACAAATTTAAACAAGACAAAATCGACTATTGTAACGAATATCGCACTGCTGGTCCTATGCAGCCTGGATTGACTCCAAGGGAAGCTTCGGACAGATTGATATTATTCCAGGTACGACGAAAAAATCAACCAGTCTTGTATAAATGTAATCCTGTTCGATTTAGAACCGATTTGATGGAATGTGGAGGAAACTACAGACGTATCAAAGCGGAGAAGACTTATTTGGACTACCCACCACAGACTATCCAGATCTGGCTCAGATTCGAAAAGAACTAAATCTGCTTCAGAAACTTTATAAACTGTACAATGACGTTATAGATCGAGTTAACAGTTACTATGACATACCATGGGGAGATGTCAACATAGAAGAGATCAACAATGAGCTGATGGAGTTCCAAAATCGATGCAGGAAGTTGCCCAAGGTTTGTGCGGTTACTGTTCGATCTTTTATTGATTTTTTAGCTCAATAATAATCATCACGTTAGGGTTTGAAAGAGTGGCCTGCATTTTTTGCGCTGAAAAAAACCATCGACGACTTCAACGACATGTGTCCGCTCTTGGAATTGATGGCTAACAAGGCGATGAAACCGCGTCATTGGCAACGAATCATGGACTCGTTGAAGCACATTTTCGAGCTGGAAAGCGATGGATTCTGCCTGAAAAATATCCTGGAAGCGCCTCTGCTACAACATAAGGAAGATATCGAAGACATATGCATCTCGGCGATGAAGGAGAAAGACATTGAGGCTAAACTGAGACAAGTTACGAACGAATGGTCGGTACATGAGCTCACATTTATGACATTTAACAACAGGGGGGAGTTGCTGTTGAGAGGAGATACCACCGCGGAAACTATAGGACAACTAGAAGACAGTCTGATGGTGTTAGGATCACTTTTGTCCAACAGGTAATACTAAATTCGAAGAGATTTATCACTAAACACGAAATAACTTTTTGTAGCTTCTCGGGGTGCGTTTCGTTAACCATGTTAGCAACATCAGGTGATGATTCAATTTTTTTCTTGTTTTTTTTTTGATCAGGTTAAAAAGTGATTTGGTACTTAGCGGTAAATCTCTTCGAGTTTAGTGTTTCACAACAAATATTTCAATAGAAGGATTGATCTAGTTAAGAAGTCATATAGTTTAGGTTTCGATTTGATAAAATCTCTTTTCAAGGTACAACGCTCCTTTCAAGAAGCAAATTCAACAGTGGGTTCACGATTTATCGAACACGAACGAAATTCTGGAAAGATGGTTGCTGGTTCAAAACATGTGGGTCTATTTGGAAGCTGTGTTTGTGGGCGGTGACATAGCTAAACAGTTACCGAAAGAAGCTAAGAGATTTTCGAAGATCGACAAATCCTGGCAGAAAATAATGCAGAGAGCACACGAGACTCCTGGAGTTGTGGCTTGCTGCGTTGGTAAGATCTGATTGTGAGTACGATGAGCACAATCAAACAAGCATTGGTACTTTTTCCAGGGGATGATATGCTTAAACAATTACTGCCGCATCTCCAAGAACAATTGGAACTGTGCCAAAAATCTCTTAGCGGTTATTTAGAAAGGAAGCGAATGATGTTCCCGAGATTCTTTTTTGTCTCGGATCCAGCCCTTCTAGAAATCCTCGGACAGGCCTCCGATTCTCACACGATCCAGAATCATCTCTTATCCATATTTGATAACACCCGCTACGTCAAGTTCCACGACATTGAATATAACAAGATAACCGCTATTGTTTCATCTGAGAGCGAATCCATACAGCTGGAGAAAGCAGTTAGGGCAGAAGGAAGTGTCGAGACATGGCTGACCCAGCTGTTACAGACCTCTCAGGCCTCTCTACATTCGATTATAAGACAAGCCCATACCTTTATTAACGATTCCAACTTTCAAATGCTGCTGTTTTTGGAGAAATTACCAGCTCAAGTATGATCTGATCATTATTGTTAACACAATTTGGTAAAAAGTGTTCGCTTACTTTACAGATCGGGATATTAGGCCTGCAGATGATCTGGACTAGGGATGCAGAACTCGCACTGCTCCAAGCGAGACACGACAAGAAGGTCATGCCTGATACCAACAACAAGTTTTTGGAGCTGTTGAACACTCTGATCGACCAAACCACCAGAGACTTAACCAAAATCGAAAGAACCAAATTTGAGACTCTGATAACGATTCATGTGCATCAGCGAGATATTTTTGATATACTGGTAAGTGGGGTTTCGAGGGACTGCACAGTGTATTCCGTGAAATAAAGCCTACGAGGCGTTTAAATAAATGAAACTGATTTTTGTATATAATTGTTGAAGTTATACTTCTTTTGGCGCGTTTGGGAAGACAGATCAGGGTGTATTTTTAGCAAGTCTTGACAAATGGCGAAGGCGAAATAATTAACAAAATAATAAATTGTGTTACCCTCGGCGCGTGCAACTTCTTACGTGCGTACATAAGTATACACACGCTGATTTTGTATATATTTTTTATTCAATTCAAACAATTCTACATTACCTACTTCAAAACCTTGGAAAACTACACAGCACTAGAGACTGCTTGTCCTCTCTTCATAGCCAAGCAATGCTGTCAGTCAAATACTGCAATCGCCTCTTGGGAAAACGAAAAACAGTCACGAGGACTCAAATTTGGTGAATAAAGCGGTTGTGGAGTTACAATGGTTGAAATTGCTGTGTGTCAAGTCGCATTGTCGTGAGGCAGCACCCTGGTGTATCTGATGTTCAGTCTCACGAATGACACTTCTTGCAGTTGAGCCTCGCCCTTTTGAGAATGTCTTAAATCTGACACAAGAGTTTGATGAAGGCACTAGAAAAATCCGTTTTGTGAAAAGAATTGGTACGCACCACCAAGTGACTTTAGAGGGTTTAAACTCGTACCGAAGACTCATCAGATGTTGGGCTGTTTCCTCTCCAAAGGGAAAGCCACCAGCGTTGCTAGATCGAAAGCTACGCCACCAGTCACATTATTTTGTTCTATCTCCTAAGGGGTAACTATACTAGGGGTTACTCCTAAGGGGTAACAACTATTTAGTGAGTCTATAAAAGTTTGCCTTTAGAAAGGTATACTGTATTTAAATTGGAGTGGATTTAATTGTTAATCCTTAATAAGTCTTGCAAATATGCAGAAAGATTCCTGCTGGCCAATTAAGTTTTGTTTTAAATAAGGTTAAAGTGGCACATAAACTGTTATAGTAGTGAGGCATGAAGAAGTAAGAATTTCATTATGCACAGAGAAATCTAAGTATTGAAACCGATCTACTAACAGGTCCATTACTAACATTTAGAACTGAAAAAAACAAAACAATTTATTTATTAGCAATAAAAACAAACGTAGTTATATAAACTAATGTGTGGCTTGAGAGCAGGTTATGCCCCTGTTTGGCGTAATGGAGTCTTCTCCAAAAATAAGTCCTATTCAACCATTTATTAGATCGGCTGGCCAGATCCTCTTAAGTCTTCTTGCATTTTGGGATTCCAGATGTGGTTGGAGCAGAACATTGACGTGGTTTTTCAGTCTGTTGTGATGTTTCGTGCTTGGTTCGGAGATTACATGCTGAACATATGGGATTTTCAGGTCTTCATGGAGTAAATAAACAAAGATGCCCTACTACTATACTATACTACTAAAGTTTAGTATAGTTTGTATTTGAAAAAGGCTGTATATTTAGAAACAATTATCATACATACAATTTTATATATAATGGAAATTTTTAGATATTAATCTTTGTTTATTTAAAATGAATTTCCATCAAGTATCGGCCATCTCGGTTAAATTTCTTTATGGAGTGTTCAGTTTGACACATACCAGGGTGCATCTGTTATCATACACAGTATTTTGGATAGGCTTCTCTGAACTATGGCTAAATTTGATCTGCTTGCACATCCCCAGAGCTCAATACCGTTCGTCCAGATTTTATAATTGTTTTGTAAAGGAGAAACTTATTTTCCAGTGCCAGCTTGGATTTCCTGCTGATTAGCCAGCATAACTATTTTACGCGCAAGAGTTTATGTTTTTTGAGTATATGCTCTTTCCACGTGACCCTTGAATGTAGATACATTCCTAGGTATTTCGTATATGTGGCTTATGCAATTTGTATATTGTTTAGAATCACTGGTGGTCATTGATCTTTTCTTAGTGTATAAGTCACTTGGACTGATTTTGTTTCGTTTATTTTAATTCTCCACTTGAGTAGCCATGTTTGGATATCATTCAAGTGCTTTTGCAAGATCATAGACGTGGTAACTGGATTTTCATGGCTGGCGAGTATAACAATATCATCCGCCAAAGTCCTCATAATAATTTTAATGTTTGTTGATAGATCTGCTGTGTACAATACATACAGTAGAAGTCCAAGAACGCTACCTTGTGGTACTCCTGATTTAATTAGAAAGTTGTTAGACGTACTTGTTCGTGTAGTGGACTGATACTGCTGGGTTTAATTTTTTATTCCCTTATTAACCAATATTTGAATATATTTACAGCGTAAATTTTAAGGTATGTCTATTGTATTTTTATTCTGTCGGTCACTCTCGGTTCGTCCGTTTTCGGGGCCGAACCCTCTCCCGCTCTGGCTTGGACAGTGGCGTGGACAGTACTCTTGTACGGGATTCTCTTTCACTTAGGTAAGACCACAGCAGTTTAAAGTAGTCTATGGGGGGAAGTTTTTGATTTTGTAAATTAAACTCTTATTCCAGACCTAAATTTATGCTGTGAGCTATTCTATGCACTTGCAGTACTAAACTCAAAGAGATTTATCACTAAACCATGTTAGCATCACCAGGAGACGATTTAATCTAGATTAGTTTATCTCTTGATGATGTTAACATTGTTATCGAAACGTGAGTCGAGAAGTTTCAAAAAGTAATTTGGTGCCTAGTGGTAAATGTCTTCTAGTTTAGTGTTTCACTCCGAAGATTCCAATAGAAAAATTTACTTGCAGTATTGTTGAATGTTCTTTCCGGAAACCAAATTGATTGTGAGGTATCCATTCTTCTGTGGCTGGGTCAGAGTCTATTCTTTGTAGCAATAGTCTCTCCAGTATTTTAGACATTGGTTGGTAAAAGGCTTATCGGTCTGTATGAGGTAACTCTATTAGGGGCTTTGCCTTGTTTCGGAATCAAAATTATTTCAGCACTTTTAAAACAATTTTGCCCAGTCGACCATTCAACGTGGCTTTACATTTTCCATTGGACACTCTGAACGTATATGTTATTCATAATTAAACTTATTTTTAATTATAGTGTCGGCTTAACGTGAGACATGTTAACGATTTTGAATGGTTAAAACAATGTCGATTTTACTTCAAGGAAGAACAGGATAAGACATTGATTATTATTACCGATGTAACATTCTCATATCAAAATGAGTATTTAGGTTGCACTGACAGGCTTGTGATCACCCCGTTGACGGATAGGTGGGCACAAATCTTTATAATTAATTTATTCCATATTAATCTTTGTTGGTGTTTATCTTCAAGGTGTTATATTACTCTGGCTCAAGCTTTAGCAATGAGCATGGGCGGAGCACCATGTGGTCCTGCGGGTACTGGTAAAACGGAAACGGTGAAAGATATGGGGAAAACGTTAGCCAAATATGTGGTAGTGTTCAATTGCTCGGATCAAATGGACTATCGAGGTTTGGGACGAATATACAAAGGTATGCAGTAACTTAAACCTTATAATTTAGTATTTCTTAAACACATTTTATCAGGTCTTGCACAGTCTGGGTCCTGGGGCTGTTTCGACGAATTCAACAGGATCGAACTGCCAGTTCTTTCTGTAGCAGCTCAACAAGTAGCTGTAGTGTTAGCCAGCAAAAAGGAAAAGAAAAAATCGTTCCAATTTACCGATGGTGATATCATTGAAATGTGCCCCGAATTTGGAATTTTTATCACAATGGTAAATATCTTAATGCGAGGGTGGATGTAAAAGTATTTTTATGTTTTTCCATCATGATTCCCAGTGGTATTCAGCTTTCTGACATGCTCATCGCGTCTCTCGCTCATCTGAGTCTGATCTTGGTATAATTGCTTCGAATTTATACCTGATTCTCAAATTTCCATTAACATCTACAGCACCAAAATTTTGTCTGAGTTTCTCGATCTACTTCGTAGATCAAATATACAAGGACATAATTTGTGTTAATATTTGTTTCTAGAATCCTGGATATGCTGGTAGAAAGGAACTACCGGAGAATTTGAAAATTCAATTCAGAACAGTTGCCATGATGGTGCCGGACAGACAAATAATTATCAGAGTCAAATTGGCCAGCTGTGGTTTTCTGGAGAACATCACTTTAGCGAGAAAATTCTACACCCTGTATAAACTATGCGAAGAACAGTTAACCAAACAGGTCCACTACGATTTCGGATTGCGAAATATTCTCTCGGTGCTCAGGAGTCTCGGTGCCGCCAAACGAGTCAACAACAAAGACTCGGAAAGCACAATCGTTATGAGAGTGCTACGAGATATGAACCTGTCGAAATTAATCGACGAAGACGAACCTCTCTTTATTTCCCTGATTGCAGATCTGTTTCCTAATCTAGTCCTGGAAAAAACGACCTATCCGGAGCTCGAAGATGCCATCAATCAGCAAGTGGAGGAAATGGGACTGGTAAATCATCCACCGTGGGTTCTGAAATTAATCCAGGTGAGCCTGAAATTAATCCAAGGCTTCAGCTGTTCAATTTTTCGATGTATACGTTTTAGCTGTACGAGACCCAAAGAGTGAGACACGGAATTATGACTCTGGGACCTTCAGGTGCAGGGAAAACTACTTGCATACAAATTCTAATGAAAGCCTTAACCCAAATGGGGACTATTCACAGGTAAAACAGTCAAAATCCATAAACATTACCAAAAATGATAAACAAATAAATCTTAACAGGGAAATGAGAATGAATCCTAAAGCAATAACAGCAGCGCAAATGTTTGGACGTTTAGATGTTGCTACAAACGACTGGACGGATGGGATATTCTCAGCGTTATGGAGGAAGACTTTGAAAATTAAAAACGGTATTTTAATGAATTTTCCTATATGGGTATATTAAAAACAAAAAAAAATCCCAGGGGAAAATGTTTGGTTGGTTTTGGACGGTCCAGTTGACAGTATCTGGATAGAAAACTTAAACTCTGTACTGGATGACAACAAGACATTAACTCTGGCCAACGGAGATCGACTTTCAATGGCGCCAACTTGTAAGATCATCTTCGAGCCAGAAAACATCGATAATGCCTCTCCTGCCACAGTGTCCAGAAATGGCATGGTAAGATAGTACCCCATACACATGGTAAAACACTTTTATTAATGACATAATAGGTCTATATGAGTTCTTCCGGCTTAAATTGGAAACCTATAGTGAAAGCCTGGCTCAAAAGGCGCGGTTCCAAGGAACAGGAAGCGTTTACGAAATTATTCGAAGAATCTTTTGGAGTGGTTCAAAGTTGGGGAGCTCAGGCTTTATCTCCAGTTATGGACGTATTAGAATGCAACATTATTCTTCAAATAACTAATTTACTTGAAGGTAAATATCCTCATATCAGTAAGTTTTCTTATATCAAAAAAATCAACTCACATAATTCATCGTTTAGGTTTAATTCCGAGCCAGGTGGAGCCAACCGATGATACAACTGCGTCTAAATCAGATTTCGATGACGACGACCTTCTGGAAGAGGTGGAAAAACCAGAAGAACGAAAAATACTTACCACCGAGCATCTGGAGAAATTGTACGTGTTTGTGTTGACTTGGGGGACGGGAGCTTATTTGGAGAACGAGGACAGGCAAAAGTACGATGTTTTTGTTAAGGAAAATCTCAGTTTCTTGGATTTGCCGAAAAATACTCACAAGAATCCTGATGTAAGTGAATAAAGTACGGTAACACTGACAAAACAAAAATGGTTTTTTATCGACTAGGCCACAATTTTTGATTATGTTGTAAACTCTGACGGTGAGTGGGTTTTATGGAACACAATGGTGACAAATTATGTTTATCCAGAACTGGCAACACCAGAATTCGCCACCATTCTTATTCCCATCATGGACAACGTAAGAATAAACTTCCTGATAGACACCATCGCTAAACAGGAAAAGGCGGTGATGTTGATTGGAGAACAAGGAACAGCAAAAACCGTAAGATAATTAACATAAAACTTGGTCTTTGGTGATGATCAACAACTTGTTTCAGGTCATGATGAAATCGTATATGAAGAAGGCCAATCCCGAGCAGTATCTGCATCGAGCATTTAATTTTTCCAGCGCAACAACACCCTTCCAGTTCCAGAAAACCATCGAAAGTTACGTGGAGAAACGTATGGGCAACACTTTCGGAGCAGCAAACGGAAAGAAGTTGATTATTTTTATAGATGACATTAATTTGCCAGAGATCAATTGCTGGGGTGATCAAGTAAGATTATATTGGGTTAATGCAAAAGTTCGGCCCGTTTGACTGGGATGTTTTGGTCCGTACACCATGCTCTCCCGACTTTGTGCTCCATGACTACCGTTTATTTAGATCGCTTCAAAGCAAGTTTCTTTATACAGAAACCTCAGAACTTTTATGAGGGGGTTTGATTATGTAGCTACCAGAAAGATGGAGAAAGGCCATGGAACAAGCGGCACTGATTTAATATAATTTATAGTAAATAAACATTTTCTTCAACTTTTCTAAAAAAAAATAGGACGAATGTTTGCATCAACTCAATATTCACTATGTCAAAAAACACTGACCACTCGATACGCTTCTCGAAGGATTTAAAGTTAAGCACAAAATCAAGGGTTGGTGCCCGAGTGGTGACCGTGATTCGGAACCCACGTTAAATTGTAGGTCCAGTCGCTAAATAGCCTTAGTTGCTGATGCATCTCTAGCCCTAAATCTTTATTTTGAAACTTTATAAACAATGATGAATTCTATTTCAGATAACTAACGAAATTGTTCGTCAAACTATGGATATGGGTGGATTTTACAGTCTAGAAAAGCCAGGTGAATTCGCCAGTATTGTAGACGTACAATTCGTAGCTGCCATGGGTCAACCTGGAGGGGGAAGGAATGATATCCCATCCAGGTTGAAGCGACAGTTTAGTATCTTTAACTGCCCTTTGCCCAGTGATGCTTCAATTGACAAAATATTTACTGTAATAGCTCAAGGTTGGCTTGGACATTCTACAAATATCGTACTTTTTAGTAACCATTCCAAAAACTTTTTGTAGGACATTACAATGCCAAAAGAGGTTTCACTTTAGAAGTACGAAATTTAGTGAAGAAACTAATACCCCTAACCAGAACGTTATGGAAAAACACCAGATCCAAACTACTACCGACCCCGGCAAAATTTCACTATGTCTTTTCTCTACGAGATTTATCCAAAATTTGGCAAGGAATGGTAACTGCTTTTTTTAAAATCATGTTTAACTCTAAATTCATAAAGATTTACCGCCAAATCACTTATTTCTTCACCAAATTAAAAATCTCGACGCGCATTTCGCTAATGATGATTCAGTACCATATATGATTCAATACCATATGCTAACATGGTCATCAAAACCCAGGTCGAAAAATAGAAAAGTGATTAGGTGATTAGTGGTAAATCTCTTTGAGTTTAGTGTTCCACACCAAAGATTCCAATTGAAGAATTGATTCATGTTGAAGAATGATGTGTGGGTTTTTTGAAGTTATACTTTTTATGGCGCGTTTGGGAAAACCGATCAGAGCTTGTAATTTATTATTTTATTTTTAAAATTAAGTCACCTTCGCCATTTGTCAAGACTTGTTTATTTGTAGTATTTACTTAAATATTTTATTAATTACGCCAAAGAAGTATAACTTCTTACGTGCGTATATAAGTACACACGCGTTTTTTTAGATAGGAACATTGTCTACTGTAATAGAATCAGAAGCCTGCATGATGGTGCTGTGGAAGCACGAGTGTGCCAGAGTGTTCTCCGATCGGTTTACTATTGAAACAGACAAAGAGTGGTTCAACGAGGAACTCATGAGATTAGTGGAGGGGCAATTGGGTGTAGAAATGAGACGGAAAACTGAACCAGATCCTGTTTTCGTGGATTTTATGAGGTATTCTTGTTATTATAACATATTACAATTATATTCCTATCTCAAAAAATAGAGATGCTCCAGAACCAACGGGGGAAGAGGGCGAAGATGCAGACATGGAGCTGCCCAAAGTCTACGAACCAGTCAGCAATGAAAGTGAATTAAGGGAACGATTGGAAATGTTCCTCGCACAATTTAATGAAATGGTAAGAGGATCTGGGATGGATTTGGTTTTCTTTCCAGACGCTATGCTTCACTTGGTTAAGATTTCTCGAATTATACGACATCCTAGAGGCAATGTAATGCTTGTTGGTGAGTGCGCTCAAGAACATATTTGATTTAAACTGTATTAACTGTTTTGTGTTTGGGTAGGTGTTGGTGGTAGTGGAAAACAGTCTTTAACCAAGCTGTCGTCCTTTATAGCTGGATATAAAACCTTTCAAATTGCCTTGACTAGATCGTATAACATAGCAAATTTCTTGGAGGACCTCAAGGTCTTGTACCGTTCATGTGGTTGTCAAGGTAAAGGCACCACTTTCATCTTCACCGACTTGGACATCAAGGAGGAAGGTTTCTTGGAATACCTAAACAACATCTTGTCTTCTGGGGTAATCTCTAACTTGTTCACCAAAGACGAACAAGCTGAAATCATACAAGAATTGACACCGATAATGAAAAGGGAAAATCCAAAACGAACTTTAAACCAGGAGATCGTGATGGAATTTTTCATGAACAGAACCTGTCAAAATCTACACGTAGTGTTCTGTTTCTCACCGGTGAGTAGATTTTCTCGCGCAAAAAAAAAATTAGAGTATATTTTATGTGTATTTTAAAGGTTGGGGAGAAATTTCGAAACAGAGCTTTACGATTTCCCGCTTTAATTTCTGGTTGCACCATCGATTGGTTTCAACCGTGGCCTAAGGACGCTTTGGTGTTGGTAGCTCGACACTTCCTGACCGAATTCGAAATAGCCTGCACTAAGGAAGTCAAAGAAGAACTTGTTACCGCTCTGGGTTCAATTCAGGACATTGTCGCAGCTACATCCGGAGAGTATTTTCAACGGTATACCCATCACTGAGAAATAAACCACTAAAAATACTGACAATCTGATTTCTCCTTCTAGTTTTCGACGTGCTACTCATGTAACTCCTAAATCTTATCTCAATTTCATCGCAGGCTACAAGAGTATCTACAACAGTAAACAAAAGGAACTGAGCGATGGAGCTTTGAGGATGGATACTGGCCTTGAAAAATTAGCAGAAGCCTCTTCTTCAGTGCTGGTATTGAAGAAAGAACTGGCCGTCATGGAACAAGAGTTGGTAGATGCGTCGCAAAGGGCAGAAAGAGTGCTTACAGGTATATTAAATAAAGCGATATGTGTATGGAATACCATAATTTCTTTGTCTGTAAAGAGGTAACTGAAAGAGCCATGCAAGCCGAAATAGTAAAAAACCAAGTGCAAAAGGTGAAAGAAAAAGCGGAAGCTCTGGTTTCTTCGATTGCTGCCGAAAAGGCCTTGGCTGAGGAGAAATTGGAGGCTGCCAAACCAGCTTTAGAAGAAGCCGAGGCTGCATTGAACACAATCAAACCTGCTCATATTGGTAATGAATTATTCCGTCATACACACGAATGTTTTGTCAATTACACAATTTTTCAGCAACTGTGAGAAAGTTGGGTCGTCCGCCTCATCTTATAATGCGAATTATGGATTGCGTTTTGATACTTTTCCAGAGAAAATTGCATCCAGTCATTGCAGATACAGGAGCTCCCTGTCCTAAGCCATCCTGGGCTGAGTCACTCAAGGTTGAACAAATTTGACCCAATCATTACATCAATTATTAAAACAAATTATTTTTTAGATGATGGCATCCACGACATTCTTGCTGCAATTGCAGAATTACCCCAAAGACATCATCAACAACGAGATGGTAGAACTGTTGCAGCCATATTTCCAAATGGAAGATTACAATATGGACACGGCTAAACGCGTCTGTGGTGATGTTGCAGGTTAAATATTTAAACATTTTCTCATAGTATTGTCTTATAAAATGAATGTTTTAGGTCTTTTATCATGGACGAAAGCTATGGCATTTTTCCACAGCGTTAACCGAGAGGTGCTCCCTTTGAAGGCTAATCTCACCTTACAGGAAGCCAGATTAAAAGTAAAAATTATCTTCACTAAACATTTCCTTGGTGTTATATTTAAAAATAATTTCAGATTGCAATGGAAGACTTGGCAGCTGCGGAACAACAGCTGGAAGAACGCGAACAATCTTTAAGACAAGTAAAGGAACAGTATGACAGTGCGGTTATGGAGAAGCAGCGATTAACTGACGCGGCAAATCTGTGTCTGAAGAAGATGAATACTGCTACCACCTTGATCAAAGGCTTGGGAGGTGAAAAGGTCAGATGGACACAGCAGAGTAAAGAGTTCAAAGAACAGTTAGGGAGATTAGTGGGGGATGTGCTCCTGGCCACAGGGTTTTTATCATATTGTGGCCCATACAATCAAGAGTTTCGAGCCGGACTGGTGAATGCCTGGATGGATATTTTGCAATCCAGGTCCATTCCTTTTACAAACAATCTCAACATCATCAATATGTTGGTTGAAAGCTCTACAGTATCAGAATGGACCTTACAAGGTTTACCCAACGACGAACTCTCAGTACAAAACGCACTTATAGTAACAAAATCACGTTCATATCCTCTGTTAATAGATCCACAAAGTCAGGGGAAGATGTGGATCAAAAATAAAGAAGCAAACAACAGTTTACAAATTACCAAACTGAATCACAAATATTTCCGAACCCATTTGGAAGACTGTCTATCTCTAGGTAATTCTAATTCCCCTTCTTAAGCTTGACCACGTTCCATATGGTATTTGTTTGCAGGAAAACCGTTACTAATTGAAGACATCGACATTGAACTGGATCCAGTACTAGATAATGTGTTGGAAAAGAATTTTATTAAATCTGGAAGTATCGAAAAAGTTATCGTGGGAGATAAAGAGTGCGATGTCCTTAAAGGGTTCATGCTCTACATCACTACAAAGTTACCGAATCCTCCTTATTCCCCAGAAATAAGTGCTAAAACCTCAATCATAGATTTTACTGTTACAATGTTAGGTAATTAAAAAATTCTACGTTTATCCAGATAATATAGATATTTTTGCACAGGTTTGGAAGATCAACTTTTGGGGCGTGTTATATTAATGGAGAAGTCGGATCTGGAAGCAGAAAGAGTTGCACTTTTTGAGTCGGTGATGGAAAATCAAAAACGTATGAAGGAACTTGAAACAAACTTATTGAGCAGGTTAAATTCTACAGAAGGATCTTTGGTAACCTGAAAATAACAACAATAAAAACAACTTTCCATATCTTTATTTTTCCTCAGGTTGATGACGAGGAATTGATCAATGTGCTTCAAGTAACCAAGACAACAGCTGAAGAAGTGACACAGAAACTGTCGGTCTCCGCCCAGACCGAACGAAAAATCAACGTTGCTCGCGAGGAATTTAGAGCGGTTGCCGCACGTGGATCCATTTTGTATTTCCTCATCGTGGAAATGAGTAACGTGAATGTCATGTATCAGAATTCCTTGAAGCAGTTCCTCATCATTTTCGACAATTCAATTACCAAGTCCGAAAAGAGTTCAGATACAGCGGAAAGAATCAACATAATTTTAAAGTATTTGACTCATGAGGTATTCAGATTTGTTTAGTATTTAATGTTTAATTAGAATCTAATTCTGCAGGTATGGATTTTTACCCAAAGAAGTTTGTACGAACGCCACAAGGCTTTGTTCACCTTGATGATGGCTATGAAAATAGACCTACAGAACGCCGTAATCACTCACGAAGAGTTCATGTCCTTTATTAAAGGTGGAGCGTCTTTGGATTTAAACGCTGTCCAACCGAAACCCTTCAGGTGGATATTGGACATCACGTGGTTGAACCTGGTCGAAATCAACAAGCTTGCTATCTTTTCAGAAATTCTTACCAAGGTTATTTGAATATAAGTATAATGTAAGATAGTTTGGACTTTTGCTATTTGTAGATAGAAACAAACGAAAAGGAATGGAGGATTTGGTATGAAAAAGAGAAACCAGAAGAAGAGGAAATACCTTGCGGGTATCAGAAGAACCTGGATGTGTTTAGAAAACTTTTATTGATTAGATCTTGGAGCCCTGATAGGACTCTTTCCCAAGCTAGAAAATATATTATGGGTAAAAACCATCTAAAGGTGTGACGATCGGGAACCTTAATGAATGTTGGCTATGTCATTTTAGATTCCCTTGGGTCGGAGTATGGAGAACCAAGCATTTTGGATTTGGAAGCCACTTGGATGGAATCTGAACCACTATCGCCTCTAATATGCATTTTATCAATTGGGTCAGATCCATCTCCTCAAATAGCAGCTCTAGCTAAGGCTAAAGAAATACGTATGATTTTTTTTAATAGTTTGGTTCTATTCATACATATGGGTCATTCCATGCCAAATCCATCACTTTTGAACCTGACTCCTTTTGATTTGGCTGAAATTTTTTAATCTTTTTCTACCCCACAAAACGTGTCTCAGATTTTTTCATTTTTTTTTTACCAAACTGATAAAAGTTGCGAATTTTTCAAAAAATGCTCTTTTTTCAAATACCGATAATTTATTTATTATTTTAATAATTTATTTTCTTTTTTAAAATTAAATTACCTTCGCCATTTGTCAAGACTTTTTTTGAGCCATATATTTGTTTAGCTTTAAAATCGGTATCTATGGGACAAGGTCAAGAAATAGTGGCAAGAGACATGATAGAAACGTCCCTTCAACATGGTGGTTGGGTTTTGCTACAAAACATCCATCTTTCTTTACCTTTTACGACCGAAGTGATGACAATATTGTTAGACGCCGAAAATGTAAACGACAGCTTTAGAATATGGTTGACAACAGAGGTGCATGAACAATTCCCCATAGGGTTACTCCAGATGGCTATTAAATTCACCAATGAACCCCCTCAAGGTGACGTGACATCCTAAATAAAATTATAATTACAACAGTACCGAATATTTTTTCAGGGATAAGGGCTAGCATGAAAAGAACTTATCAAAATATAACGCAAGACTTTCTGGATTATTCCAGTCAATCACAGTGGCCACCATTGCTGTATGCAGTTGCCTTCTTACACACAGTCGTGCAAGAAAGAAGGAAATTTGGACCTTTGGGTATACTTAGTGTAATTACAGATATAATTTAATACATGCTTAACTTCACAGGATGGAATGTACCCTACGAATTTAATCAAGCTGATTTTGCCGCTAGCGTTCAGTTTATCCAGAACCACTTGGACGATATGGATCCCAAAAAGGGCGTCTCCTGGCCTACAGTTTGTTATATGTTAGGCGAAGTTCAGTACGGAGGTCGGGTAACAGATGATTTTGATAAACGACTTCTCACTACTTTCACACATGTATGTTTTATGTTGTGTTATTGCTAAAGGGTAAGGCAGGTATCACGCTCTCATTTTTTTTCGTAGTTTCTGTGTTAGGTTCGGTATCAGACTGTGTTGTATAGTGCAGACGTGCAAATCGTGTAAGTTTGGGTGTAAAAAAATTACAAAACGTGAATTTATGCAAAAATATCCGGCACCCCAAAAAATGATAATTTATTGTTTATTCAAGAATTACAGTTGGGGATAAGCGCCATAGGTTCAAGAACACTGCGATGCGTTGAAAATATTGCACGTGTTGAACAAAGTGTGTAGGAGTTTCCAGAGAGTTTACGTCGAATTTTGAGAAAAAACTTGCAACATAGTTTTTTATAACATTCAAATTCTTCATGATCTGTATTCCATCAAATTGACAATGTTTATGTAAAATTCATCTGACGGCTCCAGATTAAATTTTTACATGAAAAGCTTTACATAAATAAGCTCCAAAGCGTCTAACTGATGTACTAGTGCCGTTCAATAAGTCCTTAGTAAATGGTTTGTTTTTAATAAGCATCATTATTCGCCAGATAACTGTCCAAAGTCTCAGTTATATTCATCACATTGTTTCATTTTTATTGTCGATTGAACCAAGAAACTTTTGTTTATTTTGAAAACTGTAAAAGAGTGAGTTTCGAGTGGTGATTACACACTTATAAAGGCTTAACATCGAAAGAGATCAAAGATGAGTTGAATGAAGTTCATGGCACGTCTGATACTGTATTTACAACTGTTTATAACATACCATAGAAAAAATCTGTCTTATTTCTTTAAAAAGTTATAAATTACTAAAATGGTAGCTTGATACTTGTTCCACGCGTTACTACTAACCGAATCATTTTAAATGTCTTTTAATTATATATTAGGTATGGTTCTGCGACGTTCTTCTACGTCCAGGTTTTGAGTTTTACAAGGGTTACAAAGTCCCTCAAACTCGCAATTTACAAGGCTACATTGATTACATAAACGGATTACCTGCCACAGATACGCCAGAGGTGTTTGGTTTGCATTCCAATGCCGACATAACTTATCAAATTAATACAGCCAAGGGTAAATATAGCACATTAACATACTGGAATGTTTATATTTAATAACATTTTAGGTATTCTGGATACCATATTGAGTGTCCAACCTAAAGAAGGAGGTGGCGGTGGTGGAGAAACTCGTGAAAGCGTTGTTTACTCCTTGGCCGAGGATATGCTCGAAAAACTACCGAAACTGTACAACAGTTTCGAGGTGAAAGAAGCTCTAAATCGGATGGGACCTCTTTTACCCATGAATATTTTCTTAAGGCAAGAAATAGATCGAATCCAGAAGGTCATTAAAGAGGTAAAATATACGTTAAGCGACTTGAAATTGGCCATAGATGGAACGATTGTGATGAGTCAGAATTTACGCACAGCTTTGGACGCGATGTATGACGCCAGAATACCCGAAAAATGGCAAAAGGTATTCTTCATTACGATTGAAAATATTTAATTATGTTTTTAACACTCCACTATGTTCAGATATCGTGGGAATCAGCGACGTTGGGTTTTTGGTATACGGAACTGCTCGAAAGAGACGCTCAGTTCAGGACGTGGTGTAACACCGGCAAACCGAACGTGTTTTGGATGACTGGATTTTTTAATCCTCAGGGTTTTCTGACTGCGATGAGACAGGTAAGTCAAATAATTACTTGTATCTCAAAGTGGGCCTCACTTCACTAGTCAATTCTACATAAAACTCTGTCAGATAGGCTAGTTTTATAGAGTTCGAATAACTTTCGATTTTCTGAAAACTCAACCTTTTCTCGTGGCCAGATGCTGTAGCTCACGGGGATGGGATAATAGTAGGGAGGGGTAGGGTTTGCGGTGTGAAGCAGTTTTCCTCCAGAAAAGATATAGGGGAAATAAAGGGCTTGGAAGGGCAGGGTTCCTTCCCTAATTCCCTGAAGAGACCTGTCGTTCACCAGGGTCGTGAAGGAAGGCTACCGTTATGTCAATAAACAATTCTAATTCAACACTGCTCCGCCTGATACTTAAAAAAATGACAGAGATAAAATGCTAAAACTCTCTTCACTTTTCTACTTTCCTAATACAATTTTGCATCTTTGCGATCGAACTGTTTTCTATCAAGAGCATAGAAATATCGAGAAGGCAAACTTGACTACGAAAACTCTTCGCGTTTCTGCTTTCATAATACAATTTTTAATTTTTTTGTGATCATATCAGGAACAGAGAAATATCGAGGAGGTAAAATTCACCGCCTGATACTTAAAAAAAATCGAAGAGATAAAACTCTTTTCACGTTTCTGCTTTCCTGATACAATTTCACATCATTGTGATTCAACTGATTTCTGTCAGGACCGCAGAAATATCTAGGAAGTGAAATTCACTACTCCGCCTAATAGCCAAAAAAATATCAAAGAGATAAAACGTAAAATCCGACAACGAATTACTCCTCAGTCACTCCAGTTAAAGGCTGGGAAAGGCCGGATGCCTTCTGAAAAGTGTTCTACGTTGGTCACTCGCCAGTCGGTAGGCTTTCTGATATACTTATGGGTAGGCACATAACCAATGATTGCTAGCCTGAGGGGGTGCTGGCCTGGCTTTGTCGGTAGCTGCTGACCGTGGTTCGGAACCCACGTTAAGCTGTAGGTCCATTCACTAAATAGCCTTAGATGCTGATGCGCCTCTAACCGTAAATCCTTTATTTTCTCTTCGCGTTTCTACTTTCCTAATATCTATGAATGCTTTCCTAGCATCTTTACGATCCAACCGATTTCTATCAGGAGCACAGAAATATTGAGGAGGTAAAATTTACTGTTCCGTCTAGTAGTCAAAAAATATCGAAGAGGTAAGACGTAAAAAAAACTCTCTTTGCGTTTCAACTGACTTCTATCAGGAGCATAGAAATATCGAGGAAGTAAAATTGACTGATCCGCCTGATACTTAAAAAAAATCGAAGACGTAAAACTCTCTTCGCGTTTCTGCTTTCCTAATACAATTTTGCATTTTTCTGATCCATCGATTTCTATCAGGAGCATAGAAATATCGAGGAGGTAAGAATGATTGCTCCGCCTGATATCTAAAAAAATATCGAAAAAGTAAAATGTAAAACTCTCTTCACATTTCTGCTTTTGTAATACAATTTTGCATTTTTTCGATATACGCATTTCTATCAGGAGCGTAGAAATATGGAGGAGGTAAAATTGACTGCTCCATTTGATACTTAAAAAAATCGAAGACGTAAAAGGTTAAAACTGTTCACGTTTCTGTTTTCCTAATACAATTTTGCATCCTTGCGATCCGACAGATTTTTTTTTGGAGCATAGAAATATCGAAGAGGTAAAAAAAATGCCATAAATTCTCTTCGCGTTTCTGCTTTCCTGATACAATTTTGCTTCTTTCCGATCCAGCTGATTTCTATCAAGAGCGCAGAAATATTGAGGAGGTAAAGTTAACTGCTCCACCTGATACTTTTAAATATATCGAGGCGGAAATATGTTTCGAATAGTGAAAACTGCACACGATTTTTTTGCACGGTAGTTATCCCATGTTAATCCAATGTTATCCCATTTTAAGGATGTAACAAGAGCTCACAAAGGCTGGGCTTTAGATTCAGTCGTATTGCAAAACCTTATCACCAGGTATAATAAAGAAGATATGAAGGACGGACCTCAGGAAGGTGTCTATGTCCACGGTCTCTTTCTGGAAGGGGCTAGTTTAGATCGAAGAACTGGAAAATTAGTCGAAAGTAAACCAAAAGTTCGTCTGACATTCTAACCAGTTAAAATTTTATTTTATATGTTTATTATTTTAGGTTCTCTATGAACAGATGCCAGTGATCTACATTTATGCCATTAACACGACTGCTGGTAAGGATCCAAAACTGTACGAATGTCCCATCTACAGAAAACCTCAAAGAACCGATCAAAAATATGTTGGCAGTATCGACTTCGAAACTGATCATAACCCACGACATTGGACTTTGCGGGGAGTTGCTCTATTGTGCGATATAAAGTAGTCTACGAAAATATATTGTTTTGTTATTGATTATAGTGGTTTTCAATTCAATATATTTATTTATTTTGCTATTAGACTTTTATTTATGAGAGAATATAGGACGTCCTGAAAGCCTGATTATCAACTTACACAATGTATTATTCTCTAGCGTCATCTAGAAATACACAGAATAACTATAACAGGTGAGCGTATATTGCGCCATCTGAAAATAAGTAGCTCAACTATAAGCACTTAAGTCGGTGGCGCCATCTAAAAACACAGTTGAATTACAACATTGGCCTAAACAACCATTTTTCTTTTGCCACATCGTAAATACTTTTTTTTAAACTGTTGTTGATTGGATATCACTTTAGATCTCAGTTTTTAAACATATACATCTTTTTTTTACATCTTTGTGATTCAAATTATTTCTATCAGGAACACAGAAATATCAAGGAGGAAAAATTCACTGCTCCACCACAATAGTCAATCAAATGTCGAAGAGGTAAAACGTCAAACTCTCCTCGGATTTCTATTTTCCTGATACATTTTTGCATCTTTGCGATCCAACTGATTTCTATCAGGAGCATAGAAATATCGAGGAGGTAGAATTGACTGCTCCGCCTAATACTTAAAAAAATATCGGAGAAGTAAAATATGAAAACTCTGATCACGTTTCTGCTTTCTTAACACAATTTTGCATTTTTTTCCAATAAATGCATTTCTATCAGGAGCATAGAAATATCGAGGAGGTAATTCTGACTGCTTCGCCTGATACTTAAAAAATATCGAAAAGGGAAAAATGTAAAACTCATTTCGGGTTTCTGCTTTCCTAATACAATTGTGCATTTTTCCGATCTCCGAATTTCTATCAGGAGCATAGAAATATCGAGGAGGTAAAATTGACTGCTCCGCCTAATAACTAAAAAATATCGGAGAGGTTAAATACGAAAACCCTCTTCGCGTTTCTGCTTTCCTAATACAATTTTGCATTTTTCCGATCCATCAATTTCTATCAAGAGCATAGAACTATCGAGGAGGTAAAGTTGACTGCTAATAACTAAAAAAATATCGGAGAGGTAAAATACGAAAACTCTCTTCATGTTTTTGCTTTCCTAATACAATTTTGCATTTTTCCGATCCATCGATTTCTATCAGGAGCATAGAAATATCGAGGAAGTAAAATTGACTGATCCGCCTGATACTTAAAAAAAATCGAAGACGTAAAACTCTCTTCGCGTTTCTACTTTCCTAATACAATTTTGCATTTTTCCGATCCATCGATTTCTATCAGGAGCATAGAAATATCGAGGAGGTAAAATTGACTGCTCCGCCTAATAACTAAAAAATATCGGAGAGGTTAAATACGAAAACCCTCTTCGCGTTTCTGCTTTCCTAATACAATTTTGCATTTTTCCGATCCATCGATTTCTATCAAGAGCATAGAACTATCGAGGAGGTAAAGTTGACTGCTCCGCCTAATAACTAAAAAAATATCGGAGAGGTAAAATACGAAAACTCTCTTCATGTTTTTGCTTTCCTAATACAATTTTGCATTTTTCCGATCCATCGATTTCTATCAGGAGCATAGAAATATCGAGGAGGTAAAATTGACTGCTCCGCCTAATAACTAAAAAAATTTCGGAGAGGTAAAATACGAAAACTATCTTCATGTTTCTGCTTTCTTAATGCAATTTTGCATTTTTCCGATCCATCGATTTCTATCAGGAGCATAGAAATATTGAGGAAGTAAAATTGACTGATCCGCCTGATACTTAAAAAAAATCGAAGACGTAAAACTCTCTTCGCGTTTCTACTTTCCTAATACAATTTTGCATTTTTCCGATCCATCGATTTCTATCAGGAGCATAGAAATATCGAGGAGGTAAAATTGACTGCTCCGCCTAATAACTAAAAAAATATCGGACAGGTAAAATACGAAAACTCTCTTCATGTTTCTGCTTTCCTAATACAATTTTGCATTTTTCCGATCCATCGATTTCTATCAGGAGCATAGAAATATCGAGGAGGTAAAATTGACTGCTCCGCCTAATAACTAAAAAAATATCGGAGAGGTAAAATACGAAAACTCTCTTCATGTTTTTGCTTTCCTAATACAATTTTGCATTTTTCCGATCCATCGATTTCTATCAGGAGCATAGAAATATCGAGGAGGTAAAATTGACTGCTCCGCCTAATAACTAAAAAAATTTCGGAGAGGTAAAATACGAAAACTATCTTCATGTTTCTGCTTTCTTAATGCAATTTTGCATTTTTCCGATCCATCGATTTCTATCAGGAGCATAGAAATATTGAGGAAGTAAAATTGACTGATCCGCCTGATACTTAAAAAAAATCGAAGACGTAAAACTCTCTTCGCGTTTCTACTTTCCTAATACAATTTTGCATTTTTCCGATCCATCGATTTCTATCAGGAGCATAGAAATATCGAGGAGGTAAAATTGACTGCTCCGCCTAATAACTAAAAAAATATCGGACAGGTAAAATACGAAAACTCTCTTCATGTTTCTGCTTTCCTAATACAATTTTGCATTTTTCCGATCCATCGATTTCTATCAGGAGCATAGAAATATCGAGGAGGTAAAATTGACTGCTCCGCCTAATAACTAAAAAAATATGGGAGAGGTAAAATACGAATACCCTCTTCGCGTTTCTACTTTCCTAATACAATTTTGCATTTTTCCGATCCATCGATTTCTATCAGGAGCATAGAAATATCGAGGAGGTAAAATTGACTGCTCCGCCTAATAACTAAAAAAATATCGGAGAGGTAAAATACGAAAACTCTCTTCATGTTTCTGCTTTCCTAATACAATTTTGCATTTTTCCGATCCATCGATTTCTATCAGGAGCATAGAAATATCGAGGAGGTAAAATTGACTGCTCCGCCTAATAACTAAAAAAATATGGGAGAGGTAAAATACGAATACCCTCTTCGCGTTTCTACTTTCCTAATACAATTTTGCATTTTTCCGATCCATCGATTTCTATCAGGAGCATAGAAATATCGAGGAGGTAAAATTGACTGCTCCGCCTAATAACTAAAAAAATATGGGAGAGGTAAAATACGAATACCCTCTTCGCGTTTCTACTTTCCTAATACAATTTTGCATTTTTCCGATCCATCGATTTCTATCAGGAGCATAGAAATATCGAGGAGGTAAAATTGACTGCTCCGCCTAATAACTAAAAAAATATCGGACAGGTAAAATACGAAAACTCTCTTCATGTTTCTGCTTTCCTAATACAATTTTGCATTTTTCCGATCCATCGATTTCTATCAGGAGCATAGAAATATCGAGGAGGTAAAATTGACTGCTCCGCCTAATAACTAAAAAAATATCGGAGAGGTAAAATACGAAAACTCTCTTCATGTTTTTGCTTTCCTAATACAATTTTGCATTTTTCCGATCCATCGATTTCTATCAGGAGCATAGAAATATCGAGGAGGTAAAATTGACTGCTCCGCCTAATAACTAAAAAAATTTCGGAGAGGTAAAATACGAAAACTATCTTCATGTTTCTGCTTTCTTAATGCAATTTTGCATTTTTCCGATCCATCGATTTCTATCAGGAGCATAGAAATATTGAGGAAGTAAAATTGACTGATCCGCCTGATACTTAAAAAAAATCGAAGACGTAAAACTCTCTTCGCGTTTCTACTTTCCTAATACAATTTTGCATTTTTCCGATCCATCGATTTCTATCAGGAGCATAGAAATATCGAGGAGGTAAAATTGACTGCTCCGCCTAATAACTAAAAAAATATCGGACAGGTAAAATACGAAAACTCTCTTCATGTTTCTGCTTTCCTAATACAATTTTGCATTTTTCCGATCCATCGATTTCTATCAGGAGCATAGAAATATCGAGGAGGTAAAATTGACTGCTCCGCCTAATAACTAAAAAAATATGGGAGAGGTAAAATACGAATACCCTCTTCGCGTTTCTACTTTCCTAATACAATTTTGCATTTTTCCGATCCATCGATTTCTATCAGGAGCATAGAAATATCGAGGAGGTAAAATTGACTGCTCCGCCTAATAACTAAAAAAATATCGGAGAGGTAAAATACGAAAACTCTCTTCATGTTTCTGCTTTCCTAATACAATTTTGCATTTTTCCGATCCATCGATTTCTATCAGGAGCATAGAAATATCGAGGAGGTAAAATTGACTGCTCCGCCTAATAACTAAAAAAATATGGGAGAGGTAAAATACGAAAACTCTCTTCATGTTTTTGCTTTCCTAATACAATTTTGCATTTTTCCGATCCATCGATTTCTATCAGGAGCATAGAAATATCGAGGAGGTAAAATTGACTGCTCCGCCTAATAACTAAAAAAATATGGGAGAGGTAAAATACGAATACCCTCTTCGCGTTTCTACTTTCCTAATACAATTGTGCATTTTTCCGATCCATCGATTTCTATCAGGAGCATAGAAATATCGAGGAGGTAAAATTGACTGCTCCGCCTAATAACTAAAAAAATATGGGAGAGGTAAAATACGAATACCCCCTTCGCGTTTCTACTTTCCTAATACAATTTTGCATTTTTCCGATCCATCGATTTCTATCAGGAGCATAGAAATATCGAGGAGGTAAAATTGACTGCTCCGCCTAATAACTAAAAAAATATCGGAGAGGTAAAATACGAAAACTCTCTTCATGTTTCTGCTTTCCTAATACAATTTTGCATTTTTCCGATCCAACGATTTCTATCAGGAGCATAGAAATATCGAGGAGGTAAAATTGACTGCTCCGCCTAATAACTAAAAAAATATCGGAGAGGTAAAATACGAAAACTATCTTCATGTTTCTGCTTTCTTAATGCAATTTTGCATTCTTCCAGTCTATGGATTTCTATCAGGAGCATAGAAATATCGAGGAGGTAAGTTTAACTGCTTCGCCTTATACTTAAAAAAAAATCGAAGCGGGAAAATGAAAAACTCTCTTCGGTTTCTTCTTTCCTAATGCAACATTACTCCGTATTGATATTGAATTGGTTTTCTTTATTAGAATATTTACCCAAAAATAAAGAATTTGTAATTTTAAGAATGTCCTATTAGAAACCAAATTTTGGAATTTATTGTTTCGCTTAGGCAACTAATAATACACTGTAAAGTATTTTTAGTTGCCTGATCTATGTATTAGTCCCCGTTTATATTTTATTTATATAAAAAAAATATATTTTGATATGCCTCAAGGCAGGTAAGAAGGGAAGAATTAAATAAAAAAACGTTAGTTTATTTGGAAACTCGTAAATTAAAACAAGTATATAAAAATAAACAAGAATGGTTTAGAAAATATTGTACATTTTTTTTAAAGATAGAGAATCAACATTGGATTAAAATTTAACTGAAATCAGATAAAAAAAACTGTTAAAAAATCTCTTCTCAATTCTACTCTCCTAATTCAATTTTGCATTTTTCCGACACACGAATTTCTATCAGGAGCATAGAAATATCGAGGAGGTAAAATTGATTACTCCGCCTGATACTTAAAAATTATCGGAGAGGTAAAATACAAAAATTCTCTTCTCGATTCTGCTCCCCTAATACAATTTTGCATTTTTTCCGACACACGAATTTCTATCAGGAGCATAGAAATATCGAGGAGGTAAAATTAATTACTCCGCCTGATACTTTAAAAGATATCGGAGAGGTAAAATACGAAAATTCTCTTCTCGATTCTGCATTCCTAATAGAATGTTGCATTTTTCCAATACACGAATTTCTATCAGGAGCATAGAAATATCAAGGAGGTCTGCTTCGCCTGATACTTAAAAAAATATCAAAGATGGAAAATGTAAAACTCTCTTCGGTTTCTGCTTTTTTAATGTAATATTACTCCGTATTGATATTGAATTGGTTTTCTTTATTAGAATATTTAGCCAAAAATAAAAAAATTGTAATTTAAGAATGTCCTATGAAAAAATAAAATTTGGACCTTATTGCTTTGATTAGGCAACTAATAATACACGGTAAAGTATTTTTAGTTGCCTGATCTATATATTGGTACTAGTATTTATTTTAATTATATAAAAAATCTATTTTGATAGGCCTCAAGGCAGGTAAGAAAGGAAGGATAAATAAAAAAAAACCAGATAGTTTATTTGGAAATCCGTATATTAAAACACGTATATAAAAATAAACAAGAATGGTTTAGAAAATTTTATAAATTTTTCTTTTTAAAGATGGAGATTTGACATCCGATTCAAATTCAATTGAAATCAGTTAAAACTATTAAAAATTCTCTTCTCGATTCTGCTTTCCTAATACAATTTTACATTTTTCCGATCAACGGATTTCTATCAGGAGCATAGAAATATCGAGGAGGTAAAGTTGACTGCTCCGCCTGATACTTAAAAAATATCGAAGAGGTAAAATGCGAAAACTCTCTTCGCGTTTCTGCTTTTCTAATTTTTGCATTTTACCGATTCACGGATTTCTATCAGGAGCATAGAAATATCGAGGAGGTAAGTTTGACTGCTTCGCCTGATACCTAAAAAATATCGGAAAGGTAAATTACGAAACCTCTCTTCGTGTTTCTGCTTTCCTAATACAATTTTGTGTTTTTTCCGATCCATCGATTTCTTTCAGGAGCATAGAAATATCGAGGAGGTAAGTTTGACTGCTTCGCCTGATACTTAAAAATATCGAAGAGGTAAAATGCGAAAAGTCTCTTCGCGTTTCTGCTTTTCTATTATATTTTTGCATTTTTCCGAATCACGGATTTCTATCAGGAGCATAGAAATATCGAGGAGGTAAGTTTGACTGCTTCGCCCGATACTTAAAAAATATCGAAAAGGGAAAATGTAAAACTCTCATCGTAAAATTTTTAGTTGGCTGAGGTATGTATTGGTCCTATTTTTATTTTACTTATATAAAAAATCTATTTTGATAGGTCTCAAGACAGGTAAGTAGGGAAGAATTAAATAAAAAAAAAACGTTAGTATTTGGAAACTCGTATATTAAAACAAGTATATAAAAATAAACAAGAAAGGTTTAGAAAATTTTATACATTTTTCTTTTTAAAGATGGAGCATAGAAATATCGAGGAGATAAAATTGACTGCTCAGCCTGATACATAAAAAAATATCTCCTCGAATAAAGAAGTAGCATCAAGGAGTATGAGATGAGAAGTATACCGACCTGGTTCTGTGAAACAATGCAAGTATATTGTTGTGAGAAGACTGATTGCTTGTCATTTAAAGTCTGTCATTATTTGCAAAATTTTCAGTCAAAATCAATTTCATCTCCATTTCATCTTCATATTCACCACCATAATGCGTGGAATGGTAAGATTAAACACTTTTGCCCGTTATACATTGCAGAACAGAGCACCAGTTTTTGAGGACGTGAAAAAAGTGATCCAGAAATGCCACGAGAAAAAAAAAAGACCTCATCCTACCTATCTGGAGACAGTTCAAATGCAGAACAATAACTTTTACGTCAGATATCACATTAAAGATAAAAGTTCTTTTGATGTCACCTGCAAACAACTAAAAAGGATATCAAAGGCATGTCAAGAAAATGGCTACATCCTCAACAGATCAGTAAAGGAAAAGGAGAAGTGTTTCCAGAATATCGAGAATATGAAAAACTACTGGAACACTCTGAAACAGAGGAACAGCATACCACCCCAAACCATTTATAACATATGCAAGCCAAATCTCTGGATGCGAATTAAAGACATGTACACAATTACTTAAAAATGTTTATTTGTTTTAAATAAATTATAAAATTTCATTGTGAGTTTTTAATGTAGTGAGATTAATCATTAAACAATCAAAAACTAAGCATGTAAAGCAGCTTTAACTTGGGCCTGTTGGAACTGATGCTGCAACTTCTGCAGGGCTTCCCTGTGTGTATCCTGTTTTTTCTCCAATGAAGCGATTAAATCGTCTACCCTTTTCAGTTCTTTATTTATATAATCCATTCTTTTACTAACATTTTGTTTCGCTTCAACTAATTCCGTTTTTATCAACACTGGGCCCACCGACTTATACACCTTGTTATCAGCAGGTAAAATATCTAATTCCTTTTTTACAATTTCATTCTCGTTCAATTGTCCATCGAGTTGTTGCCTTGTAGAAATAGCTTTTTGGAGATCTGAAAACATGTCAGTTATATAGGGTTACAATTTCTCTTTATAATCCTACCTTTTTGTACGGTCTTAAAATTATCCAGTTCTACTTGGAGTTTCCTTTGAATATCTTCGCTCATGTTTGAAAGCGAATACTTCTAATAAATGTTTCAATTTTCAACAAATGTCTCTTCTAAATAAGGAAATATTTAACATACAAATATCTTGCTTACCACCTTTGTTCTTCTTTCAAATATATTGGCCGTAAGAGACTATCTTCTTTTCATAAATGGTCTACTATGCCCCCCGGCAATATTTTATATCTATACCAAGGAACTGCGTGAGAAAATGCCCAAGGAAAAAGGAATTTGTAAGGTTATAAATAATGTCATTAGATATATCAAAAGTTATATTTACGTTAAGTTACGTTCCCAAAAATGTTTAACAAATAATGCTTACAAAAAATATTTCCTTGACGGAATATGTAATTGAACAGAAGATTAATGACGTACTACAATACTATTTGCATTTGGACTTCCCCATCGAAGTACTTGAAGAAAATGTATGTCTAAATAAAAAACAAACATTTAAAATTAACAAGAAACATGTAGCATTAATTGGATTCCTGTTGTTTTTGCTCATTTCAATTATATATCAGTTAAATATTGTCGGTATTATTTTTGGAATAAGATGTATTATTCCAAACAATTACTTTATATGGGAGGCAACTAGACCCATATCAAATTGTACCTTTTGCTCAAATATTATCAAGCCAGTTATATTACACAATGTTACAAAAGAAGAGTTTAAACAGTATGCATTTTTATCTAAGCCTATTATTGTTAGAGAAGCTTTTTTACATTGGCCAGCGATAAAAAAATTTAGCTGGAATTTTTTCAAAGAACTGTATGCCGATATAGAAGAATCCTATAAAAGTGTTGATGAAGAGTGCCAATTTTTACATTTCAAGTCTGATTTTATTTCGATTAGAGATGTTTTTAGCATGAATGAAGCAAGGACTAGAAATTTACCCAGTGAGAAAAGTTGGTATGTTGGTTGGTAAGTTAAAAAGATGATTTTAATATAGTTTTTAACTGTGCAATTTTTACAGGGGTAACTGTCATCCTATGATTTTACAAAAAATGAGGAAATATTACCCCAAACCTCATTTTTTGCCTGATGATGTAGAAATTCCACACAAAGAATATATATTTATGGGGTATGATGATGGTGCAACAATGCATGTAAACAAAAAAATAATTTACACTGATACTTAAAATTTATAACATATTTTTTAGCTGGATTTTATAAATAGATTGATGTGGCAAGCTCAGTTAAAGGGTGAAAAAGTGTGGAATCTACTTCCACCACCTGAATGCCAGGCTTTTTGTAAGCCTATACAATTTACGGTTTATCCAGGTGATGGAGGTATTAGCTTATATTTTTAATACCTATTCCATATATAAAGAAGCTAATGTGTTCAAATTGCAGTTTTAGTTGATACCAGAGTATGGTACCATGCTACCACAATCCCTAATGGCCAGTTTAGTCTTTCAGTACAATCAGAATATGGATAAATTTTATTTAAATAACAAGACAATTTAAATAGGACTTACCACTATTTGGATTTGCAACAGATACAGGAAGAAGTCGAAAACTATGCCTTTCTTGCCAAATAAAGCTGTAGGTACTTTTAAATTGATAGTATCAAAAAAGTAACTTAAGAGCATTGATTTTTTAACCAAAGTTAAACATTGTCTATGTTTTGAATATAATATTTATTTATTTCTAGTCTACAAGATACCTTTACCTCTTTTTCATCATATTCACACTTTAGTACAATCTGTTAATATGTTTAGTTACCATTTTTATGCCATTGTATTTGTTTTTTTACTAGTGCCATTTTTTGCCATGTAGATTTGAAGATTGTATAACTTTTTAATTATTAAATTCGTCATTTATTTATAAAATAGATCTTTATTTTTTATGCTGTTCCTGTTTAGTGTATTGATATAATCAATAAACAGAAATTTCTTTCCTTTTATGACCTTAATTCATAAATTTGTATATAAGCTTCAGTTAATGTGATCATCTGCGGCAGTATATCTGTTACATGAAGATCCTGCATTTCGTACCATTGTCCTGTTGATTTCTGCAAAATGTGTACTCTATAAGTTCCTTTTCCTGGTTCACCATCATGCACAATATTTGCTACTAAATCGTAGATGGTATTTTTGTGTCTGGCTTTTACTTCATCAGACAAAAATTCACCAAAGTCTACATTTCTAAAAAATAATTAAAGGTTTTTTTGCATCAAATATGTCATGTAGAAAACCTAAATCTCTTACTTGACTGGGAAATTCACTATGGTCGGATTTTTTTCGACAAAAAATGTGTTCTTGGTAAATCTTTTAATGTATAGTATTAAATATGGTGGCAACCTGTTAATCTCAAATCTTTTCAGGAAATTTTCCTTATAGGTTTTGTATTCTTTCTCAGTTTGTCCATTGAATTTTGCCAATAACTGATACAGATTCACCTACAAACATTCAACATCAATATCTCAACTCTCCCCAAAATAGTAACAAGTTATAAACTCAAATAGTAAAAAAATAATTACCTGTGGAATGATATTTTCTTTGAATTCATCAATGAACAGTGGGGGTGGAGGTAAATCACATGTTAAATATAAGAAAGTAGATTCAGTAACAACTTCTTGATATTCTGTTGTTAGTAGTAAGGACTTTTTCTGTCTTTCTTCCAAATCAATTGGCGGAATCTTCCTGGTGTAAATTTTCATATTACCCAGGAAAGATTTATAAATAATTGAACTGTCCTTTTTCTTGCTTCCATTCAAAGCTTTATGCAAGGCATTGAGAAACCAAGACAGGAAATCAATAGGATCACCTGAAATTTAGTATGTAAGTCTAAATCTACAAAAACATATCAAATTTTACCTTGCTGGGTAAATTGGAACTTTTTTTTACTCCACAAAACTACAGCTTGTAACATTTCATGAGGTGAAACATGTGCCTTAAAATTTCTAGGGTTCCATAGCTTCCTCATTAACTCGCCATATCTTTGCACTAATAAAAATGCAGAATCTCCTGGTGGCCTCTTGACTTTATTATAGTTTTCTTCTCTCAAAAAATAATTCCTTAAAGGTGCTACATGTGACAATGCCTAAAAAGATTGTAAGTCAATTCATGAATAATATTCAGAGATGATCCTACCTGTAACACTACATTGCAGTAATCGTTAGCTTTAATATTGTTAAGACCCACTATTCCTGGCATATATAAAGATCCATCTATTGCCCTTGACAATTTAGTACTGTAGTCTAACCTTTTAATGTGATCTGGACTAAAGGTCGGATTCAAAACATATTTTATATCATCCAATGAAGAATCTAAAAATACAAGATATTTCGCCTTCCTTGTTAAATAGAAAATTGAATTAATACCAATTATCTCATAATTGTCTGGTAAACAATAAAACTTCAGTGTATGTAGATTTAAATAAACATGATGGCTTTCAGCAACCGAATGGGTATAAGCGTGTGTATTAGTGCCTCTTCCCTGAAAATATTTGCCGCATACCAAGCAGGCATAGACATTGATTCGTGTTAAAGATACTGAACACAATTTCTCAAAGTCGAAATCCAAATACTGCCTGTTTATCGTATCCAAATAAGGGCATAATCTCGGCTTAATGTCTACCAATTTTGGCTTTTTATTCGGAGGTTCTCCATTATCTTCCATTTTTTACTTTTCCCAAAAAACTCTACCGAATTAATGTAACCTAACATATCCTCTTTTTTCTCTCAAGTTGTATTTGTCATATTTAACATATATATTTTCGATTAAATTACTTGATGTCATATATAATATTATCATGAATTAACCTAGCTTTAATATTTCTCTTATTAAATAATTCCAGAATTATTTATTTGCACTTAATATGTATGTATCTTATCAGAAATAATTGATATTAAATATTTCTAAAAAAATCTTTGGGAAGGAAATTAATATGGAAAAACAAATAAGTTGACGTTTGACATTTACACCTCATAAAAGATACATTTTTGCCACATTTTCAGTTTTAGATAATAAATATTAAGTATTTGTTTTATAAAATCCTCTTTCTGACGTGGAAATACGAAAATAGCGAAATGAAGTGTTGAAATCATATTTGTGGTGCAGTTTTTCATTTTTTTTTGTGGTAGTTAAAAGTCAATCTAGCTAACAATGGGTCTGACCATTTCATCTGTATTTACAAGACTATTTAGTAAGAAACCTATGAGGATATTAATGGTAGGTTTAGATGCTGCCGGAAAAACCACCATACTATACAAACTGAAGCTTGGAGAAGTTGTCACAACTATTCCAACAATAGGATTTAATGTAGAAACTGTAGAATATAAGAATATTTCGTTTACGGTTTGGGACGTAGGTGGTCAAACGAAAATTAGAAAATTATGGAGACACTACTTTTGCAATACAGATGGTATTATTTTCGTCGTGGATTCTAACGACAGGGAGCGCATTGCTGAAGCAGAACAAGAATTGCACTACATGTCAGATGAAGAAGAATTGAGAAGTTCCATTTTGCTGGTGTTCGCCAACAAGCAAGACCTGCCAAACTCTATGTCCACAGCAGAACTCACTGATAAATTAAAGCTGAACACAATGAGAAACCGTAAATGGTACATTCAGGCTACTTGTGCCACCCAAGGCAGCGGATTATATGAAGGACTAGACTGGTTATCAAATGAATTGGCAAGCAGATAAATTTATTTGTTTCTGTAATAATATTACTTCTTTGCATTTTGTGTAAATCCCTTATTTGAGATTTTTGTAATAATTATAATAATCTTGAATAAACATAAGTTATAATTGTATTGATAATTTTAAAATACTAATATATTACTTTAAATAATATTAATTTAGTTTTATTTTTGCAATAAATAAATATGTGTAGTAATATGCACTACATAAGAGCTAGTTTATCCCGACACTTAGCACTAAAAGGGATATCAGATTATAAAAAAAAGCATTGTTTATAGTTTATTTGCATCTTTGGACAATTTTTTGACCTTGCTAAGACTAAAAAAAATAAAAACCACAAATATTCCCTTAAGATATATAATTGAGAATAACTGGGAATTTATCTAAAAAAAAAATACTTCAGTCTGTAATAAATTATAAAGTTATATTGACAATAAGATAAACAGTATGCCACAGCTCAGTCATTCTGAAACCATTTATAATCAGGATTGGTGACCTAAATTGTATATAAAGGACTATATAGATACAAACACTTTGAAGACAATGTAATCAGTAAAAAACGGAATATATTTACTAGGTGAGTCATATTCTATATATTTTCCTTAATTTTAACTACCATAACAATTTCTCTTAGATACAGTAAAGTATATTCATTTATCTATATATTTTTCTCATAGATATATAATTACAATCTAAAATTTGCACAGCTTGAGAACCAATTCAGTTAATATAGAACACATTTAAATTAAAAGACAGGTTTTTATTCTGATCATTTTCCAAAAACACAGTCAGATAAAAACTGTTCTAAACCTACTAAAAAACCCTGTCTTGATAGCAGCTATCCTGTACTGCAGATGTGGTAGGTCTTGGCATAGAATGATGTCTGCTGATCTGGGTACCTCTTCTGGCTGGAGCCAAAAACTCAAACATGCTCTGTGTGTGATTAGCAAGCATTTTTCCCAACTCGCAGGGCATGGGATCTGTCCAAAAAAAATCATGATTTAAGGCTGTATCAGAGTCGGCTCGTCTGGCAGGGTCCAATACTAGCAATTTATCAAGCAAATCTATGGCATAAGGGTCCTTCATGTAGGGCTTAAGGCGCTCCTTGACCTGAGGACAAATACTAATTTACTAACTCAGCCCAACAGAATATAAGAACAATGCAAAAAATTAAAGTAACTCTCTTACCTTTCTCTTCTGTTCTTGAGGTAAATCCATCTTCTTATATAGTTCTAAGTTCTCCACTCCAGGCCAGCTCTGTGGATTTATGGAACCACATAATTGTGAAATTAATGTTAATTGTTGCTGTTCACTGTTGCCCTAAAAATAAGTAATTATGTTTAGGTAAAGTTTATTTTATAAAATACTGAGTTCAAATACCTGCATAATAGGGCTCCTAGTCCACATTTCTGCCATTATACATCCCGCACCCCATAAATCAACGGGAGGTCCATAATTCCTTTCACCCAAAAGCAACTCAGGGGGCCGGTACCATAGCGTAACCACCCGATTTGTAAATCTACAAATTTGTTTGGGCATAATTTCAAAGACATTCGAAAAGGATAAAAAAAATACCCTACCTGTTTGGTTGTCCGTTTTTATTTGTACTAAAAGCCCTAGCTAGGCCAAAATCAGCCAACTTCAAAACACCATTCTTTGTAATTAAAACATTGGCAGCTTTCATGTCTCTATGTAAAATTTTATTTGAATGAATATAGTACAGCCCGTTGAGTAATTGTTGAAGCACTTTTTTAATTTCACCTAAACTAAATTTCACGTTCACATTTGACAACAATCCCGCTAAATCGTGTTCACAAAAATCAAACACTAAATAAAATGTCGATCTATATCTGTTGGCCTGACACGCCTTGGTCCTGCATATTTCGATTAAATTCACCACATTATCGTGTTTCAATAATTGCAAAATACGAATCTCCCTGAGGGCGGTAATGGGAAAACCTTCCTTTTCGTTATCCATAAGAACTTTCTTCATAGCCACGAATTTCTTTGGATTATTAATGTCTCTAGCTTTGAAAACTTCACCGAAAGTTCCCTGTCCGATTTTAGCTACTTTCTGATATTTCGTTGCTTCTTCGCAAAACGGAAAGTTAAAATTTTCGATGTATTTTTCTTTTTCACGCATATTCATGGCCATTGAGTTGGGATGACCTGAATGATGGTTGTTCAGCATTTTTAAGACACTCACAATATGCCGTGAAAGTATCTGGTTTACTAAATATGACCGAACTGTTTTAACTATTCGTAGCACTGTTGATTACAACACAATATTCTCTGTAAAACTAACGAGAACATCTCAGCACTAACAATCAAACACAACTTTTGACTTATGACAAACGTCAATTTCTTCTTCTTTTGCCAAAATTAGCCGAGAGATACCGACTTGAAGATATACTTTTTTAGGCTAATAGCCAACGAGCAACTAGTTTTGAAATAATACAATAATTTAATAAATATGCAATAAATAATATTTTAGTTAAAAAATATACAATGATTTATTAAAATAAGAAATCTAGTATGTAACTAGAAATTCACAACATAACCTTAAAAAACAAAACCCTACTTTTTTTTATCAAAATTTACCAAATTTTTGTATAAATGGAATAATTTACGCAATAGATATGTCTTCAAAATTAAAACTGTATATAGGTAGAAAGGTATTGCAATTAAATATATAACGGAATTAAACACTAAACAATATATTTAGATTGTAGACTCTCTACACAAGTCAACAAAGATCACTTCAGTTCAATTACAAACGTTAATACATGTAGGAAACCCAAAAGAAAAAGGCAAAATAGAACTTAATTTACCTCTAAACATATTGGAAACAAATTTAGGAATCACTAACGTGAACGAGATATTAAAAATTCATCCTGATGATATAATTAAAAGTGTCCAGTTAGTGAGAGATCGTGCCAACAGAAAGTTGTCATTTGAAATAGACCGAAACATTTTTATGAAAGATGTCTTAGAGAACTCTTTTTATCCAGATGTAAACTTTAAACAGAAAAACATAGTGGTGGAGTACAGTTCACCAAATGTCGCCAAACCCTTTCACTATGGCCATTTAAGGTCCACCATCATAGGAAGCTTTTTAAGCAATTTAAACTTGTTTATCAAAAACAAAGTCACCAGATTGAACTACCTGGGTGATTGGGGTACCCAGTTTGGCTTCATTCAAGTAGGAAAAAAGGAATTAAATTATAGTTTAGATCAATTGAAGCATGATCCAATAAAATTATTATATCAGTGCTATGTACATGCTAATAAATTGGCAGAACAGGACCCAAAGATTCAAGAGAGAGCAAAAGAGGAATTTCTGAAATTGGAACAAGGATCGGAAGACGAAATTACAAATTGGCAAAATATTTTGGGTTTCACCAAGGATGAACTGGTGAAAACTTATGCCAGATTGGGTGTGACTTTTGATGAATATAACTCAGAATCTATGTACAGTCAAAAGGATATTGGTAATGTAATAGAAACTATGAAAAGCAAGAACATCTTAAAAAAACATAAAGATGGAAAAGTTGTAAGTATGTGTGTGAAAGAGTTCTATAATTGTTCAGTGAATATTTGTTGGATAAGGTGGCAGAAATTGGAATAGACAAGACAGTAACAGTGATAAAAAGTGATGGGTCAACCCTATACCTCTCCAGAGACATAGCTGCTGCTATAGACAGATTTAACAAATACAATTTTGATAAAATGTACTATGTAGTTGGAAATGGTCAAAATGATCATTTCTATGCCCTAAAAAGCATCCTACACAAAATGGATCTACCATGGGCCGACCGACTAATACACGTAAAGTTTGGAAGAATCAGAGGCATGAGTTCAAGAAAAGGCAGCTCAGTATTTTTAAAAGATATCTTGAATGAGTGCAAAGAGTTGGTCATTAAAAGACAAATAGAGTCTCCAAGTAAGTAGCGCGAATTAACAATTTTATTTAAAAACAAAAAAATAAAAGTGGGAAATTTAATTGATGCATTCATCATTTTAAGCTACAAAGGTCCCTATCAATGATGAACAAACATCAGATATTCTTGGAGTTAGCTGCGTGATTATAAATGATTTAAAGCAAAGACGACAGAGGGATTATGAGTTTGATTGGGACAAAGTTTTACAGGTATGTTTATTTAATAAAGACTCAACACAGGCTTCCTTTAAAGAACTAATCTAGGTCAAAGGCGATACTGGTATAAAATTGCAATACACACATTGCAGATTGCACAATTTGGAAGAAAACGCGGGTACAGTGCCGGCAAAACAATGCGACCCGTCTATTTTGATTGAAGACGAAGTAACGGAACTCATAAAGGAAATGGCAAAGTTTCACGACGTCCTGTTCGCCTCAAACGAACAACTCGAAGCTTGTCTTTTAGTTACTTACTTGTTTCATTTGTGGTAAGTTGAGAATTAATGTTTTTCGTTAGTTTTAAATTAGTTTATTTTCAGTAATCACATAAGTAAAGCTTTAAAGCATTTGCGAGTGAAAGGAGTTGATTCTGAAGTTGCATCGCAAAGACTATTGTTGTTTAACACGGCACGAGAAATCCTAAAGAACGGGATGAGTATTTTAGGTCTTAAACCGCTGACGAAAATGTGATATCAAGTTTAAATGTTCAATAAAGTAGATGTTTTGTTTTATTCTAGTTTAAACATTCCCTTAACACTAGTTAGCAGGGGCAAAAATCGACTTTTCTAAGTTTTCATTATTTTAAGTGCATTAAAATTTTTAACGTTGTATCAACATAAAATCTAAATGATTTTCGGCAAAATTGTCCGATTATTAAAGCAGAATATACTGCCTCATTCGCGTTCGTGCTCAAGTAAGTTCGCGTCTTAAGAAACGTCGTAACATTATGAACGGTAACGAAACCACTTACTCTCCGCAGTTCGTCCTAAGATCTAAACTTATACAAAGGAACACAAGCCAAGATTTCTGAAACACTCATTGGGTCAGTTATGGCTGTGAGACGTGGACCCTTCGCAAAGAAAGCAGAAGAGTACTCGGAAGAATTTTTGGTGATAATGAAAATTTTAGGATCAGATATGATTTTTAATTCAAGCAACAGTGGCGGCTCGTGAGGGAGGGCATTGGGGCGCCGCCCCTCCAACATTTATCACAGTAAACAATTTTAAAGAGTAAAACACCATATTTTATTTCCGTTCAGTCTCTTTCCTTTAACTCATTTTCCTGGTTCACCTCCTGTATAGGGTTTCAATAGCACGGAAAGTAAAAAGGAGGAAGGGAGAAGCAAAAAAATCTTCAGCACTACTATTTTCTTTCTTCTACACCCCCCCCCCCCCACTTTAAAAACCCACGAGCCGTCACTGTAGAGCAATCTGGACATGTAGATTATGTGATAGCTCAGCGACTTGGATGAAGAGTGTCAGAAAATTGAATTCTAAGGAGAATCATGGAAGGATGAATAGTGGGTAACAGAAAGAGGTAGACCAAAGGTGGCACAACATTGTAAGAGATGCTAAAGAACTACTGTATATCAAAAACTGACAAGAGGTTGCTGGTGATTGATTAGGATGTAGGGGGGAGGGGGTTGCAAGCCAGACTGTAACACCACGGGATAAAAAGATACTTTGTTTTAATCGTGACATAATTTTGATGACAATCAGCTGTAGTTTTAGTGATATGAAGTTAAAAAAAATAGACGGGTTAAAGGAAACTAAGAAAAATTGGTTTGTTCTTGTATATACCCCCGACAGTATATCCGATAAGAATTATGACCAATAAAATATCAAACAAGAAGCAAAATATTTATTAAAATGCAATAAAATAATTTATATAATATATATAATACGGCCTGCTCAAAAAGCAAACGCGTCCATTTTCACAATAACATAACAAACAGTAAATCGATTTGTTTATCCTAGTTTTTGCGAATCTTTTCTAACAAAAATATCGATAAATGGATTACGTTAACCCACAAAACATAAAAAATTACACCTAAAAAAAAAAAGAAAACCCTTTAAAATGAGTAAAAAAAAGAAAAGATCTATTCATTATAGGTCCTCGTGGTAGATATCACTTGGTTCAGTTTAAAATGTCTGGAGACAAAAAGACAACAGTAGTGGGAATAAATCAACGACGAATATTTTTTTTTCTTGTTTGAAGAAGGATATAACAATAAATATTTAACAAATATACTAACAGAAACATTTTATGTCGTCAGTTGTTTACTTTGTCGCTGCAGGGCAAAAAATTTAAAACTAATTTTTTGAAATAAATCATGGGAAATAATCTCGATCTGAACCGAGTGTTGATAAAAAAGGCACTTAAACCAAGAAACGACTAAATTACTGTTGTCTGGTTCAGTTGTTTTTTTTTTTGCGTGGGCTGTGAAGAAACTTTAGTTCCCCACCGTCAGTTCGTACACTCAGTCACAATAAATAACATTAAATCTTTATTGTTTTTTTTTGTTTAATTACTAAATTATAAATTAAGAAATGGTTCACGAGTTTGAGTCTCCGAACTTAAAACTGGTTGGCACGGATTGTTGTGTAAACATATAACCTGAAAAAAAGAATGGATTTATCTTGTTCGGCTACTCCACTGTCATTTCAATTTTTTTGCTGCGTTTAAAGAATGATTGATGATGATGATGATTATGATGACGAGGGCGATGTTTCCTCCCCTCATTTACTTACATACCTCCTTGCTGTTCAATTTTTTTACTCTCCCTAGCAGCTGCTCTTTGTTCTGCCAGAACTACGACCTCGTTCAACACCTTAAGCTGTTGCTCGTTCAAGTTGCTAGTTAAGGCTCCGTACCATTCTGGATTTTGACTTTGGACATCTTGAAACAGAAACAGCACATAGTAAAGAGCAAAAAATCCAAACAGTAAAAGTCCTACTTGTCATAACTTGTTTAAAGGCTAAATATTCATCTACTTCGCAGTCTTCCTCGTCGAGCGGTGTGGTGTACGACTCTAATACAGTCTCTTCGTTCGGTTCGTAATCTGAATCTTCATCGTCTGATGTATCCTCTATGTCGTTGATGGTAGCCTCGATTGCCATACCTTGACCCTGGCCCGCAGTTAAAGCTTTCCTACCGAGACTTTCCAAATAATCTTGTCCTTGGTCATCAATTTCATCTTCGTCTGAACTAAGAATATCTGAAAACAAACATGAACTTCACCTACTGTGATTACGCAACGGCTGGTTAAGCCCGATGATTCCTCCCAAGACTCTTCAAACGTATTGTCTTTAAATCATAGCGTCTCAATCAATGTATTAGAGATTGTCAACTTAATGAATGAATTCGAATCAGATTTTCTTCCCACCGTATAGTTAATTTAAAGCGCCATCTTTCAGCATGTTCAGTGAGATTATTTAAAGATTAAGTTGGTATTACTTTTTTCATAAAAGATAGCCAAAAAAGGCTGAGAATTAAGTTGGAGACCTAATAGAATAATGTTGTTACTTACCTTCTGTAACCTCAGCGTCATCGCTTTCACTTTCCTCCTCCTCAGCTTCAGCTTGGGCCTTGGCCGCGTACGCCCTTTTCAAGCCGTCGAAGAGCAAAATCAAAGACGGAATGACCTTAGGCGCCATTTCAATCAGGGCGGGTGGTTTCTGATCCATCCCTGCAAGATAGAGAGCTTAAATGTGCCCTGGGCGATGTCTTTTTCGCATTACCTATTAATGTACAAAGACCTAAGATGCAAAGCTTGCGATCATGGATGCCCAGGAAGCAGTCCGTGTCGTGGAGCCATTGTTTGATGAAATGATTGGTGAAATCGGGCATTTTCTGCAGTACGGTGAAAAGAAGATTGGGATCGTAGTACAGGGCTGCTATAAGAACCTAAAAAATCTTACTGGGTGAATGTCTGGACAGGAAAATGAGCAGAAAGTGCTACCTGTAGACACATGGTTCTAAGTTCACTGGTTTTTACTTCTCTCAACAGTCTTGTAGCGGCCAATTCCACCAGCATTGGTGCAGCATTATCTATCTTTCCACGACACTGTAAAAGTACCACCTCCAACAATTTGGCGGCGTGCGACTCTGGATCTTCACCACTATCTGTAGAATTAACGGTGGATTAACTCACTCGCAATGTTGCGTCAATCAAAGGAAACTACTACCTTTAGTGAGAATCTCCTTACACATGTTGTAGATTGCCAGAAGACGTTTTTCATCAGACAGAAAGGCGTCCGTGTCAATCGTGATGTAGTTGTGCAAAGCCGGCATCATGTCAGTGAAATGATCAATGGCGTTTTTCATGAAAACCTAATGTTCAATTTAAACAGTAATATTTGTGTAGTTGTTAATACAGTAGCGTAGCCATCTCAAAGAAACATTATAAACTTTCTATAGATGCTCACTAATTTGTTTGTAAACATGTTGAGAAATAACTAAACCTAGTCGTCCAAAAAAATTTTGACCTGACAAAGTCTTCATTATAATCTTATAGTATGATTTATACAACTCTGCAAAATGCAGAGTAATTTTATCATTAAACTGACTATCTCAGCTCATATGATAGAGAATAAAGCTTCCAAAATGTCTACAAAGGATTAATTAATTCTCATTTAGCTCCAGACGAAGTATAGCACGTTATTATTATATAGTGTGTCCAGGATAAGGACTTGCCACCCCCATAAAATTTTTATTTCTGGACCGATCTGCATAAACTTTCTTTTGTTGGATAGATCTCGGAAAACGACTTTAAGAAACTGTATCACATGTTTTTGTGTTAATATCATGGCTAACTGCGTCAACTTTTATGGCTCCCATTTTCGAGAAGTACGATTAGGGCTTTTTTAGCGAAAAACTAACAACAGATTCTTGACCAGCACCACCTTAAATCAAAATGTAACGATTTTTTTGGTTCTAAATTACTGGGTGTCCTTGATATTATTTTATGACATTTTTACAATAACAATTAATAGTTTTTCTAATAATTACAGACTATTTTTTAGTAAAAAAAATCCTTTATTTACAGATCAATCTAAATTGGCATAATAAAACTTAACTACTAGACATTTCTATCAAACGCTTTTCAATATGTCCTCGGGTATTGTTCGCTACTTTTCTCAATTGTTGTTTGGTAATGCTACGGCAAACCTGCCTAATACGACCACAAAGATCTTGGGTTTGCAGCCTCGAAACATAAACCTTATTTTTAATTGTCTCCCAGAGAAAAAAATCAAGAGGCGTGAGGTCCAGGGATCTCGTCAGCCAATTCATTACAAGACTGTTTCGTCCATTCCAACGATTTGCAAAATTATTATTTAACCAGTTTCTTGCATTAATTGCATGATGAAGGGATGCTCTGTCAAATTGTAAGTGTAAATTGTACCAATATTTAAAAGGCAACGCATGGATTTCATCATCAAACTCATTTTATAAAAATCTAAGAAATCTAGGTGCATTCAAATTTTCATCAAAAAAATATGGTCCAATGTCATTTAAAATACCGCACCAAACGTTCGCCTTAGTAGAATATTGTCTCTTATATTGTATCACCCAATGTGGGTTATCTTGAGCCGGTAATCTAATATTCTGCGATGATACGATACCATTTATCATAAATGTGGCTTCATCTGTGTATAAAATATTTTTTAGAAATGTAGGATCTTGTATGTACATGCCCTTGCAACCCCCCAAAAGAAAGTTTATGAAAATCGGTCCAGAAATAAAAATTTTAAGGGTAAGTCCTTATCCTGGACACACGTGGTGTAGTGTTCGATCTGGCAACACTGTTGGCTTCCCCTTTGGAGGGGAGTCAGGCCATCATCATCTCGTCTGTAGCAATTCTTTTTCTGAGCCGGATTTTTCTAGAGCGTTCTGAAAATGAGAAACAATTTCGGGGAACGTTGCGTTATCGAGGTTCAGACTTGGGCACAGTGAGACGGAAACTTCAACAGCACTACAGAAATATTGTTTTGTCAAGGACCAAGGTTTTTAGGTGGTTTAAGGCATCCTCAGAAGGCCGAGACTCAATTGAAGATGAACCACGGGATCTTTTCCTATATCCACGGGGGTCTTTCCCTAGGGGTCTTACCCCTAGGGAAAGACGTTCAACTACGATATACCTAAGTGATAAAACACAACTAAGTGATACAACTCGATACAACACTAACACTACAATACAACTTGATACAACAAATAACACTACGATACAACTAAGTGATAAAAATGTCCACAGAAAATGGTTCCGGTTCCTTTCGAAAGATCAAAAAAAAAAAACAACAGGAGAGAAACATGTCTTGACTTTAGGAGTTGACCATCATTTCTCGAGAGTACCTTTGCTTGAAATTGTTGCCATTCATTTTCAGGACGCACTAGAAAAATCCGGTCCACGAATTGTTACGGACCACCAAGTGCACGAGTTCAAACTGGCACCGAAGGCGCATTAGAATGTGCCCCCCTCCCAAGAGTACTCCAACAGTGTCGCCAGATTTAACGCCACGCCACCAGTCTCATTTTATTTACACGCCTAGTAACACTTCAGTTAAACAGTAATTAGTTCAGTAACTAGAATAGATTTGATCATCCTTTAACAATACCACTTGCGTGATTAAACAAACGCACATTGAGAGACTGAAAACAGCTCTTTTGAGCATCAAAGAACATTTTATCCCAAAGATTTAACACGTTTAGTGCCACAGGACGCGGATTCGCGTCCTACTGAACTTTCCAGTCAGCTCACTGAACGCGGATCTACGTTTTTGTTCTATTGAATTTTAATGTATCACTGTTTCCCTGTACTCGTGGTATATTTTTATTATGTACGTTGGCGTTTTTTTGGATATCTCATAGTATGAGGTTCCACTCTTGGTTTCTTAGTTTTCATAAGATTATGTTTGTACGGCGCAGTTTTGTGAGCTGTTGTTTATAATCAGTTTGGAACGAGTTTGGACTATAAAATTAATTATTTAAAACAAATTTAATTCAATAAATGAATTAAACGATACATAAGGTTCTAAATCATAAACTACTAAAAAAATAGTCGAAAGGTAAGCGTTTTTTTTTTTCAAGTTTTCTAGAAGCAAAATCTCAATATATTTTTTTGGATGCTTTTTAATTTTTGATAATTATTTAGGTAAAAAATGAATGTTGACAAGTGTTCGTCCTCCTCAAAAGGAATACCAATTGATGACTTAACTGAGGAAAAACTTTCAAAATTCCTTGATTCTGTAGATTCCGACGGGGAGTTTAATTTTGAGGAACCAGATCCTGACGATTTGGTTCAAGACGAACCTGAACAGTTGGAAAATTTGTAATGTTATGATAAAAATGTAAATATTGAGTAGAATGATGGTAAAGACGAGTCTGAAGAGTTGGAGGGGATTATATATACTCATAATGATATCCCCTTCGACCCGGATGCGAGACATTTGGATTTGTAAAATTCAGAGCGTGAGGATGAGAAGGAAAGAGGTCTTTGTTTTTACAGGACAGCAGCAGTTTCTGGGAGTAAACCTATCGAAGGTAATGACCTATCAATTTTTTTCAAGTTGAATTTTACTGATACATTTTGTGAACTGATATGTAGAGATCTTTTTTGATCCTTCTACAAAAGAGAACTTAAGAATAAACAAGTAGGCTTTACTTCAAGAAGTGAACCTTTTCATGGGACTTCTGTTTTACATGGAAAATGTAAAAGCTTCCAGACTGCATGACTATTGGAAAACTGCTCCATTATTCAATGTAGAGTTTGGAGAAAACACGAGCTATAATAGCTTTCCGCTTATTTTACGGTGCCTAGATTTTGCCAAAAATCCAAAACAAAAAAGGAGAAAAACTTCCAAAAGATGGACTATATAAAATAAGGCATATAAGGGTTAACAAGTGAACGATCTGGGCCAAACTTGTGTATTAATTTTGTGCAGTGTTTTACTGTGGCGTGGGCGTCTGTATTTTAGAGTTTATATCAAAAAAATAGCATAAAGTTATACTTATTGACAGAACTTTAGGAGAAAGACTCTAGAAAAGTAGTAAAACACCTAATGCAAACATATTTGAACAGTGGGCACAGTCTGTATATGAACAATTACTACAGCAGTGTACAATTGTATGAACATCTCATTAGCAAAAAAACCCAATTGTATAGGGACTCTACGATTTCTACACAAACGTCAATGGATTTAGAGGATATGACAACAAAGCGACAAAGTGTAGTCCGAAAATCAGAGGCCGTCATTCTTTATAATAAATACATGAGCGGCATCGACCTTCAAGGCCACATGCTCTCGTATTATTCATGTGAAAAAAAAAATCTAAATGGTATAAAAAGTTGGCTATTCACTTTGTCCTACTCGCATAACCTTTATAATAAATATAGTGAAAATAAAAAATGTACAGCTTGGTTTGGAACCCTAAAAGAAGCACTATGTCTCCACAATCACTGTCAAAAAGACAGAAAAAGCTTCCTGCCATTGCATTGAGTGTAATCGCGTCGAAAACAAAAAGGGTGGAACAGAGAAAAAAGTGTTTTGATTATGCTTCACAAAAAGTTAGAAAAGATACAACATTCGAGTGCGTCCGTATGAAAAACCATATAAAGTAAAGCGCACTACTGTACAACGTAAAAATAATTTACTTTAGCTTAGTTTTTGAAATTAATTCCATATTTTTTTTTTATTCTTCAAATAAACATTTTGTTTCGTGTTTTTTACTTTTTTCGACGACGATAAACGTAAATGTGTTCACTTTACAGCTAAGCAATTCAATAATTAAAATACTGTACTTTTTTACTGTCCAATAAACAATTTTTAATGTTTTATTAGTATTTTTTGAATTAATACTGTCAGAAAAAAACGGGATTAACGAAACAGACAATACCGCTGAGCCCATGGACGTGGATCCGCGTCTGGGGTTGGGGGGGCAGTACTTTCACGCCTGGCCATAACATATTGACTAACCTACACCGCGTGACACTGAACGTGTTAAACATTACGGTTCCCTCAATTCCCCTACTGGAACCTTTGCTGTGAAACACTAAATTCAAAGAGATTTACCACTAAACAACAAAACCCTTTTTGAAACTTCTCGATGCCCGTTTCGCTAACCAATGTAGCATCATTAGAAGATGATTTAATAAATCAGTGATTTGGTGTTTAGCGGTAAATCTCTTTACGGTTCCCTCACATTAATTCGTATCTAAAAAATTACCTGATATATCAGTTCAAAAACTTTCCACATATCCAGCGATATCTGTTTACTGGTCAAGTCATAAATCAGCGACAGGATCTCCTCGTAAAACTCTTGAAATTCGTTTTGCAGCACCTACGCGACAGAATAAGTAAATGAAAACAGGCGATCTCGGTACATTTGATCTACCGCGTCTCACCTGAGCTATAACCTGTAATACGGTCGGTTCCAATAACCGCATTATTTCGGGCTGTTCGTCCATGACCGTGAGCAGGGTCTCTATCGTATTTAACAGTCCCATTGCGGTGATGGCTTTCTCGTCTGATCCCTCGTCCGTATCCAAGACCTGCACACATCAGAATGTAGTTTTTACCTCTACCCAAAATGGTAGATAATTACTTGGTTAAAAGTGGACGCCAAATGTTGACATATTTCTACGGCAATTGGAGCGAGTTGTTCTGTGAAAACGCACACTAGTTTTTGCATGACTCCCGTGACATCTTCGTTCTCAGTTTCCCTTATAATTGTTAACAGTTCCAGGGCGATTTCCTTGACCTTTAAACCTCATAATGAAAGAACTTAAGCACATTTGAAACACGTTTGTGTTACCTTCATTTCAATGTATTTGTGACTCTTGTCCTGATAGTTCAGCAAAGATTGAAGCGCTATCGCCGCTTCAACTTTAACAGGTAAATCTTTGTCGAATAATAAGGCTCCAACTGTTAGATTGATTGCCTCCATCAAAACATTCTCCTGCAACACACCACGACTCATATTTCAAAAATCACCGCGCTCGCAACAATAATCACCTGCTTGAATTTGAATTCTGCAAAATAGTGCAATACCCAACAGGCTCTCGCTCTCATGTGACCTCTGTCGCTGCTGAATTCCGGAAACACGTACTTGATGAAGAGCTGATCCAGTTGGTCTTTGTAGGGCGTCTTCTTCAACAAAACATCCGCCAACGACCCGACCATGTGCAAAGCTCCGTCTTTCTGCGGTGGCTCCGTAGCGGGATTATTCAAGATCTGGTTTAGCATGACCATGGTCTCGCCCAGCATGTCTTTCCTCTTCTTGCACGATGAATGGAGCAGAGTTTGCGCCGCCGTCACCGGCGATATAAAGTCCTCAAACACATCTATCAAAAAAGAAAAGCTGTTTCAGCTGCATATCTTTAATTATCCTTGTAGTTCTTAGATTGCATCACAAATTATTTGAAAAACACTTTGAAACTGCATGACTTGAGCCAAAAACAATGGTTCCAAACTTACCAAACTTCACTCTAATGTATTCATGAGGATCTACAGTCCACAGTTCGTGATCTTCCGCTGAATAGCTCATCAGTGGGAACAGAACATCCTGTATGATGGCGGGCATATGGGGTTTCAATATCCTCCAAGTGTGAGCATGTAATACACCCTAAATAACCCAAAAAAATTAATCCAGCTACTATATATTGAGACATATAAACCCACCTGGTTCAAATAGTTCAAAGTTTGTTGTAGTACTCGCGGAGGTACCCAGTGGCCACCTCTATAACCATCTAATACCCTGAGAAGCACCTCCAGGATGCCCGTGCTGAAGGTTTGAAGATACCATTCTGAGAATTCATTATATTCCTTTGATATATGACCTGGAGAACCATATCTGAAAGAGATCCAAAAAAAATCACTGGTTGTTTACAAGTTTGTTTACCTCTCAAAACCGCATACCTCTCAAACATTCTGTATAAGATGTGAAGAGCCCACTTTTTACATTTCCACCATGGAAGATCAGGCCTTTCATCTTCATCTGGTTGTAGGGCGGCGGCTGGTACATTTCGTTCTACCACCTACGTCAGATTAATGCCAAAATAAGCAATAATTAAAGACTAAACTCAAAGAGATTTACCACTAAACACCAAATCACTTTTTGAAACTTCTCGAGGCATGTTTCGCTAACCAGGTTACCATCATCATTAAATCATCTCCTGATGATGTTAACATGGTTAGCGAAACGGGCCTCGAGAAGTTTCAAAAAGGGATTTGGTGTTTAGAGGCAAATCTCTTTGAGTTTAGAGTTTCGCACCGAAGGTTCCAATAGAAGAATTTAATAATTAAGAAGTCTACTGTACACACCTGTCTGCAAATTTCCATCCACTGTGCAAATGATTCTTTACTGATCAAATCAAGAGGCAAGATATACTGGGTTAAAGCAAAATAGACTTTCAGTCCCTCTTTTTGTAACAGTACAGCCTGATCAGATGGATCTGGCAACAATCTTACCTAAGATAATACTAATATAGTGATAAACTTTTCTCATAAAGCAACTTACTTCTAACTGATATAATTGGGGCAACAATAAATTCATGGCTTCATGAAGAGGTCCCCTGTCTTCTGCTTTTTTGTATTCAAAATTTTTCACTAATTGATATAGGGATAGTAGCGCCCCATGCCATCCAGATGGATCTGGATTTGAAAGGTAAACACTGATCTAAAACATCATAAAACAAATGTTTTATGGATGATCTAAAAAGAAACTGAAAACAATGTACAACTACTCTTCTCAGTCATGAAACAACCATTGTATCTTAATCCCCACAATTTAAAGAATTTATCTACACTGCTTGGTTGTTATAACATAGATGGCATTACTATTACTTTTGTAGAAGTATTTGAGTTAATTCTCGGACTCTCTGTATATGAAATGGGAATTTTCCATTGAAAATAACATTTTATCGAAAAAATGTTGCTGTTTGTTTAATTGCAATAAAGCAGACAGAATTTCAAAGAAAATGTAAATGTAATAATGAGTTAAATTACAAATATGCTCAGTCACTCCATATCTAAAAATAGTCACTCATTATTCATCACATATTTAGATCTAACAAGAAACATTTCAGCAATGTATAAACACTCACAGCAGATTTCGGAGAATAAATAAGAATCAAAAAGCTATTTTTACATTGCAACACACTGGTTTAGATTATTTTAATTTACCTTATCTACAATTTGAGTCCATCTGCCAGGAAAATCATGTTTTACCATGTTATTTACACAAGTGCACAGCTGAGTTCTGATCAAATCTGGTGCGTGAACCACAGCATCTACTATGCTGTCTCTAATGAGGGCTCTGTTAACATATAAAGACCAGTTATGACTAAAAATACTAAAATTCCTTTTAAACAATACATTACCTATCTTGTTCATGTAAAGCAAAAGGAACAGGCTGACCTGCTTCTGCTTCTTTATCCTGCCAACTAGTTGATATAAGGTTTTTCTAAATAAGGAAAAAACAGAACATAAAGAATAACTATAAGGACTTATTTTAATTCATACCAAGTATATAGCACCAGCTTGCCTTACAGGCATGTCACAATCGCCCATCATTACCACCTGTAAAAGTGCTGGGGCGAAACCAATAATTTTATGTATCTACAAGATGCAGAACAGATAATATGCAATTAATTCTACATAACACTTGTAACCTATATGATAATAAAGCAATATAAAAATAGATAATATCAAAAATGATATATTTAAAAGAACGAAACATCATTTGTAATTTGTATTCTGGGATTTTCGTCGCATCATTATCAAAGATTTATTCCAAAATCCCTATTAATAAAAAAAATAAGCATGAGCACATGTTTTTCGTACCTGATCCAGTTGACTTTCCGCCTGTTCCCTTTGATTGGGGTCAATTGTGGCCCTTAGCAGATCTATTACTTTTCTAATTTCCATTTTGTTTGCGGTTTGGGATTTTTGCTTAGGATTTTAACGTGGTTTCACAAAACAGGACCTTGACTCCAGCAAAAGATTGCGGTTCACCCGCACTATTTCTCTCCGTGACAGATATGACAGATAATTGGCGCTGTTTGATAAGTCACGTGATCAAGGCCAACTTATACAAAATTTAAAAGGAGATATCGAAAAAATTTTTAATCATTCCTATTTTGCATTTTTATTGCGATCAAATTTTCAATAACATAATTTTCAAGATAACATTTTTAAAATAGGATATAGAATATAACAAATCACAACTTAGAATTTGTAAGATCCATCATATATCAAAACATACAGTTTTCAAGAAGAATTTAACTGACATTTTAAAATATATAACATATTACATAAATATAGATTAAGCATAGAAAATGTCATATTTTGTTTTTCTGATGACAACAGTTAATAGCCATCAATTTATAAAGAAGATTTATGGTTAGGAAAGCTTTACCTTACATAGAAAAATCTTAAAATGATTCGAAAAATTAGAGTTTTATACGAGCCATTACGCGCATTAAATAAAAATAACAACTCACCATTAAATATACTAATCGTTGGAGTGAGTATAAATAATTTAATTGAAGGAGATCCTTTAAAGTTTACCATTCCCTAGATTAAGAGTCTATCAACCACTCAAATATGTAACGAAAAGCCGTCTACGTCAGTTTCAGAGGTTCAGCAGAAAAAAACTTTAAGCAAAGCTATGAAATTATATCTGGAACGCGCTAGAGAGCACGACGAATTTATGAGAGTAGAGAAACACAAATATGAAATTGGTAAAAGACATTTGGCTAACATGATGGGTGAAAACCCGGAAACCTTCACTCAAGAGGATGTTGATGTATGATTTTACAAAATATATATTTAAAAATCTTGCTTCACAATTTTTAATTATAGGAAGCAATTGAATATTTATTCCCTAGTGGATTATATGAGAAAAAAGCAAGGCCAATAATGAAACCACCAGAGGAAGTGTTCCCCCAAAGAAAAGCAGCAGAATTTAATGAAACTGGAAGGCCCTTTCACTTTCTCTTTTATACAGGAAGATCATATTTTTACCAAATATTACATGTATGTGTATTTGAAGAATAATTGTCATAATGAAGGCACAATAAAAAATATTTTATTTTAAGGATGCAGTCCAGAAAATGAATGATTTGTACAAGTTTGAAGATGCTATGATTAAAAAAGGACTGAAACCTGATCCAAATTTAACTTTGTAAGGGATTTTTTTGATTATGCTGTGGATAAAATTGCAAAAATAAGTTTCTAAATTGTAGAGACCTCTCAGGGTTTCAGTGGATAGACAAGACCAAATTGGAAAGCGTAGCAGTGGAAACATTATCAGATAGAGACTATAATAGCTTAATCAGTGCTCTAGAAAGATTGAGTCAGCTTCCATATTCATACAAAGAAAAAGAATTTATTTTAAAGTACTGTAGACCTCTGATGAATCAAACAAAAACTTATGATGCAATAAAACCACAAATAGATCAGGATGGAAGGCAAATTGTAACCGTTTATGGTATGTTATATATATATATATATATATATATATATATATATATATATATATATATATATATATATATATATATATATATATATATATGTATATATATATATATATATATAAATTTAATTGGTGATACATGTTGTAGAATGTTGTAGAAAAGCAGCCAGAGGTACTGTGACACTAAAAGTGCCAGGAAGTGGTAAAGTTAATATAAATGGTAAAGATATAACTTATTTTGAGGATATTCAATGCAGAGATCAGGTAAGTAGTTTTTCCTTTTGTTAAAACTGGAGGTTATGGCATTTTTGAAGAACAGCAATTGGGATTTTTTCCATTTTAAAAGTTTTTTGACTTATTGGCGAATTTGTCTTTAAAAGTCCTTTTTTTTTTGTTGAAATTTTTTACATTTACAATCATTCTGTGATATAATCACTTTTTATATATATAATCACTCTGTGTGACTTGACATGATTGCAATATTTCTACTGTTTATTTTCAAATATAATTCAGACTAGAAAAGAATTAACTAAACGATTAAGGCGTTGCTTCCAAGAGAACGATCCAGTAGCATTTTTTTACAAATTAGAAGATATTTTCTATTGTTATTAAACGTTTTACTAAACTTGAAGAGATTTACCACTATTAAAGATTTAACACCAAAATGCTTTTTTGAACTGCTCGACGCACGTTTCGCTAACCATGTTAGCATCTTCAGGAGATGATTTAATCTATGATTAAATGGAGGAGGTGTTTAGTGGTAAATCTCTTCAAGTTTAGTATTTCACACCAAAGGTTCCAACAGAAGAATTGATTAAACGTTTTAGGAATATGCGATATTCCCAAAATTATGATGATGTTCTGATAAAAAAGTTTTAGCATTCCTTATTAAAAATATTCTATTACAGTAGTGCTATTTTGAGCAGAAGTAATGCAGTAGTTTAAAAATACAGATGATAATGGCGAAGGCGCCATGTATTCGATATTTTTGGTTGCGTATATTTAGTATTTGTAATATGAAAAATCTTTAATATTAAATTCTAAATATTTATCTTATGAAATATGTAAACAATTATACAGACTAGGTCTTTGAATGGTATACATTTAAAAAACTTAACTGTGAATATATATTTACTACAAAAAAGGAAAACTTTTATGTTTATATTTATGAATGAAATAAACGCGGTTATTTTAAAGTATGAAAGGCTTATAATTTTTCAAATATATAATTATATTGTTTTGTATGTTTTTTCCCAGGCGATTTTTACGATTACGATACGGAATTTTGCGCTAAGATAATTAAAATAGTAGGAAGGAGAAAAAAAAAACACGCGTCACAATAGTCTCCAACGATCACCGAAACGACAATCCTTCCTTTTTATTTATATTTACCGATGCCCCTTCTACACGCCCGCCGTAAACGTCTTTTAACCGCCAATTTTCTAATTTATTTTGCGCACATTTCGCGGTACTTTAAGCTCAGTTTCTTCCATCTACTTTTTTTTTCTTACCTCGACGAATTATCTTCGTCTTTTCGGTTCGGTATTTTTCCATAAAACAATCAAGGAAAATTCGGAATTTTTCAGTTAGTTTCACCGGGATAATTAGAGAAAAAAAAGAGATACATTCAAAGTATTACAACGTAAAAGTGTAATTTTAGTTTATTTAGTTATTGTGTGTGTGTGTGTGTGTGTGTGCCTGTATGTGATGTGGGAAGTTCCGGTCATTGTATGTCTACGGTAGGTATTATTTTTTTGTTACATTCATTAAAAATAGGATAATATTCTAAAATTATTGACTGTAGTGATAAAGAATTAATATAATATTAATACAACTCAATTCTGACTAAAAATTCGAATGTGTGACCTACAAACACCTCCATACCTAGGACGCCATTCCTTTATGTTGTGTGATATCTTTTTCAAATTAATGTCAATTCCCACGACCTCAAATATGTATACACGGTCTTACAAACGCCTTACTCCTTTTACAAGTAACCCTCGCAGACTATAACATTCCAGAATTGGGGTTCGCCCACTGTTTGAAATTTTTGTAAAAAATTAATGGTTAGTGTCGTGTCGTATTTGCATGCAGACTTCATAATTAAATTGCCACTTGCGCTCAACAAAATCACCAAAGCGCAACTTCCGGAAACAAATGCTTCAAAAATAGTCAGTTGTTTATCGTACCTAAGCAAGTACGAGGCTAGAGTGGAAAGTAAAATACTATTTACATAAAATATTTTTTATGGAAGATTGTTTTAGCTCGATACACGTCGCCCACGATTTTACAACTTTTTGTGTCTTTCAAAAAGTACGACTTGCGGATCTCTATAAAATTGTCCTGTTTCAATGATGAACTCTTCACTTTTTTAAACTCGAATAGATTACGATTAAATACCAAATCACTTACCGATACGCGTTGCGTTAACCATGCTAGCATCATTTTCTCTATTTAATTAGATTAAATCATCTCCTGATAGTTTTAAAGCGAAATCGTTTTAAAATTATCATTCAATCATTTACCGTATCCTCTGGACTTAACCCCATTTCATCATTGGCTCTTTCCTTTTAAACTCAAAAAAATCATTGCGCGAATTAAATCTCATGAAAAACAAGATGGTAAAATCAAGCTGTAAAATCGTGGCTGTGGACTAAGGTAATAGTTTTTCTTTGGTCCTCCATCATAGAAATATTGTATCTTATCCTTTTCGTTGGTATTTTACTTTTCAAAAACAGAAATTAGTCACAGAGAGTGAGATCAGGCGAATGAATGGCGATTCACCTGTTTGTACACAAATCTTAAATGTCGATGTTTTTTTTTGTAATAACTGTTACAATTTCAAGATAATTATAACTTTAATTCGATTCACTTTGATCTTTAAGCCCTCTTTAATACCGTTTGATGCGAGTAATATTCTAAACCAAACAAGATGGTAAAGCATGCTGTAAAGTCGTGGTTTGTAGACTGAGGTAATTGTTTTTTCTAAAAGATTTGAGTCAGCTTTTGTTTAATTGTAAATAAAATAATATTGTGGGTTGTCCAATAAGAGTGTCAGAACTTTAAAACGAGGCACAATGACAATTACAAGTGATAATCCAGTCATTTTTATTTTTCCTTGAAGAACAAACAACGGCATTATGTTTTGAAAGTAATGTCGTCCAAATGTTCTTCTCTGCTTCATCTGGTGGAATGCGTTCTGGAGACCCATTTTTCGATTACTCTTTCACACATATTGCGTAGTATATTTATATTAGTAACAATATCTGGCCTGTTATAATCAACCGTTCGATCAGTAGTGATTCGTCTGTCCCAGTAAAGAATGGTATCGGATGATTTAAGTACAGGAGAAGGCGAGTACTTATAATATGGAGGTGCTCTTTCTAATAGCGAGTATTTAAGTGCAATTTGCTGATGTATGATTTTTGCCAGCTGATTATACCATCCCAAATAAGCATTAAGAGCAAGAGCCGGGCAACCGCTAATAAGGTACTGAATTATTTTCCCCAGAGTACCGCATTTCCTGCATTTATCGATTACGTCCAAGTGCGATTAGTCCATGGTTTTTTGGCCTCTACCCCTGAACTTTCTTGAAATGTATAGTCTTTTCGTAGATGAGTTTGGATGCAGGCATCGGAACTTTGTTAATGTTCGGCGTGTCAACCTATCAAGTTCATCAAGGTCAGTTTCTGACAAAAGAATATGTCAGAGTTGGCACTGCCCAACCGTTGATCGCTCTAATGAGGTTTCCACTGTTCAGTTTGGTATTTAAAAGCTTTGTAGGTCTCTTTTGGTATAGAGTGGAAAAGTCCTTTAACTGGTTGTGATCAAGTTTTTGCTTTTGAGGTATTTCTAAATATTTGTATGGTACAACTGGCACCAGATTCTTCGGGTGCCAGTTGTTGTATGTTACATATTGTTGGATGTTGACTCTGTAGTTTCCCTTCTGTATGCTAATGGTAGAACATTTGTCCAGTCCGAATGACATTCTGATATCCCTACTAAATGTTTCGACCATTTTTATCAAGTAGTTTAATTTTTCTCGAGTTTTTCCATATAGTTTAAGGACATCCATATATAGTAGACGCGACAGCTTATTATTATTATTATTAATAATGCGTGACATTTACTTTTTAAACAGTATTGCCGCTATTATGTTTCAAAGTTCTGACACTCTTATTGGAAAACTCTACTATTTCAAATGGAGCAATTATTTAACTTTACCAAAAAAAATAATTATATTTATTAGAGATTTTTTTGTGTTTTCTTTCAACTAAGCATAATTTAAATAAACTAAAATTATCTCCTTTCCGGATTCTGATATGACCGTTTTACCTTGCGAAATAATTAGATAAATGCCGGACTGTCCTACGTCATCCAATTACCTCGGCCTGATTGTTTGGAATGCTAAATGTTTTGCTTTTTTCCATAAAAAGAGTCGTTATGTAAACGACAATTGAGATAAATTCCTATTCTGTCTGGGACTATGTTTTTTTATTTATTTATTCTGACAGTATAAACCAGCAAGCAGTCTGCAGTGAGAAATCGTTTAAAATGTATCGTAGCTTGGATGGTAAGAAGTGAAATGTGCACAAAATCATGTATTAACACGGTTAGCGAGTTAAATGCACTGACACACTAAGCCATAAACGTTCTATATTATTGTCCTCAATAGAGAAAATGTTTTTGTTTGGTCTACAATACCTTTTCTGTTTATAAAGAAAATACTGGCTTTTTTAACTTTCAGTGTGTATCTGCCTGAAATATTTTAATTGCTCCAAACCAGCCTCGCTTTGCAACAAAACCACGTTCATATTATACCGAAAAAATAGAAATTAGTCACAGGGGGTAAGATCAAGCGAATGGGATGAATGGTCAAGGGTACTCCATCTGTTTCAACAAAAACCTTAAATGTCACTGTTTTTTTTTAATAACCGTTAAAATTTTAAATTAATTATAAATCTAATTCGATTCACCTTCTCGGCGTACGTTTCGCTAACCATGTTAGTATCATCAGGAGACAATTAAGTCTGCTGGTCAATATGAGATGAATGGTCAATATGAATCATCTCCTGATGATCCTAACATGGTGAGGGAAACGTACGTGGAGATCTAAAAAAAGTTCATATTAGAGAGTACTACTGAGGACTTGCCGTCTTCAGTCATGGAAATATTGTATCTTATCCTTTCGTTGGTATTTTACTTTCCAAAATTAGAAATTAGTCACAGGGGGTAACATCAGGCGAATGGGATGAATGGTTAAGGGTTACTTCACCTGTTTGAACACAAACCTTAAATGCTATTTTTTTTTATAATAACCATTACAATTTCAAGATAGTTATAACTTTAATTCGATTCACTTTGATCTTTTAGCCTCTTTAATACCGTTTGATGCGAGTAATATTTTAAACCCGAAGAGATTTACCACTAAGATCCAAATAGCTTTTTTTAAACGTTCTCGGTGCACGTTTCGCTAACCATGTTGACATCTTCAGGAGAAGATTCAGTCTGCTGGTCAATATGAGATTGAATCATCTCCTGATGATGCTAACGTGGTGAGCGAAAACCGCGTGGAGAAGTTAATAAAAGTGGTGAAAAAAAGTTTCACACCTAAAGTTCTAACAAAAGAATTAATCAAGTAATATTCACCAAGTTTTGCCACTTGAGAGTTGATAGCTGGTACATCTCACTTCTCGATATTGATTGTTTGCTTATTTGTGATAGAAAATGACCCTTTACCATTACCACGCATTTTCTTTGGAGGTCACGGGTTCGCTCAGAAAGACACACACTTTTTCAATAGAATGACTACTTTAATGCCAATCACAGCGTTTAATTTACATTTTTTAAAGATAAATGGTAGCTCCTCCAGATGAACGTGCCAGAACCATCAGAATGGACAACCTGGGATACCAGGACTGTAACGACAAGCCTAAGAGGCTGGTTCGATCTGTCAGCGCGCATCCCGAAGTGGAACACTACCCCTACAAGACCTCGAGAAGGTTAATCCACCTAATTTCACTCCGCGTTTTGGTATGTCACCTTTTGATTTTACAGGTCAATTAGGTCCCACTTTGATTCGGATGTGATGCTCGAAGAATGTTCCGACGACTTTGAATATATGGAGTGCGGTCCCAGTCCACCTGCCGATCACACTCCAAATATTTACGAAAGTTTGGAGGAGTTTTCAACCAGCGAGCTCACGGTTCAGATATGTTCGGACACCATAAAGAACAACCTCATGGAACATATGAAGTTATCATCAGGTTAGTGATGTAACTCTCTGAAAAGAGACAGGGGGTAAAGAGACTAGAATAGTTAATACATAAATAATACGAGAATTCGTCTTCTTCTTCTGGTAGTAATCTTCTTTCAAATACTGCCTCTGTTTTTTTTTCAAGGGTACACAGTGATTACTGACAACCGAATTAGTGTTTTATAGAGTTTAATATTAGTGTTCCTTTGTATAAGTTTAGATCTTAGAAAAGACTGCAGGGTGTGGGTAGTTTTTTTACCTTTTCTGATACGATTTCTGACATTTCCTGTGATCCTGTAAGGGGCGTTTCAAATTGAGCGGTATTTTAAATTCTTGAATAAAACACAGATGACGTTGTGAATTTACCTAGGTCTGGTCTCATTTTAGAAATGTAATGTATGACATTTATAAAAACGGGAATCGTACATAATACAACGCCTTAAAATTATTGAATTGTTTTATAAAAATGTTTCAGTTAAAAAATTTCAAGAAACTGGTTCGGTGAAAGATAGAAGAAGGGCAATATATAGTCCTAGTGGTCGTTCATAAGAGCATATTGATTTGGTACGTGAAAGCGTTGCTGAACACGACTGAATTTCCATTAGTCGACGTTCGCAATAATTTAGACTCAGTGAATCTACAACATGATTACAATGATTTAACTCTAAAAGCATATAAGGTTCAAATAACACCGGAACTAAAGCCACTGGATCATTCAAAACGTCGTGCCTTTGTCAATTGGATCAAAGCAATTATCTATTATTATTAATATTTAATCAAAGCAAATTAAAAAATGCATAGAAAAGAAACACACGGCCGTAGTAATATCTTTTTACATGAAAAAAGCATTCAACACAATCAATAAAGAAAAATTACTAGAAAAACTCATTGCATATGGATTTGATAATTACATAAGAATAATTGAAAGCTACTTGATGAACAGACCCCAAAAGACTAAAGTAGGAGAGACAGAAAGCAACACTAATACAGCTGCGTACGGCTTGCCGCAAGGAGGTAACCTGCCACCATTGCTATATATACTCTATACAAACGATTTATTCGAAGAAAACTTCACTGGAAAGATGTATGCTTACGCTGATGAGACTTGTGCATGTTGTATTCTGACAATGATTACAACAGATTACAACATAATATATATAACGATATGAAAAAGTACGAACTATGGTGTTTTAACAACTCACTCACGATAAACGAAACAAAAAGAGAATACATAATATTTAACAAGAAGAAACAAGCAAGAGACCTAAACATAACGATAAGAAACCAAAAATTAAAGGAAATTTCCGAAATTAACTACCTAGGAATTAAAATACACACTACCTTAAAATGGGATAAGCATATAAATAAAATAAAAATGAAGCACATCATACCAACAAAAATGAAGAAACCATTGTACCATGCACTATTCTCATCTAAAAATGCTTATATGATTAATACATGGAGCAATACTACAGAAAAAACATAAACATACTACAAAGACAACAAAATAAGACATTGAAAATATTATATAATCTCAACAGACTAACGCCAACCGAAGAACTATACAAAAAAACAAAAGAACTAAACATCAGACAACTAATACCATATCACAATATACTGCTGCTATACAAAATTCAAATTAAATTAATAAAGACAACTATCACATTCACGACAAACAAACAAATACATACATACGAAACCAGAAGAAAATCAGACATTAGAGTTCATAAAAATACACAAGTAAGACTCACACAAAAACTTACAACTGAAACCGCATCAAAATTCAACAAGATACCGAAAGACATAATAAAATTAAACCTAAAAAATTTTAAAAAGAAGCTTAAATACTTACTACTAGAACACAAGATCTGAGCGACATCGACTAACAGTTGAAAAAAAAAAAGAAAAAAAAACCATGACGCCTTCGATACCATCCGCTCAGAGAGAGACCTAGAAGACTTCAAACTGTTGCAGATGAAGAAGGATACAACCCACAACTGCATGAATCGACCAACAATAACAAATAGATTTATGTTGTAATATAACATTCAGTTGTATATGTTAATATTTTTAATATATAATTAAAAAAAAAAAAAAAAGAACAAACAGATGATGTTTCTCAAAAAATCATCTTTTCAGATAATGCACATTTTTTAAATTGGTGGCTATGTTCATAAACAAAATTGCCAAATTTGGGGTGAGGAAAATCCACAATTGATTCATGAGAAACCTTTACATCCTAAACGAGTCACAGTTTGGTGTGCATTATACTCAGGAGGTGTAATTGGGCCATATTTCTTTCGAAATGCTGCTTTTGAAGCTGTAACATTGAATGGTGTTCGATTTTGTAATATGATAACTTGGTTTTTGTGGGCTGAATTAATAATATTAATCTGGAAGATATGTGGTTGCAACAAGATGGCGCTACACATCAATCTGCTAATGAAACAATTGATTTATTGAAAGAAAAATTTGCTGGAAGAGTTATTGCACTAAGATCATGTGATTTGGCACCGTTGGACCATTTCCTTTGCTGTAAAGTGAAAAACCAGGTCTATAAGAACAATCCACAATCTATTGCTGAACTAAAGGGTGAAATTATTCGAGTCATTGGTGAGATAGGGCTATGGTTATACCAAAATGTCATCCAAAATGTTGACAAAAAAGTGGACGTTTGTGGAACTGCAAGAGGTGGTCATTTGGCAGATATTGTGTTTGGTGTTTAAATGTCATACACTATACTTCAATTATAAATATAAAATAATTGAAATCAACGCAAATACTGTACTTTATCCAATAATTAAAAAAAACGGTTACTGGAAGAAATATTTAAGATTTTTAAAATAACATATTAATGTAATAACTACAACTCATCCCGTCTACGTTAAGGTTAACCGCCTTTTTTCTTCTGGAAAATATTTATTGATTCCCATAATGAATAATATAAAGTAAATGTCCTACACTTTGCTTCAATATCAATATTTTTTTTTTAATCAACGCAAATTCTGTGTTTTATTCAAGATTTAAAAAAAATACTCAGTTTGAAAGACCCTTCATTTAAATCGAATAAAACAATTTTATACTTCGTTATCTATCAGTTTTATTTTTAAATTTGCGTGACTAGTTTGGTAAAACGATTTTACATTCTCACACACTACTTTAAAACTAGTTTTAAAACCTTAATTTTGTAAAATACCTTAGGGAATGTAAAATCGTTTTACATTCACATAGTCACAAATTTTAAAATAAAAGTGATAGATAACAAAGTATAAAATTGCTTTTATTCAATTTAAAAAATGAACTATCACAAAGTAACGGACAAATCAATCAATAATTTGAAAGACCCTTTATTTGTTTTGGTCTAGTTTGCTTTCTAGATAAGTAAAATATTCACAAATTCAATGTTGCCATCTTCTTTAGTTTTCTTTTCCATCGCCTTTATTTCTAGACCAATTCTTTTGCCTTTCATCCTTATTTCATCATCATTAGCCTTTTTTAATGGTCCTTTCGATTGTGTTAACATGTTTTGGTCATCTGCATATCCTGCTATCTTTTTTTTTCTTTATTTATCATTGTTCGATTTACATCTACAGGTAGGCATCATTACTTGGATGATGTAGAAAACAAAAAGATTATACAGGAAAATATAGAGAACAGTTTCAAAGGGGCAAACCGAGTTGAAATCAGTATATGTTTCTTGTGGGCGGCATTCTTGAAGAGATGGGAACTACTCGAAGGACTTTTAAAGTTAGGAGCTAGATTAAAGTAAGTTATATTATGCAGACTATCGAAAGGTAGTACTATACTTATACGGTTTTTCTTCAGTTACAGCGAACCAAATCAAGGTCTTAGCGCCCTACATCTAGCTGCATTCAGTGGATGCATCCCCGGTACACAATTTCTGATAGCCCAGGGCAGCGATGTTAATGCCATCTTTAAATGCTACAGCCCATTGCACTGCGCTGCTTTTGGGGACAGTCCCGAGACAGCCATGATTCTGTTAAACAACGGGGCTCAGGTGGAGGCTCTTACCAACAGCCCAAACTATAATAATGAGAGCGTGCTGCATTGTGCCGTACGAGCGAACGCTGTAGCTTGTGTGAGACTCTTTACAGTGGAAGGTAACTCACCATTTTGTTCCTAGATCGGTCTATTCGGCATTTTTTATACTAGGGGCCGATGTAGGCCAGATACAGCATTGCGGAATGTCGCCTGTTCATTTGGCAGCCGAACTGGGTCATTCTCAGTGCCTTAAGATCATGCTGGAGACTAAAGGTGTTAACGTGAATGCACGCACCAAGGAGAAAGAACAAACTCCTATGCATTTGGCTGCCGAAGGAGGGTACGCGGAATGCATAGATATTCTCTTGGATAAAGGTGCACAGGCTAATGTTAAAAACCACAGGTAAGAGTGCGGAACTTCGAGGGTGGATTGAAATGTTTCTAAATGGAATTTTAGCCGATTCAACTCTAACTAACAAATGCTTTTACTAACAAACAACATTTTAGGTACGCAAGTGGATTCTGATGGACATTATTTGACTATTATTGGAATGCTCTCTAAGTTTGACTGAACCTTTTTAATGCACCCTGGTAGTATAAGATTTTTTCTTCATGTCTATTTATTTGTACAGGTTGCAAACGCCTTTGCACTTGGCAGCCAGGGCACAATCCTACGACGGTGTCGAACTTCTGCTTAAAAAAGGTAACGCTGATCCCAACGTCGCCGATTGTGATAAACGAACGCCCCTTCACGCAGCAGTGGGTAAGGCTGCTCGGTCTTATGATATCATCGAGATATTAGTAAGGTACCTCAATCAGATTCCTCGCCAAGCACCCAAAATCCTTTATTTACGACTTATCGATGATTTTTTTAGTTTTGGTGCCGATGTAAACACCAAAGATCAATACGGATACACCCCCTTACACATAGCAGCCCTGAACGAGCTCTCCCAGTGTGTGGAGGTGCTGATTCATCGAGGAGCAGACGTCACAGCCAAATCCAAGTACGGAATGACCGCGTTGGGCATAATAACTCGCAAAACTCCTGCTTCACTGGCGGTGATCAAATTCAAGCTCGACCAGGCCATCACGCTCCATCACCATCCCGAATCCTCCAACAGAGAGGTGGAACTGCGTTTGGATTTCCGCAGCATCCTGCAACACTGTCATCCGCGCGAGATCAGTTTTCTAAACACGTTTGTCGATGAAGGCCAGAAGGAGATTCTTCTGCATCCGCTGTGCTCCGCTTTTCTGTATTTGAAGTGGGAAAAGATCAGGAAGTATTACGTGGCCAGAATGTTGTTTTGTTTCATCTTTGTGTTGAGTCTATCTCTGTACGTGTTGACGGCTTTGGCGCACAACTGCTACAATCACGGGAAGAACATGAATGATACGCAACCACAGAACGTGATAGAGTTATGCGAGAAAAAGTCAATGATGGGACATATGTTGAGGAACAATCCGTTTGTTATTGAGATGCAGTGGTTTGCTTTGGTTGGCATCACTTGCTGCGAGATCCTGAGAAAGGTGTACGGTTTAACTGGTTATCCTTCTGTGAAACAGTATCTCTCCCATCCGGAAAACATTATTGAATGGTCTGTCATTATCAGCGTCTTTGTCATCTCTTTCGTCTATACAGGAAGAACCTACACGTGGCAAAACCACGTTGGAGCATTTGCCGTTCTTTTCGGGTGGACTAACTTGATGCTGATGATCGGTCAACTTCCCATTTTCGGTCCGTACGTGGCCATGTACACTCGAGTCCAAGGAGAATTTGCAAAACTCCTTTTAGCATACTCCTGTCTCCTGATCGGATTTACCATCAGCTTCTGCGTCATTTTTCCCGATTCGTCCACCTTTGCTAACCCTTTCATCGGACTTATCACCGTCCTGGTCATGATGACAGGGGAACTAAGTTTGGATCTTTTGGTTGATGACGATCCCGAAGACCCTCCGTTTCTATTAGAAATCAGTGCACAAGTCACTTACATATTATTTCTCTTATTCGTGACCGTCATTCTCATGAATCTTCTCGTGGGTATTGCAGTCCATGATATACAAGGTCTCCAAAAAACCGCAGGGCTGTCAAAATTGGTACGACAAACCAAGCTCATATCCTACATAGAATTAGCGTTGTTTAACGGATATTTACCCAGATACCTGTTGAATTTACTTCACTGGACAGCTCTGGTCAGTCCCAAAGCTTATAGAGTGGTCTTAAACGTGAAACCATTGAATCCAGGCGAGAAAAGATTACCGAAAGACATTCTCGAAGCAGCTTACGAGATTGCCAAGAAGCGGAAGCATTTTGGACACGCTCTGTCCACCCTTGGAAAGAAAAGCTTGAATAACAACACGGATAACGTCAGCGGGGTGTATGAGACAGGGGGTTTGGGCGTGGTTCACAACAAGCTGGAGAGAAATTTTGAGAAAGTCGACGGTTTGATTAAAGAGGTGAAGGAATTGAAGTCTATGTTGGAAACACTGCAGAATAATCAGAAGGTGGTTCAACAATTGTTAAATACCATAATCCACAGCAGAAGTCCAAATAAGAACTGCAGCAAAAGTAGTGGTAGTGATAGTTAGGGATGGGAATTGGAAAACTATCATTTTTTTTTATATTTCAATCATCGTAGCTTTAACATGCCATTTGATATGTGATATTAGAGAATTAGAGGTTGTGATCTAAGTTTTGTAGGTTGATTTTAAGGGTAAGCTTTAATCCACTGGGTCTTTTAGTTAATATTTGATACTATTGTAGCATTGCATAATAAATATATCGCTTTCATAGAAAAAGTATGTGTTTATTTCGTTTATAAATCGATGAAATTACCGTTGAAAGAAATGCCATAGCCAAATTGAATATTTTTTTCTTTTTTCAAATTAATAAATCAGTATTTGTAGTTACTGTTTCCTCTTATTTTTGCAAACATGCAAAATAAAGTCGACATAGACGCCGAAGTTCACGATGGAGGCCCCTCAGGTCAAGCGGGAGCAATCCGATGGGGAATTGCATGGGGTCTGAGAAGTTTTGTGGACCAGGAGATGATGGAGAAAATGCGTTTAGGTAAACACTACTCTTGTTGCATTCTAAACTGATTAATTATTCTCCCTGTTGTGTTTTTTTCTTTCAGCTGGTTTGTTAACAAAAGATTTCAGAACCAGGGAGAGAAAGAAGCCCGGACAGGCAGGTGCCAGAAAGAAGTTTACTTGGAAGAAACGTTAATCTGCTGCTTGGTTAACCAAATTTAGTTTAAGACAGACAGATGTTTATTGTATGTTTTTTCAAAATAAACTTTTTGAACACGCGTCGTATCAATTTGTTTAACAGCCCTAAGTTTACAAGCAGACCATGAAAATTAATGATTGCTTTCATAGAAAAAATAGTAAATTTATATTTCATTCATAAAAAGAAATAAATCGCTGATGAAAGAAATGACGTGGCCACTCAAATATTGTAACGGGTCTCTCAAATTGAACGTTGAATAAAACACAGATGGCGCTGTGGATTTGTCTAAGTCTAGTCTCATTTCAGAAGTGTACCATATGACATTTATAAAAATGCAGTCGTATACATTAGAACGCGTTGAAACTGTTGAATTATTTTAAGAAAATGGGCGTCAGTGAAAAACGTTTTTAGAAAATTACTAGATATTACGTTTACTTTTTACGTTTTTAGATATTTACGGTTTGTACAATCGTCAATCTGACAGCACTATCAAATTGTTCAAACATTTCAAGAAACTGAACAAAATTTGCCGCATGTTGGGTAAGAGAAATCCACGATTGATTCATGAGAAACCTTTACATCTTAAACGAATCACGGGTTGGTTGTGCATTATGGTCAGGAGGTGTAATTGAGCTGTATTTCTTTCAGAATGCTGCTGGTGAAGCTGTAACTGTGAACGCGTTCAATGTGGTGAGATGATGACAGGATTTTTATGGGCTGAATTGAATAATATTGATCTGTTAATGAAACAATTGATTTATTGAGAGAAAAACTTCCTGAGCAAGTTACTGCAAGAAATGGTGAAATTAAATGGTCACCAAGATCATTGGCCAACAATTCCTTGTATATTACGGGGCTTACTAAAGGTAATTATCAATTTCAAAAATCGCAGGGCGTTTTCAAACAATGCCAGGCTAATTTCAATGACATAATTAAGTCATTGCATTTAAGTAATCTGCATAAAAAGTATTTCAATCCAAATAAACAATAGTGCCCTAAATGTTCACAGTCTGACCGTTAGACCAGTCGTGCTAGCTTAGTCCGCTTATGAAAGGCCCATTAAAGGTAATTATCAATTTTAAAAATCACATAGTCTTTTCAAACAATGTCACCAATTTCAATGACAAAATCGTAATCTGCATTAAACATATTACAATCTGTGTATCAAATAGAAATTTCACAATCAGAACGTGAGACGAGATGAGCTATTTTAATTCTTCCAAGATGAGGCTTTACTAAAGGTAATATCACAAATCGCAGAGCCATATTTTGGGAGATTGCGTAGCCCTACACATATCTACCAAGTCTACCAGCGAAACCTCGAGAGGATACGTAGTTATCGAGATATAAGTTTTTGATGAATACGCGAAAAATCAAAAACGCAAATTTTTTGTGTGTGTTTTAAAAACTATTAGGGATAACAAAATTAAAATAACAAATATATTGCCGTGATGTTGAATTTAATCGTAATACTTTATTGATAGGAATGAATACTAACATTTTTTTTTAGTTTTATTAATATTCAGCATATTGTATGTTGAATTAGTTTTTGAAAGTATCCTAAAATATAAACACAATTACAATACATATTATGGGGTGATACGGCCATCCCATTAATTTTAACACAACATATCAAATTAATAATTCATCTGTATTCTATAAAGAATACAAAATTCAAGAAAAATACAATTTTATAATGAATCGATCTTATTTTATTTCTTATAAGCACAGACAGATGTCACTACAAACAATATCAATTATAACCTTTACCTTCCACGAATAGATGGCAATACAAATAATAAGGCTGACTAGTTGTTCTTCTCGCGTATAGATATCACGACCATAAAACTCTCTCTGATTAATCCTACTACTGATAGATGGCGCCATACTGCCATATCAATTATAACCTTTACCTCCCACGAACAGATGGTAATACACATAATACAGCTAACTAGTGGTGCTTCTTACGTATAGATATCACGACTATAAAACTTCCTCCGATTAATTAATTCTTCTACTAACAGATGGCGCCATACTGCAATATACATGATTTCTAGACTTTCCACAGATAGATAATATGAACTAACCCTATACATAATTTAACTTCCTACAAGCAGATGGCGCCGCTATCGAGATACATTTACTTACATATATTACGATATAAAAGCCAACAAATTTAATGAAAACCTTGACTGAAGAACGGGAGAGGACAAGTAATTTATGTCAAAGGAAGACCATCTGAGGATGTATCTATTTATTTGATATCAAATAATTTGAAATTTTACAAGAAAAGAGAAATTACCCGTGTGTCCTACCAAGGAACTCTGGATTACTTTGCGGTGTATAAGAAACTTTAACTGGTATATTAATTGACATAAAGGGTGTTAAAATATATGAAGCAAACGCACAGAAAATATATCTATTAAAAAGATTTTGTCATTGTTTCTTATATGATGCAGTATGTCACATTTAATTGAGGAATTTAAGTAACGGAACAGACATATCATTGGTGTAGTATTATGATAATGTAAATTGTTGAAGTAAAATGATATTAACTTTAAGATTGTCTTTGTGCCTCAGTGTATAAACGGTCCTAAAATGTCGCAGAAAGTATAATTCGGACGAAATTCAAATATAGCTTTATTATATAACAATTCTCAAAACAAAAAATATAATTTGAGTTTTTTGTCTGTTTTAAGGTTACGTTTAGGGTTTTATTTGTCTACATATTGGGCAGTGTACAATAATCAATTTAAAATGACGAATTACACTGACATTTCTTATGAGAACTAGAAAAAAATTATTAATTATTATTATCATTCACAGTTCATGTATCTAAAGAGTAGTGATTTGTTGTATTTGAAAATTGGTGTAGAATAGCAACTTCTAATTGGAAATGCTACATAATTTTTGAGTAAAATTTGAAATTAAATATGTAATAACAAATATTATCTATATATTAATATTAGAAACATAAATAATTATTTCAGGTAGTTAATGTTATGTTGGATGCCAATCCAATAATTTAATATTTATTCTAGTAGCATTATGAATACATAAAATGACTATAAAATAGCAAAGCAGTGGCTATGTTGCATTAAGATGTGTTTTGAACTGTTTTCTGTTTGGTTACTTATGTTGGCATAATATAGTTAGTTAGCACATGTAAAAATTTATATTATTGGGAGAAATATGACTCAACTTTATATTTTGAATTAATTATGCATTGTTTGTGTTTAATTTTTGTCCTATAAATGGTTTAAACTGTTGGATAATAAATTATATTATTATAAGGAAATATGAACACCATTAGACATGATTCAGTATGATATTCCAAGCTAAGATCTGTTGCAGAGATTGGAGTACTTCATCTAATGTATGTACAATTTTAGTCTATTCAAAAATCAAATATAACATTGGGATGTTTAATGAAAAAACTTTTCTTGATTCATTTCCTCTTCATATTTCAGATTTAACTTACATGTTCAACAAAAGAGATGTATGTTCATCAAAATTCTACAATCTCTGTAACAAAGGTAAACAGGCTTGGAAAATCATACTGAACCATGTCTAATGGTGTAATTTATATTTTCGTTTTTTTGATTTTAAAGTATCGATATTCCAGTTTGGAGGTAAAAATGGCCATTTAGGCTATCAATATTTCGGATTTAACTTATATTTTCATCGTTCACTTTCCAAACACATTTGCTGGTGTGTAAATTAAGCAATTAATAATTCATTTAAGATACAAAATTATTGTATAATAAAGTTTTATAATAATAAATATTTTATTTTTGCAAAATAACTCTAACCTAACCTATCTTTTTGTCTTCTTCTTTAGAGCTTGGCTTCTCTCCAGAGATAGGGCAATTAGCCAGTACATTAGTATTGATGCAGATACGCGTCCGATTACCACTGGAAGCATCCAGCCTGGTGACCGGCGACAATGGATCGAAAATTGAAAACATTGTTGCGTTCAAACCTGTTTTAATAATAGACAGAGATTATAAAAATTATAATTTGGCTCCCTGACATATGGGTGGTGGGCCAAGCAATGTTTATATAGGAACGGATAGATGGCACTGACAATCAAATTGGCAATTATTATTATGGGACCTTAATTAATTTCCTTAATGATAGATGGCGCCATATTACATATACATTGTTTTTGTCCTCTCATAGATTGATGGCATCATCAACTCACCGGCATACAGCTCAGCCCGTGACTGGTAGATAGAGAATAATTAATTCTCTTTCACGAAAGTGAACTATCACCCCCTTGAGCACACTGATAACTTCTTACTGGAAAAGTCTTTAAGAACGAATGTGTTTTTTCGATCTGGGATACGACAGTTGCCTGAAAAGTGGCGAAAGTGATGGAAATTACTTCGAAGATTAAGTTTATATTACTTTTTCCATAAATATATGTCAAAGGTAGTCAAAAAATGTCGTCAATTTCAGGTCAGGGCCTAATATAGATTTTAGCCAAACGGCATTCGCACTCCCTCTAAGGGGAACATTCACTTATCACCGATATCTTAGATATCAAGAGAATTAAGCTCTGTGGGAGCCCTTTTCCTGTTATCGGGCCGCAAGATGACAACAGAAGTCTTGGATCAATACTATAATTATAGCATCCCATTATCATAGCTATGGAAAGCTCATAAAAGGGGCGGAAATTCGTTTTAATCTACAATAGAAAAACCATAAAAAAAATCTATATAAAAGTAACACAACCACAGCCCAAAATAGGAGCTACCTCACTACTACAAAGGGATTGAGATCGAGACGTTAACTTCCCCCTTGTGCGTTTAAAATATTTTGTATATTTCAGCTTTATTTTTTCAACTTCTATATATTTAGTATCAAGTTGTAGAGAGTTCGTACATATCTTCTTTTGAGACAATGAATGGATCGAACAGTGATGTTTGAATTGTACAGCAAGGCTGCAAGGGCATAAAAATGCAATCACATGTATATCTCGACCTCTAATAAAATAACTGACAGATGTGATGGTGATATCAACGATATTTCATGTCAGGAAACTTTATACAAAAACTATGATTCAAATTGGTAGGAGGATCACTTTTTTCCATGTAGGCAATATAGCTCTATTATACCAGAAAGAGCCGACCATTTTTTGAGCATAGAGTCCCAGATTATAAAAGCTTAGCTGGATGGTTAGGTCATTGCCAGAGATTGGTTAAAGGAACGCTGATGAGAGGCGGAGGAAAGAGAACAACAGGGCGATCGAGGAAGAAATGGCTGGATGAGGTGATGGATGATTTATGGAAAGCAGGAGTCAGGGTTTGGAAGAATGATACTTTGGATTGAAAAAGATGGAAAAGAAGAGTGAAAGAACACGAAGCCAAGGGCCACTAGGCCTGTAGAGCTGAATATTATTACCACTCTGCTCCTGCCGTTTTCCTATAGACGGCGTTAGCGATAAGTAGTCGTCGAAATCGCATCGTCGCATCTTGTAACCATAACCCCACAGCACCAGTAGTCGATTTGTGTTTACATTATAAAGTTATACGCAATTAAAAATGTCAGTTTGTAAGTTAAATTCTCGTCATTTGTGGGAGGTGTTAATTTATTTCTTTAACATGAAGAAATCTGCGGCTGAGGCTCATCGAATGTTCTCAGGCACTTATAGTCAGGTTGCTATGAGTGAAAGAACGGGTCGTGAGTGGTTTCAACGCTTCAAGAGCGGTGATTTTCACGTCGAAAACCGACCTGGCGGTGGAAGAGCGAAAGTTTTTGAAGATGAAGATTTAGAGGCATTGCTTAATGAAGACTCGTGTTAAAGTCAAGAAAAGTTGACAAGATCATTGGGAATGACTCAACAAGCAATTTCAAAACGCGTCAAAGACCTAGGAATGACCCAGAAGCAAAGATATTGGGTGCCATTACGAGTTGAACCGTGAGATGTGAACGTCGTTTGTTCGCCTGTGAACAATTGCTTGAAATGCAAAAACGCATTTCTGCATCGCATTGTGACTAGCGCGAAAAATGGGTTTGTTACGATAGCCACAAGCGTCGAAAACCATGGGGATATCCCGGCCACGCTTCCACGCCGACGGCCAAACCGAATATTCACAGCTTCAAGATAATGTTCTGTATTTGGTGGGACTAGTTCGGAGTAGTATATTATGAGCTGTTAAAACCGTCTAAAACAATCATAGAGGATCGTTATCGAACGCAATTAATGCGTTTTAACCGAGCATTGAAAAACCAACGGCCGCAATACAGCGAAATACATGATAAAGTGATTTTGCAGCATGAAGCGAAAGTGGTAAAAAAAAAACTTGGAAACTTTGAAATGGGAAGTCCTAACCCACCCGCCGTATTCTCCAAACGTTGCTTCCTCTGACTATCACCTATTTCGATCGATGGCACACGGCCTGGCTGACCAGCCCTTCAGGTCTTATGAAGAAGTCAATAATCGGCTCGATTCGTGAATCGCTTCAAAGGATGACCAATTTTTTCAACACGGTATTCGAATGCTGCCTGAAAGATGGGAGAAGGTAGTGGCAACGATGGACAATACTTTGAATCATAAATGTATAACCAGTTTTTTACAATAAAGCCTTGAATTTTGAAAAAAAAACCGCGGGAGCAAAGTTGTATACCTTTTATAAAAGCCATAAAAGAATGCAGAATTGATTATGAGGCGAAGGAAAAGCTACAAAAACTGCATAACGGGATGCATATAGTCGGTTTAAATATAAATTACAGCGAGACTAAAATAATGACCTTGACTAAAATTTGGTCCCTGGTGAGAATATAAAAGAAGGCAGAGAAATTGAATTTGTGTGGACTTACTTGGGATATGAGGTTAGAATTGACACGAACATAACATGTGAATTTCTAAGACGAACCACTTTAGGTTGGGTAGCATATGGCAACCTCAGACATATCTTTAAAGACAATAATATGCCTACAAAAGTTCGACCCCACGAAAATAAAACCAACTCTAACCGAAGAGCTTGATAAACAACCGGCACAGAACTGGCAAGAATTGAAACAAAAACAGATTAAAACAGCCTTAAAGTTGGTCCCTTTACAAAAACGTAGAAAAAATCCGTGGTGGGAGGAAGTTTGCGAGCAAGCAGTATTAAGACGAAGTAAAGCATTCAAAGAAACAGTCAAAAAACATCAATAAACTATAACATATTTTTGGAAGTAAGAAAAACAACACTGAAGCTAATTAGACAAACTAAAAGAAAATTTGAAAACAATCAACTTAACGAAATAGAAAAAAACTTTTACAAAACATTTAAAACTAAATTAGCAGGCTATCAACCCCAAAGTATTTGCTTCCAAAAGGAAAACGGAAAATTAGCTCTAAATAACCAAGACAACTGCAAAAAACTTGAAATATTTTGAACAACTACTAAACTGTCCTGAGCTTTTAAACAAATTACCAACACTAAACCCTAAACAAACAAACCCAGATTCATCACCACCGAATGAAGATGAAATAATTAGCCAAATCAAGCGACTTAAATAACAAAGCTTCAGGTGAAGATGGAATCACTGATGAACTTTTGAAATCCGCTGGTCCAGATACAATTAAGGAAATAACCAAAATTCTACAAGAAGTTTGGCGAACCGAACGGATTCCGGAAGATTGGAAAGATGCTCTAATCCATCCACTACACAAAAAAGGAGATAGAACGGATGTAAACAACTACAGGGGGATATCTCTTCTCCCAGTTTGTTACAATATTCTATCTCAATGTCTACTAGACAGAGCACAGGGACAGTTAGAACCTAAAATTGGTGAATATCAAGCAGGTTTTCGACCGGGCAGATCCTGAATCTAAAGTTGATCCTAAGCCATCAAAAACTGTACAATAAAAATCTCGTCTGTACATTTGTGGATTTCAAAAAAGCATATGATTCTATTAACCGCGAATCTTTATTCTAAATCTTGAAAGAATAAGGACTAGGTCTGAAAACACTGGCAATTATTAAAGCAACATTAACTAACACAAGGTAAAAAGTTAAATCCATGGGTGACATCTCAGAGCCTTTCGAAATTAAAATTGGAGTAAGACAAGGGGATGGACTCTCGACACTCCTATTTAACTGTGTTCTAGAAAAAGTAATACAGGAGTGGCGTGAAAAAAAATCGGCCCTGAATATTGACCAGCCCATTAAACTGGGGAGAACCAACATCAAAATTGATTGTCTGGCGTTTGCTGCTGATCTAGCAATTTTGGCTCGAGATATATTAACGGCACAAAAACAGATTGAAATCCTAAAAGAAACAGCAGAAAAGGCAGGACTCCAAATTTCCTTTGAAAAGACACAATACATGACCTGCAACAGAACACCATTTCTAAAAACAAAATATGGTAACATCAGACGAGTCTCTCAATTCAAATATTTCGGTGAAATAATCATGGAGAATGGGTTGGAAAAAGCGGCCAATGAGGGTAGATGTCAAAAAATAGAAACGACATTGAGACTTACACAAAATATTTACAACAAAAAATGCGTATCTAAAAACACAAAACTGAGACATTACAACACAGTTATTAAGCCAGAATGTATATATGGGACAGAAACGCTCATTTTAAATAGAGACATCGAGGACATTAAAAAGAAAGAAAGAAAAATTATAAGACAAATCTTAGGCCCCAAACAAATAAATAGCAAAACGGAAGAATCCGAGTAGGCTAACTAGACAAATAGTTGAATTTTATGAAAATAGGAGTAGAGCTAAAGTAGAGACAGAAAATGGATTGCTGCAATTAAAAAGGAACCAAGATCAGCAAATATTACACAAAGTGAAATTAAGGATAGAAGCTGTTTCAGACCTATTTACCTCTAACTGTACTTTGCCTGGTCCACCAGGGCCCATACGCGAATAATAACAATAAAATAATTATAATAATATGCCTATTAGTATAAAACGAAAAACTTTTGGAGCAGAGACTTTGAACCTGACAAAAACATCAGAAAAAAAGGTGCGCACCACACAACGTAAAATGGAAAGGTCGTAGCTGGGATCACATTGAGAGATAGAGTCAGAAAAGAAGAGACCCGCAAAAAAAAATGACGGTGGGCCATATAATAGAAGAAATAGGTAACTCAAAGTGGCGGTGGGCTGGCCACGTGGCGAGGCAGAGCGACGATAGACAGACTAAGAAGATCATCGAATGGAGCTCGAGATCAGACAATTCGAAGACCACGTATTCGATCTATTCGTCTAAGAGAAGTGTCGAAATATCTGGAGCAGGCCTATGTTCAACACAACTTGTGGCTGACTGATGATGATGATGAATTTTGGAAAAAATCATATTCAAATTCTAATCTGACACATTCATTATACAAATTTCAAACGGAATAGCGAGAATCCAATTTTTCTTCATATAATACATGCTGCCAGACACATTTATTTTAATAAAATTTAATTTGTTATAGAACGAATGATTTTAGTTAGCAGTAACGGGAAAAATATTTAATTAAACGGGATGATTCGTAATTAAGGCTACAATTCTAAAGGCACATCAGCAGATTGTTAATATTTGCTGACAGAAAGAGTAAAACTGTATTGGTATAAAATATCATTCTAACTACAAAGTTGTCTTAAAATGTTCTTGCTAAACAACATCTACGTCAACTAACTAACCGTGCTAAAGAACACCTCACCTGGTGGTTTCTCGAGGATGACTCTAACCATCCATTCCAACCATCATTCTTCAAGGACACCAATTCAGCTGATTCCTCCTGGCAAAGGTCCAAAAGTACAAGTTCTCTGTAGTTTATTGGTGATTGAGTATGATTGGTATTGTAGTCAATTCAATTGCGAATTATTAATATTGTTAAAAAAAAATTACAAGAATGTTGGATACATTACAGAATGACATTAATGGCTTGCTGGCATAACAACATTAAGACTCGATATAAAAACAACTACAGCAGGGTTTGTAACAAAAAAGATTGAGCTAAAAATTAATACAGTGGTTAAAATATACATAACAGAAGAACTTAGAATTATTCAAGTAATTTTGAGGGCGTTATTAAAACTAAATTGAAAAAGTCATTAAATCTAATCAACTTAATATTTATCCGACATTATTACATTCGGATGAAAAAAGCATTCGAAGGAGTTGTTTCTTTGCTTCGAAGATACATATCAAACGTAGTTTAAATGGCTATAAGAAATAATAAAGGCTTTGGCTTTATAGAAGCTTACGACTCGTTTAAAATAAATAAATTGTATGTACAAGTTATTAAATAAAATTATATTTATTATTAAAAAAACAACTAACGCTGTTCGACTAGGAAAAAAAAGCGCGTTTACTTATGTACAACGTAAGAAGTTGTACTTCTTTGGCGTAATTAATAAAAAATAAGTCTTGACAAATGGCGAAGGTAACATAATTTTAAAAGAAAATAATAAATTGTGTTACATCGGAGCGCGCAACTCTGTCCACCGCTTAAAAATACTCTCTGATCTGTTTACCCAATTGCGCCATAAGAAGTATAACTTCAAAAATATGAAATTTCATAATACTAAAGAACTATAACAGTAAAAGAAGAAAATTACAAAAAATACATTGAATTGGAGCGTCTTTTAAATTACACCCCATTTTCAATTAAAAATGATATAAAAAGAGGCATAAAAACGGGATACTATTGCGCCATAGGACGCTAAAAACAATAAAACTAAAATATTATCCCGAGATCCATAATCGAAAGCTTTTAAAACGTCAATTATATTTATAGTGGTCCATGCAGGCATAAATCCATGGAATTGAAGAAAACCCATACACGTCAGATAGAAAAATATTGGGCTGCCAAATTAAACTTTGAGAATCATTAGAAATGAATATATATATATATATATATATATATATATATATATATATATATATATATATATATATATATATATATATATATATATATATATATATACATAGGTAGGTAATCCGAAAAATTGGGCGGGCAATCCGAAAAACGGTGAAGACAATACAGTAAAAGGGGTATGCAATTCAATAAATGGGACAGGCAACCCAAGAAACAGGATAGGCAATACAAGATACGGGGTAGGCAACCTAAGATATCGAAGATACCCTATGTCCCAAAAGGGCCACCCCAAATGCATTAATGTTAATAATGTAATGGGTTTTCTAATACTACAACTACTAGAATTATCTTTATATCAATTAATAAGAACACAAATACGAGATATTGCAGAGTAGAAACAAAGATGCATACTCTCATTACACATCCCTGCGAGTTTAACACTTAATCGTAGATAAAATACGAGAAACAAGTTACAAAAGATAATTTCTAATTAAAATGTTAAATAAACATTTCAATGCAATCAAGTGTAACACAAAATCCTCCAGATTGTCACAGCTGAAAAGAATAAATTAGAACCACCACCTATTCAAACATAAAGATCAATGTAAAGTCAACTAACTAAAAAGATACTTAAAGGTTAATATAAACTGTAACTTTTAAACAAGAAAATTTCAATTACCTTAATTTAAATTTGATTCCATCGTGCAGCAAAGGCCGGTTCCTGTATCGTCCACAACACTGTCACTCACACGCAACGTCGGATTACTACGCCTATGTGCACTTACCTGAAAAATAAAGAAAAAGTATAAGTGAGACACTTATTTTAATGATACACAAGCCCAAAGAATAAAATGTTTCTTATCAGGCATTAATAAGAGAGAGGCTTTAAAGTATTAATCGGGATGACTTTGTCAGCGGTATATTAGTACTTTACACCGAGAAAGATGGTTGTTTCGAAACTGATATAACATTTGTTTCTAAGTACGAAATGGTATCATTGTAAAGGGAGATCACGAAGTATTGTCCATAGCATTGGAGGAAACATTTGGTGCATCCACGAGGACGGCCTGCAATCAATTTCCCCGCCCTTTTTCCCTTTAAATCTTCGCGAACATTTTCATTATGAACACGTGAAACTTAAAGTGCAGCGATGTCAATAAATATCAGCTCCATTGAAGCTAAAATGATAGGAACAAAAATTCGTCAACTCCCCAAGAAACCGTTTCAATTTTTGAGAGTAAACTAAGAAACAACCATCAACACACGTCACGACAAACGATGAAATAAAAGGGGCATACCTGGTAGCATCTCGAAGGCGACTTTAATCCGGCTTGTGTCCCCAAAGCATCTTCATTCCAAGACAGTACCAATCTCAGTTTTTCTCCTTGACAAAACCCAAATAGCAAACGCTCTTTGCAGCAACCTGACTGGTGAAAAACTGCGATTGAGGCAGTCCGCATCGAACACTACACCCACATCTTAGATTTTACTAAATATCATCATTAATGCTACTTTAGATGGACCAAACATAATCAGAAAACAATTTACAGTGAAAAGAAAAATTAAAATAAGAGTTTTAATTTCATCTATATTTCTATCTAGCTTTAATCTATATTCTATCTAATCTGATCTATATTTTTAATCTCCCTACTGGTTATTAAGAAAATTTAATTTTAAAACGATGAGAACAATAACAGAACGAGAACGTAGTGTTGCGGATATGCCCTAATACCTCCTGGAATCGTCGTCCATCCTGAAAAAAACAATTTCGAATTACTATTTGTCCAAAACGTAAAGGAAATGAAAAAAAAAATAACATGTGGAAACATCTACATTAAAACTAATGGATTTTAAAGCGCGCATTTCTACAACACATCAAGGATGTATGGCGGTCATTTGAATTACTAAACTTAGAGATATTTAACCACTAAACACCAAAACACTTATATTTCCTGCCTGGATCCGCGTTTCGCTAACCGGGTTAGCATCATCAGGACGATTCAGTCTCAAATTGATTCATGAATCAGGCTGAAAACAAGTGTTTTGGTTCTTTAGTGATAGATCTCTTTGAGTTTAATGTTTTACAGTGAAAGTTTTTCACAGAGAAAAAATTAATCATTTGAATTACCTTAAACTAAATTTGAGAAACACTGCCCAAATCCAAACTGTGGCACTGTAAATTTTAAGAAACATCTATTAGCATTATTATACGAACGCCTGAAAATTATTTGTAGTACCTTTAACTAGATTTGATACAGACAGAAGTCGGTTCTTGTTCTTTCTGCTCTAACACTGTCACTCACTCGCGAAGTCAACTTACTGAGTATCACGCCTATGCGCACTTACCTAAAAAATACAGAAATGCATAAGCGCAAAGTTCCTTAGTTTGTAATTTGTTGTTAAAGCAAAGTCATTAATAAAGATTATTTGTTTAAACATTTGAAACTTTTATTTTGCCTGTAAATTATTATTCAAAAAAAAGCGTGTGTGTATTTACGTACGCACGTAAGAAGTTATACTTGTTTGGCGTAATTATTAAAAAAAAACACGTCTTGACAAATGGCGAAGGTGCCATAATTAAAAAAAAAATTATGTAAAAAAAATATAAAAGTTATAGATAACAAAGTAAAAAATTGTACAAAAAATGAACTATCACAAAGGAACGGACAAATCAATCAATAATAAATTATGTGTTATATTGGCGCGCGCAACTTCGTCCCCACTAAAAATACCCCTCTGATCTGTTTTCCCAAACGCGCCTTAAGAAGTATAACTTCAATAAATCATCAGGAATCATCGTCCTGATAACAGACATTAACAGGAATGACAAAAATGAAAGAGAATTACCTGGAGGCATCTCGAAGGTGGCTCTAATCCTGCTTAGGTCCCCAAAGCATCTTCATTCCAGGACAGCACCAATCCCAGTTTTTCGCCTCTACAAAGTCCAAAGGGCAAATGCTCTCTGTAGCAATTTGACGAGCGAAAGATTGCGATTGAGACACTCCACGACGGACACTGTACCAGCAATATTTCTTACAATTTAACAGTTCCTATTACAACTATGCTATATGTTGATAAACATGAATATAAACGGGTAAAAGTTCACAGTTAATACAAACTTTTTAGTGCTTATTAATATTTAAATCTCTAGTAAATATTAGGTCCACAACTGCATTATCGACCCCTATGTCTCATCGACTGCAGCAGCTACTGTGAATTTGGGGCCCTGCTCTCTTTTTGCCTTTCAACTGGGACAAAAAATGCTGCGAACGCTCAGGTCATGATGTGTGCAGTTTTGGGAGATAATGTTGTTTTGTACAGTACCTGTAAGAAGTGATACCAGCAATTCTGAACTGGACTAGAACTGAAAATGTTCAGTTTAAACGATGCAGAATGCCCGAGACATGCAAAAAAGATAGAGGATGAAGAATTGGAAGTACTGCTGGAAGAAAACCCTTGTTGTATACTGCTAAACTTCGCAAACAATTTCTATACATTTATACAAGCTAGGATGGGAGTTGTTGGGTCTCCTATGAACTCACAGCTGAGATTCAAGAAAAAACTTCCTGCATAAGATTGTGATCTGTGACGAAAAGAGGTATCTCTACGATAATCCAAACAGAAGAAATTCTTGGGTTAATCAACGTGAACCACCAAGGAGTACCGCAAAACAATGTATGCTGGGATTACCTGGGCGTTCTGGATTATAAGTTGGTCTAATCTGGTCAAAGGGCCACTACTGACGGTTATCAGCCACAATACTGACGGTTGTCAACCGCAGCTGGTTTGTATTAATGACGCTCTAGAGGGAAATAGACTCAATGTTTTTCATCAAAACTATCAAGTTTTTTGATCTGGAATTCGACAGCTGAGAAAGTGATGGGGATTACTTTAAAGATTAAAGGTAGTGATAAAAGGTCGAGGATTAAGTTGAGGACCTAATAACAGTATAAATTGATGAGAAAACAGCAAAGAGGATATGCAGTTACAGTGTTGTGAAAATGCCTGAGAACTACCTGGAATCGCGTACGACGCGAAGTCTTCCTAAGTTCTCCTAGAAAAAAATCGTTTGGAATAAGATATTAAGTCCAAATGTGAATCAAAACCGTATAAGTTCAAATATCGTAAGAATTGTGCTAGTCTCAAGATCAAATAGTAGGTGTACCTATAAGTATTTTTTTTTATATATTTTAAAAACATTGTCATTTACTGCCAACAAGTTTACTTAATATAATTTTACTTATCTTCTAGTTGCATATTGACGCATGTTGACATTTAGTGGTTTCAATTCCTCTATTGAATCCTTTGGTGTGAAACACTAAACTTGAAGAGATCTACCACTAAACACCAAATCACTTTTTTTGAACTGCTCGACGCACGTTTCGCAAAGCATGTTAGCATCATCAGGAGATGATTTAATCATCTCCTGATCAAAAAAAGTGATTTGGTGTTTAGTGGTAAATCTCTTCAAGTTTAGTATTCAGTGGTTTGTTAAGTTTTGAAAAAAATATTATACTCCAAAGTAATCGTTGTTTAAGAAAAAGGGAATAGAAAATTTGTAAGTAAGATAATCGAAAATGTATTAACTTTTAAATAAAATAAACTTTTGTGCGGCATTACTTATGGGTACATCTAATAAATCGTTAAAACAGCATGATTTTAAATGTTTTGATTATATAACTAGAAGAATGAAAAAGCTTACCGTTAATTCCATGTCCTGTTGCTGTAGTTTCTTCTGTCCCTCCATGATATTCACGCCGGAAAAAATCAGTGTAACGCACTGATCCGGGCACATCGAGTGCCTCCACCCCTCTGGCAAAGCGAACGAAACCTTTGGGGCGTTACTGGAATGCGTCAAAGGGCTCGACGATGCCCCGAAGGATTCGAGGAAAAGGACAATTCACTCTCGCCACACACTAGCACTCAACTCATCTGTGAACTCTGATTTAAAGAACACTCACGCCGCGATCCCGTCCTGAAATAAATACAAACAAGAATCATTAGTATTATAGGGTCTTAAAGCAGCTGATCTGAATATAACTTACATAGTTCATTTTTTTACGCCTCATCTGCAGGTTTCTTCTTGTTCTAACGTGGCAAAAGAAGAATATAAAAAAACATGATTGACTCTACCGCGCCGCGGATTTTTCGTGTCTCCCCAACTGATTCGACTATTTACGATAATAACAGCCTCACACCGCCTTCCGGGTAAATGTGAAACCGGGATTATCTGGTTACCAAGTGCGGACGCGGCCTTAAAACTACCACGAAACTTAGAAACGGTGAGCACTCGCAATCCATGATTAAAAATAAATTAAGTGAAATTGAAAGGGAAATAAAAATAAATATGAATCACTGACGAAAGTCCATGACGACTTAAGATAGCAATAGAGAAACTACATAGGATAAAATGGATCTGCAACAAACCCCCAACCCTCTACCAGTGCATATCACCGTACACCCTTATGTAAATATCGCCTTACACTCGGCAAACAAAACGACACCATTGCCACCGACCCGAAGGTAAGTGGTCCTGGAGAAGCCGAGATCTCCGAGGTAAGGAAGTAAGTCACATCTGGGTACCTTCGCCTGCTACGTCTGTCGTTCATAGTAGCTAGCACGCCGAAACATGGACCAAGTCTTCTCTAGGATTGACCGCGGCCGATTCCCGATTTGATTTCAAATGTTGACTAGTTTCGCGCCTGAAAAATAAAAAAAACACAAAATAGGTATTAATCTTAAAAAGATTTGCCACTAAACAACAAATCACTTTTTTTTTAACTTCTATACGCGCATTGTGCTACTCATTCAATATAATGAATAGTTATTTGAATTAGATTGAATCATCTCCTAATAATGCTAAAATGGTTAGCGAAACGCACCTTTGGCGTTTTCGCACCAAAGGTTCCAATAGAAGAATTATAAAAAATATTGACAAGAATATTATCACAAAGCCAGTGAAAACCCAATTAACAAAAATAGAGATATGCATGTATATTTTATAAATTTAGATATTGCGTTTCACAGGATAAGAAAGATATTTGGAAATGCCCGGAAAAGCTAGCAATAAAGAGAAGTACGAAATCAATAATATATAGGCTGATTTTTTTTAATGCGTCCAAATTTTAAATTCAAATAAAACAACAACCGAATCAGATGGCTTGAAACTATTTATTTTGTGTTACTATTTTAGTTAAATAAAAAAATCTAAAATCGCTGTAAACTTCCTTGATTTTATAATAAAAGAATCATCCTGTCATTTCCAGTTCTTGTGAAAAAAATAGTTTGAAATAAAATATATTTTAAAAATACACCGTTTGACTGATATTTTCCTTATTTCGGAAAGTATAGAAAAAAGAAAACAGGAATTGGCCAAATTAAGAGTAACTGGTTCAGAAAATAAAATATAATAAAATAAAAATTATACCTAGTGACCGAAATAATTCATAAACAATATATCAAAATAAAATCATAACCAAACTTTCTGGTTTGACACTGACATCGATGTCTCATTCGCGCAATCTCTGAATTAGCCGACATAGTCGGCCATATTAAATCGGGGATAAGTTGGCCATAAAATTCCAAAAAACAGAAAGTTAGATAAAAATACTAAAATTTTCGAAATGTAATGCAAAAACTTACTCGATTTGGAGGCAAAGCAATACACTATCCAACGAAGATGAGAAACAATCTTTCACTTCACTGATTTTAGAGAACAAATCGCAAAAAGTCGCGAGTTAAACGACGTACTCATTCCGCAATGACGATCAACTCGCAACTGAGCTCTAAAAGCGTGCGCCAAGCGGACCTTGCCAGATCCTGTGACTAGGATGGCCAATCAGAGAAGGGATTTTGTCTTACGTCACAGGCATTAGCTACATGATTGTGTTGGTATTTAATGCCAAAATATTTAAAATTTTGGATTTTTAAATAAATAAAGTATCTTAATTCTTATTAGAAAACATATTAGAACGCATATTTTACGAACAGTAAAGATTTACATATTGATCAAAATAATACATCTTGACCAAACGTTATAAAATGTATGTCCTCAAAAAATGTATTAAGTTTTCACAAATACATAGTCTAAATATGAAAAAAATACAGACAGTAGAGTCTATTTTATTAAAACACCAGATATAATACCTAATTTTGCAAATAACGGGGTTAAAAAATGAAAAAATCTCGTGCCTTAAACAAACGTCAAATAAACAGTTATGTCCTCAAAAAAATATATAAATTTTACACAAAATCATAGTCTGAATACGAAAAAAATACATAATGAAATATTTGTTTTATTAATGTGCCAGATATAATACCTTATTTTTAATTACAGAACTTAAAAAATGAAAAAATATGAAGCACCTTAAACAAACATCAAACCTACATTTAAGTCGTCAAAAAATGGGCAAATTTTACACAAAATAATAATCTAAACAGGAAATAAGACATATTGTACAGTCTATTTTATTAAAACACAAGATATATTACTTAATTTTTAATATAAAGGGCTTAAAAAATGAAAAATATGATCCACCTTAAACGAACGTCAAACCAACTTTTCAGTCTTAAAAAAAATGTAAATTTTACACGAAATCAGAGTTAGAATAGGAAAAATACAAAGTACAGGGGTTATTTTTATTAAAATACCAGATGTAATACCTAAATTTGACATACAGAGCTTAAAAAATGAAAAAAATATAATGCATCTTAAGCAAACGTCATGCCAGCATTTATGCCTTCAAATAACATATAATTTTTTCACAAAATCATAGTCTGAATAGGAAAAAATACATATTGTAGGGTTTATTTTATTAATACACCAGATATAATACCTCAATTTAAATTACAGAACTTCAAAAAGAAAAAAAATATGAAGCACCTTAAATAAACGTCAAACCAACATTTAAGTCCTCAAAACATGGGTAAAGTTTACACAAAATAATAATCTAAACAGGAAAAAAGACATATTGTACAGTTTACTTTATTAAAACACAAGATATATTACTTAATTTTTAATATACCGGGCTTAAAAGTAAAAAAAATGTGATCCATCTTAAACAAACGTCAAATTAACTTTCAACTCCTCAAAAAAATCAGAGTTCGAATAGGAAAAAATACAAAATATAGAGACTATTTTATTAAAGTAATAGATATAATACCTAAATTTTATATATATATATATATATATATATATATATATATATATATATATATATATATATATATATATATGGTTTAAAAAAATGAAAAAATATAATAACAACAAACAAACGTCATGCCAACGTTGAGGTCTTCAAAAAACATATACATTTTTCACAAAATCATAGTCTGAAAAAAAATATACAGTGAAGGATATATTTTATAAAAATACCTCATATTATACCTAAAGTTAAAGTATAGGGTTTAAAAAATGAAAAAATTATTATGATATCTTAATCAAATGACAACCCAAGCTTTATGTTTTCAAAAAATGTGTGATTTTTTCACAAAATCATAGCCTGAATAACAAAAATACAGCCTGAAGCTTCTATTTTATTAAACACCAGATATAATACCTAATTTGTAATATACAGGGCTTAAAAAATGATAAAATATAAGGCATCTTAAATAAACGTCAAACCAACATTTATGCCATAAAAAAATTTGTAAATTTTTCATAAAATCGGGGTTTATTTAATTTATACACCCGATAAAATAGCTAAATTTAATATATAGGTAAGAAATGGAAAAATAAGATTCACCCATGCTCCATGTGGGTGCTTTGCCATTCCTTTATCTGCCTTCAAAGCAAGCCCCAGCAAGCGCCTCCCAAAACCGGCTTTTGGTCTTGGCTTTGATGGCAGATGAAGGAATGGCAAAGCACTCACGTGGAACACGGGTGAATTTTCCTTGCTTTTAATATCCTTCTTCACAGACCCACTATACAATTTTTCATGCATACCTGGGGCTTTGGCGGATCACGGACGGTTACGCGTAGTTTTGACAGCTGCGAACGTTCACCGCAGACTGGTGTGAGCTGAATATGATTGCAGCCACCATTTGACATGGGTGATTTATATGGTCATGGCTTTGGTTGTTCGTCCAACTGCTTTTCGATCATTCAGCTTGAGCCCAACAGATGACAGCTAAAAGCCAGCCAGCGTCTCGGAAGACGCTTGCTGAGAGCTCTGATGGCGGATGCAGGAACTCCTTCCATGGACAGTTTCAATTTTGGAAATAACCAAAAGATATATTGAACCAAATCAAGTAAATATGGGGAATGGTAGAACCACCACAATATATTTTAAGAAAAAGTTATCCCTTAAAATATACAATGGATTTAAGAAAGAGTGCGTGAGTGTCAATGAGTGCGTCAATTAGGCAGACCTACATCCGCAATTCCAACGAATTTCAGTCGTTTTATGGATGTTTTCTTCAATTCAAACTGCTATTGACGGACCATGCACTGGATCATCATCAGTATGCTCTCAGCCATCACAATCTTGCAAAGTATATTGGCTCACTACCATAAACAGTTTCAGAGGTTTCTGTTGCACTATTATCCAACTTAATGTTAGTACGTTATTTAGACGTCCTATACCCCAAACTTAGTGTCATGTTTTATTAATAAATATGATAATCAACCAGCCACCTTTGAATAAACTGTGTATATCAAAACTGATTTGCACTACCAATATAAGTCATTGGGCGTGAATGTGTATGAAAATAACTTGTTATACCTAGAACATATTAATATTTATTCTCAATGTGAACAAATGCACTACTTTTATAAAATACATTTGCTTCAAAAAAATTAAAATACAATAATTGCATGTATCATCAATATATAAGCTGTTATATACAAACTCCATAGGTATGTTATCTTTTTAAATGTATTTTGTAGCTAAAATTTACAAAAATAAAAATTATTACAGAACAACTATTTAAAAAGACTAAATTAAAATAGTTACTCTTATATAAAACTAGATATATAAATATACTTACTCTTATAGAAACTAGAATTTTCAGAGTTTAAAGTGAATATAAGTGAATTAAATAACATTTTAATAATTAAAAGAATACCTATGAAAAACTAAAAAACCATTATGATAAAATATAAACACAAAAATAATCCAGTTCAACTTAAACCAGTCTGCAGCACACGTCCCTTGCACAAGAATTAAATCAATTAATAAACATAGTTAAGGCATTGAACATTTTTTATAACTAATGACAGATATAATTTCTAAATCCATCACCATCCATTCCATTCATCCACCATCTATTGGATATTCAACTGTTGCCTGGAAACTGAATTTTAATGTTTATAATTTAAGAGTGTAGTGAAGCAATCCTTTTCCTCACTTAAAGATGGACAATGTTTTCTTTAATATCAACGAATTCAATCGCATTCTGATCACAACCATTTCATCGATGAATGTGCACCTAAAATTTAAAAAAATTGTTACTAGAACATTCTAGTTAAAAATAAAACATATTTAGTACATCATGGTGCATTATGTGTACTTGCATAACATACTATCTCTACTAAAGCGATATTCTCAATCAATTAGGATGCAACAAAGAATTCTTATTAATAATTGTAAAATTTGTAATGTTTTGTTTTTATAATATTGTATGTTTGTAATAATTGTAATAATTATTACAACCCAACTTAAAACTGGAAATCAAATAGTACCTTTAATCAGTTTGTAATTAGAAAAAAAGGCCTCTTAAATATTATTTCATAAAATGAGGAAATTCACTGTTTGGTAAATGGTCCCATATTTTCCAATAAAAAAAGACAACGTGAACTATATTACGAAAAAATCACAAGTTATATTCGCAAACTAATTGATATTAATAGCTATCCACATATCGCTTAAGTAAAACCACAAAAAAAATAAAAAAATAATTCAAATACCTTTTTTTTGAAATTTAAACGACCATCTTCTATTTGATTTGACAGATAGTTATTTTACCTAATATCTGGGGCGCATGCTACATTTAAATTGCAATTTAATGTACGAATATATGTAATATTTGTTTTTTCACAAAAATGTATTATGTAATTATTGAATAATGGATTATGTCTAATTAATAATTAAATTTATTGTTTATTATACTTTTTTTTATTCATATTGGAGCTAAATTCATTACGTCACGCAAACTAAAGATGTGTATATTGGGTTGTCTATTGAAAATATATTTATAATGGAATATTAATAAAAAAAATTGGTTTGCGCACGAAAAATTAATTTTTCAAACGATATTATTTTATTCAATATTACCATCTTAGAACTTAGAAGTTCTGAAAGCTGCAATTAAAAAATAAATTCATGCCATCAAAAATGCCATTTGGTTTGTCTTAAATATTTACCAATTTCAATTATTCGTTGCCAGGCTAATGGCAGTAAAAATACTAGAAACTGTGTATGAAATAGTGCCCCAAATATTCACAGTCTGACCATGAGACGAGTTGCGCGACTTCAGTTCTCTCATGACGGGCCTCGCTGAAAGTAATTATACATTTTAAAAATCGCAGAATTTTTTCAAGCGATGCCCGGCTAATTTGAGTAACAGAATCATAATATGCATTAAAAATACTACAAACTGTGCATAAACTAGTGCCCCAAATATTGACAGTCTGGCCATGAGACGAGTTGCGCTACTTCAGTTCTTGACGGGGCTGGCTTAAGGTAATTCTAAATTTGAACAATCGCTGAGATTTTTGAGCATTGTCAAGCTAATTTCAATGACAGAATCGTAATCTGTATTAAAAATACTACAAACTGTGTATAAAATAGTGCCCCAAATATGCACAATCTGACCGTGAATCCAGTTGCGCTATTTTAGTTTTCTTCTTATATTTACAAACATGTTCTTATTCCTCTTATCTCTCCTACATTCATCTTATTTTTACAAATATGACAATATAAAGTTGATACAGAAGCTGAAGTTCATGGAAGGCTACTAAAACTGCCCTTATTGCGCTCTAAACTGATTAATTATTCTGTTTGATTTGTTAACAACAGATTTCAGAACCAGGGAGAGAAAAAATCTTAGACAAACAGGTGCGAGAAAAAATGTTAATATGTCGTACTCAAACAGAACCTATTTTAAGACCTCTTTATTGTGTTTTTTTTTCTAAATCAATTTATATTATAATAATTATTTATCCATTGACGTGAAACATCTCCCCGAACTTTTTGAACACGCCTCGTTTCAATTTATTACAGCTCGACACACAAGAAAAAAAATATTTACGCAAATTTTCATCGTAAAACTAAATATGCCATATTACGGGGTAATAACGGATTATCACTAAGAAGATTAGTGTTCAACTAGGAGATTAGATTGCGGATGAAAGACAAATATTGCTGTATCTAAGCAAGATTTATTTTTCTAAGACGTGCCTAGTTTCTAAGACGAAATGGTGTTCGATGTCGAAGATCAATCGGAGATGGTGGAGATGGCCAACGTCACTCTTAGAAACCCTCCGGCGAAGTTCGCCAGAACCATCAGCGTCAACACCAACGATGAATACGCTTCGCTGCGTAGTTTCTCTCATTCGGGTACGTCAAGGCGTAGTCACAGGTAACATAAAACCAAACGTGAAAAACCACCCATCTTTAACTCGCCGGATCTTTTTTAAAGAATAAATCCGAAAATTCTGTACGAAGATGAAGTTTCTGACGATTCTAACTATATGGATTGCGGATCCAGTCCGTCACCTGACAATACCATGGGTTTCTTCAACGAAAGCTTTCAATTCTCGTTCGCAAACCAGTACAGCATCCCACTAACTCGCGAGAAAGTCAGGAAATTCCTTGTCGATCACATGAACGCGTGTTCAGGTAATTTGGAGATTTGATACATAGACAGAACACCCAGTAAAGATGATTTAATGTCAATAATAATTTACGTAAATAATTATAAGGTCACAGTAAGAAAGTGATTAATATTACAGTCCAACCTGATAAACTTTCACTGCTGTTACTTCATTCCAAGCGACTTCTACCTCATGTTGAAGTACCACCAAAGTTTGAGAGGGTTGCTGTAAATTTAGTATGTGATATTGGACTACTTCGGATATTATCTTGTTAAAAAAATGGATTTGGGAATGTCCTTAAGTATGGATGAGATGAGGATTCACAATTTTTTGGACATGACGAAGTGCGCCATAGAGTCATAAGCAATTGCACTCCACACCATAATTCCAATGAGCATGCCGTTCAACAAAAAACTGTGGATCTTCGTTCCACACAAGACTTGTTACTAAACACTGTTGTGTTTAGTAACAAGTCTTCATTTTGTGGGACCCCATTCGGGGTCCCACAATGGCCGTTCTCTACACTACTATGAAAACAAATCCAAAACTTGTTATCCGACGAAAATCACTCCGCATTCCTGTCTTCCGTGTTCTGCAAACCATTGAACTTCAATTGCCCAAGTGGTAGAGAAGCTGTCTCTTAAAGCCAACAGCCCCAGACGGTGATCTTCGCATTCTGTTGTTCTTCTGCGTGACCCTACGTCCCTGGCTCGATGTGTACGGCGTTACTGAAGGCCCTACATCATCTTAACGCAATGTCTAGACTTCGGTTCACTCTGTGAGTAACTTCCCGAAAAGAGAGATCAGCCTCTCGTAGTCCAACTATCCGTCCCCAATCAAACTTGGTAAGTTGGTGAACAATTGACAACAACATTTAGGAGCACACACAGCTACAAATTTAACCTACTGGCCATGCAACGCGAATCACAAAAACCCTCATAAAAAGAGAAATTTCAAATTAATAAGGTTGAGGCCATGGTAAACGTATACACAAAATATTAAAATCGAGTAATTTTTTAATGGGTGCTCATATTTCTATGTCACGTAGTATAATTTTTCTTTACCTAGATTCATTACAGGAGGTCATTATCTGAGCGATATAGAAAACAGGAAGATTTTACAAGAAAATTTAGGAGAATATTTTCATAATGCCAATAAAACTGAAGTAAGTATATGTTTCCTGTGGTCCGCGTTTTTGCAGAGGTGGGATATATTGGAAGGAATGCTCAGAATAGGTGCAAAATTACGGTAATGTTATTAAGATTGATCTATTTTTTTTACAACATATATATACATCTTTAGATATATTGAACCTGCTCAAGGTTTGGGCGCTTTACATTTAACCTCATTTAGCGGATGCATACCAGGAACCCAATTTCTTATATCTCAGGGGTGTGATGTAAACGAAGTCTACAAGTTCTACAGTCCCTTGCACTGCGCTATGTTTGGAAATCAACCTGAGACAGCCATGATACTGTTGCAGCACGGAGCCAAAATCCAAGCTGTCACCAAAAGCCCCATTTACACCAACGAAAGTGCTCTTCACTGCGCGGTGAGAGTAAACTCGGTGGAGTGCGTGAGGCTCCTTACTGCCGAAGGTGAATGTTATCAGATTTTTAAACTTGCATCCTGACAAAGATCTATTTAAGGCGCTGACATAGGACAAGTCGAACTGACCGGTATGTCTCCCATTCACCTTGCGGCTGAACTGAACAATGCTGAATGTTTGGCCATCATGTTGAAAATCCCCGGCGTAAACAATGCCCAGACAAAAGGTAACAAGTACAGTCCTCTGCATCTAGCTGCCGAAGGCGAAGCCTTAGAATGCATGGAAGTTTTGCTCGAATCCGGGGCAGACGCCAACATAAGAAATGACAGGTATCTTAAACTTGAAGAGATTTACCACTAAACACCAAACACTTTTTTGAACTGCTCGACGCACGTTTCGCTAACCATGTTAGCATCATCAGGAGATGATTTAATCTAATTCTAAAACTAAACTATGTTCCATTTATATAAAAACCATACCTAACGAAGCGTGTAAAAATCATGAACCGTGAAGTGTACTAAGCCTTATATTAATAATTGAAAAAGTTGACTGAAAGGAATCGGTCCTTTATCTCGATTCATGATTTTCTTACATTTTTCTATTTGAATGGTTTCATATGCATCCAAAGCCCTATTGTTATTAACACTTTTAATTAGTCTTGTATTACTAATATAAAGATTTTTCATTTCTCCCTTAGCTAATGTGGGCAATATGTTCTTTATATCTTGTCAATATGGATCTTTTTGTTTGCCCAATATACCTTCGATCACAGTCTTGACAACTAATTTCGTAAATCCCCGACTTTTCCTGTTGCTCTACTTTATCCTTTAGATAGCCCAGAACTTCTCTTAATTTATTATATGGTTTGTACACAACCTTAATGTCCACTTTGTTCAAAATGTTGTCTAGTCCTCTTGTCAATTGGGCATCAAATGGTATTACCATGAATTTCTTTGTGTTCTGATCCTTTTGAAAAGTCGAAGATTCTTTCAATAATTTTCCGAACTTAAGTCTTTGTATGGTATCTTAAGGTAAAAAGGTCTTTCAACAAGGATTTTTTACAGGTTTAGTTTAAGATCAGTAAGATAATCAACGTCGAAATAACGTGAGCATAATTTTAAACACATACTACACCAATATAAATAATAAAAATGTGTTTGTTGATGATATTTTAAATATTATGATTATAATTGTATGTAATATAATAAAAATGTTGATCAAACCATCAGAGAAATCAAACGGGATTTTCTAAGAGAACTTAAAGTGAATGTAAAACTAATAGAAGTGATACAAAGCATATACAAAAACACGAGAGCTCAGGGAACAATCTAAGTCCATTATTGCGATAAATAAATACCAATACCAATTAAACACCAATTCAGTTTTCCTAACTGCTCGATGCACGTTTCGGTAACTACGTTTACATCATCAGGAGATGATTCAATTTCATTATAAAGCTAAACTATGTTCTATTTATATGACAACCGTACTTAATAAGCATGTAAAAAATCATGAACATTGAAGTTAGCCAAGCGTTATACTAATAATTCAAAAAGTTGGCTGAATAGAATCGGTTCTTATCCCGGTTCTCTCACATTTTTCTATTGAAATACATAGTTATGTTATGGTCATGTTCAAATTTAACTAAATGGTGATGGTTTGAAAGGTAGCAAGAGACGGACTTGTCTTTCCAGTCTTTCCAAACTAGATAGAGTTTTAAAAATGAATTCCTTGTTGAGAAATCTTAAGCATTATAATCTCTGATAAAACATGCTGTACCCGAATTACATTTTTCATACAGAGACGAAACACCGCTCCATCTAGCGGTTAAATCCCAAAACTACCCTGCTGTTCAGCTGCTTTTAACCAGAGGATGGGCTGATCCTAACTTGGCGGACTGCAACAACATGACCGCGCTGCATTTGGCAGCTGCAAAAACCAACTGCAACATCATCGATGTTTTGGTTCGGTAAATATACCTTTTATCTGTTCTTTTAAATAACACTGAACTTATTTTTGTTGTACGGTTGTTGGGGACCTTATTATATCTAGATTAATTCTTCTGTTCGTCTTACTTCCTACCCAAGACACACACATACAATATATACACTTACACATATACACACACACGCACTTACATATCTACATGTCTTCACCTAAATGTCTGTGATTGTTTCTAAACCAGAGTGTAAAATCCGATAACGAATTAATCCTCAATCACGCCTGTTAAAGGCTGGGTAAGGCCGGATGCCTTCTGAGGGGTGGTGCTGGCCTGGGTTGTCAGTAGCTGATGGCCGTGGTTCAGAGTCCACGTTTGTAGTTGCTGATGCGTCTTTAACCCCAATCCTTAATCTTTTTTTATTTCTAGGTTAAAAATCTTAGACCATATATTTGAAGATACATATTCCTGTTTTGACTAATATTTTGTAATAGGTCTTTCAAATTGAGCGATTTTTCAATTTTTTAATAGAAAACAGATGGCACTTCGAATTTTTCTTAGTCTAGTCTCATTTCAGAAGTGTAATGTAGGACATTTATAAAAATGAAGTCCTACACAACAATACAATACAACGCTTTAAAATTGTTGAATTATTTTATGAAAATGTGAAAAATGTTTTTAGAAAATTACGTGATATTTACGGTTTGCACAATAGTCGATCTGAGAGCACCATCGATTAAATTGTACAAAAATTTCAAGAAACTGGAAGGTGGAAAATAAAAGAAGAGTAATATATAGTCGTAGTGGTCATTCACAAGAGTATATTGATTTGGTACGTCACAGTGTTGCTGAAGACCCAGAAATTTCCATTAGTCGACGTTCACAACAATTTGGACCCAGTGAATTGTTGGCTATGTTAATAAACAAAATTGCCGCATTTAGAGTGAGGAAAATATCCACGACTGATATGTGAGAAGCCTTTACATTCTACACCAGTTACTATTTCGTGTGCATTATGGCCAGGGGGTGTAATTTTATTCAGAATGATGTTGATGATGCTGTAGCTGAGAATGGGGGTCGATATCGTGTGGTGATAACTGAATTTTTGTGGACTGAATTGAATAATTTTGATGGAGGATGTGTGATTCCAACAGGATGGCACCACACCTCATTCTGCTAATGAAACAATTCATTTATTGACAGAAAAATTGCCTGCATGAATTATTGAAAGAAACAGCGATTTTAGTTGGCCATCAAGATCATGTGATTTGACACCGTCGGACTATTTTCTTTGGCTTTACGTGAAAAGCCAGGTCTATAAGAACAATCCACAATCAATTCCTGAACTAAACGACGAAATTATTCGAGTCGTTGGTGAGATAGAGTTACGGTTATGCCAAAATGTTGGCAAAAGAGTGGACGTCTGTGCTCTGCAAGAGATGGCCTTAAGAAGCTTAAGATGCTCAAGTATTAAAACAAAATCGCTCAATTTGAAAGACCCATTATATATGTAGCCCATGTTATGTTAATAATTTAAGCAATTATATTTTAGTCGTGGAGGAGATGTAAACACGAAAGGTCAGAACGGTTACACCCCACTTCACATCGCAGCCATAAACGAGCTGCCTCGCTGCGCTCAGATGCTTGTAAGTAATGGCGCTGACATTACCGCCAAATCGGACCGGGGAACCACCGCCCTGGCCATAATACGAAAAAAGACCCCCGTCGTCTTGGACACGATCAAAACCAAATTAGATCACTCCATATCTTTCACGCATCATCCGGGCATGACCAGCAAAGAGGTAGAACTAACCTTGGACTTCAGGGTGATCCTGCAGCACTGTCATCCGAAGGAGATTCGTTTCTTGAACACTTTTGTAGATGAGGGACTGAAAGAAATCCTTCAGCATCCTCTTTGTGCCGCTTTTCTCTACCTTAAGTGGAAGAAGATCAAGAAATACTATATGGCTAGGATATTCTTCGGTTTGGTGTTTGTGTTAAGTTTATCGCTGTACGTGTTGACGGCATTGGCGCACAACTGTTACAATCGAGGAAAAATAATGGAGGGTGATGACGGAGACGATATCATCGAGCTATGCGAGAAAAAATCAATGATGGGGCACATTTTAAGAAATAATCCTTTTGTCATCGAAATGCAGTGGTTTCTGTTGGTTGGGGTCACCGTTTGTGAAATTCTACGCAAACTGTATGGATTGAGTGGGTGCAAGTCGATACGGCAGTATTGTTTGTATCCGGAGAACCTCATAGAATGGTTCGTGATAGCCAGTGTGTTCTTTATTTCCTTCGTCTATACAGGAAGAACCTACACCTGGCAAAATCACATTGGAGCTTTTGCCGTACTGTTCGCCTGGACTGATTTGATGCTCATGGTCGGTCAACTTCCAGTTTTTGGTCCCTACGTGGCAATGTACACAAAAATACAAGGTGAATTCACCAAGCTCCTCCTAGCTTACTCCTGCCTTCTGATTGGGTTTGCGATTAGTTTCTGCGTGATCTTTCCCAACTCCAACACCTTCGCGAATCCCTTTATCGGTTTCATCACCGTTATCACCATGATGATCGGAGAGCTGAACCTCGACATTCTGGCCGACGACGATCCTGAGGATCCACCGTTAATCCTGGAGATCAGTGCTCAAGTAACCTTTGTACTCTTTCTTCTGTTTATCACAATCATCCTCATGAATCTTCTAGTTGGTATTGCTGTAGGTGATATACAAGGTTTGCAAAAAACAGCCGGTTTATCTAAGTTAGTCCGACAAACCAAACTGATTTCCTACATAGAGCTAGCTCTTTTCGACGGATATTTGGCAACATATCTGATGAAAATCCTCCATTGGAGTCTAGTCTCCCCTAAAACCTGCAAGGTAGCCATCAACGTGAAGCCGTTGAACCCCAGCGAGACCACATTACCGAAGGAAGTTTTAGAAGAAGCGTACGAGGTAGCAAAAAAGCGAAGAGATCGAGACTCTCATGAATCACGCGAGAAATTGGTTCTGAATAAAAACGACGAAGAAAACGTGAAGGAAATGTCCTTTGTTTTTGCGAAAATAGATGAAAATTCCGAAAAAATTGAACTGCTCGTGAACGAGATACTGGAATTAAGGGATATAATGGAGAGTATCAGCGATAACCTCATTCAAATACGAGAAACTTTCTTTACAACACACGAGGAAAAAAATTAACAGATTCTAAATAAATATTATCAAGAACCCTGTAATACAACAACTTTGTATAATTTTGAATTTACCAAATATACATTTTTAAAAATAAATTTGTTTATGATTATTGAAAATGTATACAAAAAATTAATTTTATATTAATCATGTAATGTATTGAAATTTTAATATTATTTTAAAGTAAACAAGAATTTGGAGTACGGGAAAACAAGACGATTGCAGTGGGAATTTTTGAATCATAGAATCAATAGTAACAGTTTTATTTAAATAAATGAGGAATTTATAACATTTAATATTATTATATAACTTAGGCAACCAACAATAAATTGACATTACAACGCATCGTTAATCTAGGGACCGTCGATGCCCACTGATCGACAGATGGCACCACAAATTGCCCCGCGCATAATATCACTCCTTAAAAATAAATAGGGCCATATTGAGCCTCCCATTATAAATCAATTCACTTCGCATAGATAGCGCCACTATCCAAAACAATTATAAATGGACATTAACTATACCAAAAAATAGAATAGTAATTTTTTAGAATCTGAACAATCTTATATATTTATTATTATATAATTTTTAATTATGCATGCAAAAAGATAATAATTAAATGTCCCATGATTATCAGTTTTAAGTAAATAAAATTTCATTAAATATATTATCAATGGATCTACTTTATCAGAAAGCAGCATGTTGTCAACTATTAATTACTTAAACTTATTTTTTTAATAAGGGCAATATATAGCTTAGGCAACCAACAATGTACATGATACATTTCTGGAATGTATTTAGTAAATAGTTTCACAATTTTCAATCAAATTTTAATCTATTAAGTAAACCAAATTACATTAAATAAAGTATCAATAAAACCCATGATAACCGCGAAGGAGCATGTTGTCCGTTATTAATTGCTTAACCTCAAAAAATATGTATATGAAAGTTTGAACACGTAAACAAACGGAATTGTCCCGTTTATTTGAATATGGTTTTGTACTAGAATTTTGCATATGGTTAAGGTGTATTGTTATTTAAAAATTGTAAAATAGTTGTTCGTAGGTCTTAACCTGTGTTCACTTTTAAATATAAAAGATTCTATTTTAAGGCTTGTTATAAATAAAAAATGAAAATTGTAACGGCAATAGCACCCGTTAACATTGCTGTAATAAAATACTGTAAGTCTTTAATATGACCTATATTTTTGAATTTGTTAATATAAAATTTTAGGGGGTAAAAGAGATGAACAATTAATCCTACCAATTAATGATTCTCTTAGTGCCACTCTTAGTGCCGATGTAGTAAGTATTCACTGACTTATTAATAATAAGGTGTTTAACTAAATAAAATCATAATAGATGTGTGCGAAGACAACAGTTCTCACTAGCCCAAAATTGACAGAGAGTTCATTTTGGCTCAATGGCGTGAAACAGTCCTTTGACAATCCCAGATTAAAAAATTGCTTAACAAATAGTCAGTAACAGTACCCAATTAATATTTCAGATAAATTAAATTTACCTTTTTAGTTAGAAAGCGTTGCAATGAGAATCTACCTTACTTCAACTGGAATATTGCAATTTGTTCTACCAATAATTTCCCTACAGCTGCAGGACTTGCTTCTTCAGCAGCAGGATATGCCTGTTTAGTTTATGCATTAGCTTCCCTATATGAAATTGATGGTGAAATATCAGACATTGCCAGAGTAGGCTCTGGAAGTGCTTGTAGAAGTATTTATGGGGGATGGGTACAATGGGAAAAAGGTATCTTACCAACAGGTAATGATTCCATAGCAAAATCCATAGCTCCACATGATCACTGGCCAGAAATGAGAGTCCTTATACTGGTGGTGAATGAAAACAGAAAAAAGTATAGTTCCACTGCTGGTATGAATCGCAGTGTTGAAACCTCCACTTTAATTCATCACAGAGCTGAGAATGTTGTTCCTCAAAGAATCCAGCAGATGTCTAAAGCAATTTTGGAGAAAAACTTCAATCAATTTGCTGAAATTACCATGAAAGATTCCAATCAATTTCACGCAATTTGTCTGGACACTTATCCACCTTGCACTTATATGAATGACATATCTCATGCCATTGTTGATTTAGTTCATGCCTATAATGACTACAAGAAAGAAAATAAGGTAGCTTACACCTTTGATGCTGGCCCAAACGTATGCCTGTATCTGTTAGAATCGGTATTGGAGGAATTTCTTGGTATAGTTAACTTTGCATTCCCACAATCAAGAGATGTAGAAGATAATCTGTATTTTAGAGGATTACCCATTAAAAAAACACCAGTCCAAAACGTAAAAAAAACATCCTCTAGAAAACTAATACTTAAAATATATTTAATATATTTTTAGGGCATTATTGAAGATCTGAAGTTATTACAAAACACAGAAGGGAAGCTTAAATATATCATATGCACTAAAGTTGGGCAAGGTCCTAATTTGCTCTCTGATCCAAATGCCCACTTATTGTTAGAAAATGGTTTACCAAAATGACAATAAACACTGTGGATTAGGATCAATGAATAATGCTTACATTACATAATCTATTTATTATTTTTACAACTAGTACATATGAACATTTTTTGAGACTTAAAAAAACTTGTTTTTCTTAATTTAACCAAACCATGTCTCCCTTTAATATTCGGATGATTCTGAAAATACACATAGCACAAAATTAATTACCAATCTGAATACACTAAGTTTTTTTGTTAAGAAAAAACCATGCTTAAAAATATGTAGCAAGATGGCACTCAAAAAATATCCACACTCAAACCTAAACTTACGCTCATTTTAATCTTTAGCATCTGTAATATTTACATTACGATTAATATAAGTTTGCAATAGATATAATTTCAAGTTTGTCTTTACTTACTGATTGGTTTTCCACCTTCCCATTTTGTGATTTTAATGTGGCTGTCGTTTCTCTTTACGGCTTCAACTCTTAATTCTGATTTTAATGCTTGTCTGAGTAATCTAGCAGCAATGTTTGAGTAATTAATGTAGCTAAAAGACGAAAAAAATGTGTTCTTTGGATTTATCTTATATAACCATTTCATTAACAGCATTCCGTAAAAAAATAAAACGGTTTAGAAAAACAATGTGATATTTACTTTAGTCCCGCTTGTCTCCAGGCGCTCATTTTGATTTAAAATGATGGCAAAAAGTTAATTTAAATTGGGAAAAAAGTTACGTAAAATCTAACCGAATCGAACTTTTAACTTCCAAACGCACTCACTGTCACTACAGTCAACCCATCATAAGTGCGTTCAGAATGTACACAAATAAAAGAGATATAAGCCTAGCCGAAATAAAAGAAGAATAGAGCGCGTTCGGTAAATTGATTTAAACAAAGAAAACGAATTGTTTATTGTTTTATTGATTTAATAATTACAGGTTTTTATTGCTGATATTATCAGTAATACATTGTGTAGCCTACTAATATTTGCAATTATGTTGTTTACAATGCAATAGAATTTTTATTTGATCAAGTGATCATTTATCTTTTTATTGCTGCAGTATTTTGATTAACATTGTTGTTGCTTTGATTTAAAACATTATACAGCATAAATTACGAGCTACCTTAATTAACTGACCGTTCAATTGTTCAAATTTATCAAATAACGACGAATTGAGTTGTATCGAGAGCAACAATCCACAAGTGTCTATTACCAAGATAGTGACAATTAATAAGAACACTTGAAGTTGTAAATTCACCTAGACCACATATTTACATATTTTATTATGTTCCGTTTACGAAGTAATTATACAGTACTGAGTAAAGTTTGATATCGAAAAGAACAGTGTTTTTTTATCGTATGTTCCAGAGCAGTTTTGTATTTTAAACCCTGTGAATGTCTAGGTCAAGATGAAATTTGCAGAACACTTATCAGCGCATATAACGCCAGAATGGCGCAAGCAGTATATAAATTACGAGGTAAATATGTGTATTTTGAATGAGGCTCATTAATCTTCACAATTCAAAACCTACAAAAAAAAAGTAGGGTTAAAAACACCCTTGACAAAAGAACAGAAATCATATGATTAAGGAAAAATGCCCAAAAAATACAGCATGTCCCAATTTATTTTCAGATGCATACGTAAACATCTAGTATTAAATTAATATTAATAGACATACTTTATGACATTGTTTCTTTAAAAAAAATTAACTAGATCACATAAAAAAAGATAAGATTGTTTGTTTAAAATATACAGTATGTCTTATTTTTTTAATTGTGTTCAGTATGGTTTCATTTCTGCACGTCTTCAATTATAATTGTATACAAAATTAAAACGTGGTAGGGCCTGTAGACTGATAAATATGATACAGAAATTTTGAAAAAAAATGGAACATGAAAGAAACCTTTTTTCCCTCATATTGATTATATTTTATATAATTTTTACACCATTACGATATGTAACCCAACATACACACTGATACTCTTTTATGATTAAAATTCAAATGAATTACTCCTTTTTTATAATTTTTGAAGGAAATGAAGGCCATGTTATATATGGCCGTGGAACAAGCCCCGTCCGCAGAAAGCGTCCTTGCCGATGATGTTCATAAACATTTTGCCAACTTCGATGAGCAATTTTTTCTGTACTGCGACAAAGAGCTAAAAAAAATCAACACATTCTACGCTGAAAAATTGGCCGAAGCCACCAGGAAATATGCTACGCTAAAATCCGAACTGCACGACTCCCTGGACAGTTTGAAAATGGGTAAATTAAGTTAGCTCTTCAATAAAGTAACATTACGAGAACACTCTTATTTAAGGCATAAAACGCGACAAGAAAAAGCTTCCGGTCAGAAAGCTGCAGGATTTGAAGCTCGCGTTCAGCGAATTCTATCTCAGCTTGATCTTGCTGCAGAACTATCAAACTTTAAATAACACTGGATTTCGTAAGATACTTAAAAAGCACGATAAGGTATTGGCGAGCTTAGAAGTTGTGTTTTAGTGAATCTTAAGTTTGTTTTTAGTTGCTTAATACAGACGTGGGTGTTAAGTGGAGGGAGGAACATGTGGAAGCTTCCCATTTCAATACTAACAAGGATATTGACAATTTGATCACGGAAACGGAAAATCTAGTTACCAATGATTTGGAAGGAGGGGATAGGCAAAGGGTTGTTAGCGTAATGAGTTGTTTGAATCATCATTATACGATTCTGTTTTCAGGCTATGAAAAGACTGAGGGTGCCTCCTTTGGGAGAACAGCAATCACCATGGACGACTTTTAAAGTGGGACTGTTCTCTGGTAGCTTTATTGTTTTGTTGATTACTGTGGTACTTTCAGGTAAGAACTACTACTCAAAACAAAGAGTATCGAGACTAGCTGCAATATAAATAAACTAACGGCTTTAAGTCAGTCTCAATACTTTTTAATTCAAGTAAAGAGTTTTCCAATAAGAGCGTAAGAACGCAAAAGGTAATCTCTTGTTGGACAACCCTTTAGTATACAGCATCAAGTATAACCACTTGTATGAAAATTTCAGCTATTTTTCACGATGGGACAAGCGAAAATCTCAAAATAGCCTTCCGCATGTACAGAGGTCCACTGCTAGTGATTGAGTTCCTCTTTCTTCTTGGAGTAAATATCTATGGATGGAGATCTTCGGGAGTGAACCACGTACTTATCTTTGAACTAGACCCCAGAAACCACCTGTCAGAACAACATTTGATGGAACTGGCCGCCATTTTCGGTGTTGTTTGGACTTTGAGCCTGTTGACTTTCTTGTACAGCGCAGCTTTGAGTATCCCGGCTTATGTCAATCCTTTATCATTGGTTGTTATCATGATAGTCTTTCTCCTCAACCCGTTAAAGGTGTTTAGGCACGAGGCCAGGTTCTGGTTTTTGAGGTTATGCGTAAGTCCTTTCTGTATCTCTAGGCGAACTTTAGTAGAGAGTATTTCAATTTAGGGACGGATGTTCGCTGCGCCTTTCTTCCACGTGGGTTTCGCTGATTTCTGGCTGGCTGATCAGCTCAACAGTTTGGCCAGTGGCCTGTTGGATTTGCAGTTTTTGGTTTGCTTCTATTACACAAACGGAAATTGGGTTGAGGCCAATGGTAAGTATGAGTTTTTAGTTTTTATTCTCACAAATATTTGTTATAGTCTGCTTGAGACAAATAATGAAACTGGAATAAATATACAGGACTGTAGAGAGTTTTTATTTAAAAAATTATATTGAGATGATGCAAAACTTCAGCCCTTTTTTTTTAACCAGAAAGTAAAGTTCTTATCATATCCACTGTTTTGAAGCTAGCTAAATATATGGTTGTCGGAGGACGCAAAACCGGGAGAATACGGCGAATGGACCAAAACATATCAGTCAAGTTTGTGCAAAAGAGTAATTCAGACCGTTTCTGGTAAATTGCTCGCTTTAATTCAAACGGAATTTAAAACTTACACGTGTGAAGTAGATAACGCTTCGATTTTGCTATGCAATACCATCTAGTGTCAAAATCGGGTCGAACTTTTGCAACAACCCAATTATAATACTCATTCTTAAAGTATTCTGAGTCATTTTTTTTCTAATTCAACTATATGCATTTTCAAATAGATACATCATCGTGTATAGATACAAGTTTTGTCATAAGGCCTTTAGTAAATTGTATACCAGCCTGGTTACGTTTCGCTCAATGTCTTCGTCGTTACTACGATACCAAAGAGGCCTTTCCTCATTTAGTTAACGCGGGCAAATACTCAACGACGTTTTTTGTCGTTATATTTGGAACTTTAAAAGGATATTATAAAGGTGAGTAGGAAAAGATACTGCTTATACAAGGGTCGCTCAAAAATGTTGCACAAATCATAGTTTTTGAGAACGTTAAAAAAATCAATAAAATCTTTATATCCCACCTTTCGCTTTGTCGCTTTTTCACAGTGTTGTTGCTATATAACGGCTTGGACACGTTAGCTGTAAGCCCAATGATCGTCGTTAGGTTTTTAGCAGACTTTCCCTTTAACGTCGCCCCAAAGGAAAAAATCTCTTGGTAAACAGTCTGTGTCTTAATTTCTTAAAATCTCTCGAGACAAGTTATGTTGCACATAGCGCTGACTTGTTGAAAATGGAAATGGGTAAGGAGGGGACATACAGTTGGATGTAAAAGATTCCATATTAGGTTAAACATCGGCTTTCTGGTAGGCATAGGATTTGACTCCCCAACTCTGATCTCGCACTTCCCTACTTTCTTATTAGACTCAGTCATTATTAGTCTTTTAATATAATTATTGGTTGCCTATCTTATCGTTAACAAAATTTAAAACTTTATAAACTGTTAGACTAAAATCTATTATCATATCTATTCAGCGCGCTTCACTGACTAGCCATTATAAAGTTAATGGTATGTATACGCTCTGTGTGTGAAATAGTACATGGTAAAATTATGAAGTTTAGTGATGATAGTTTTCAAATATACTTCAAATGATACAGGCACTTATTGCAAATCTTGTATGTGGTGTTGATACACCCTACAAAACCCAAATTTTGAGTATAATGTGAAAAAAACACAATGTGCTTTGCTGACTGACAAATCTACAAAACAGCAATATAATTTTGACATAAACATACAACTAGAGCCATCTATTTATAAAAATCAAAAGTACTATCTGTATAACCCTACTTCTTCTTTTTATTCTTAAAAAAATTTAAACTTTTGTTCCATTTTTTGGGACATTCTGTGTTTTGCGGGTAATTTTCTTGCTATGTGATTGTTCCATTATCTTCTGAGTTATCGTACGAAGAGAACGATGTTTGAATCATCGTCCTGCCCCGTTTCCCACTTTGTTCTTTTTTTACCAGTTTTTGTTCTTAGGATGTCCATTTCAGAAGTGCGAAAAAATTGTTTTGTTATTGTTATTTCTTCTATGATTAAGTTGACGAGAGTTGGGCTAAGTGGGTCCTCTTTTTTTATTTCTGCTGGGCATAAAATGTGTTATTTAAGTTTCTTGGTGTCTGTTAATTTTCCTTAATACCCTTTCAAATGTGTCTGGTGTTCCTGGACCAACCCAATATCCCAAAATATACAGAGTGATCTTTGTATCAGTTATTTTAAAATTTTCTTTAAATAAATATCTTTTACTATTATTGTTTTGGGATATAGGTGATTATACTTCAGTATTAGACAATCCGTACTATATTATGTGGATTCTGGCACAGTTAGTTAGTGCCACATATGCATATATTTGGGATATTAAAATGGATTGGGGGTTGATAGATAAAAACGCTGGCGAGAACCGATTTTTAAGAGAAGAAATTGTATATTCTTCAACAGTAAGTTGCTTTCGTAATTATTATTATTTCCGAGTATATTTTTAGTGTTTTTTTTTAGTTTTTCTATTATTTTGCTATTATCGAAGACTTCGTCCTAAGATTCACATGGACTTTCGCCATATACTTAACCGAATACAAGTACGTAACTTCGGATATGATGACATCCATTACAGCTCCACTTGAAGTATTTAGAAGGTGTGATTAGGTATTTCTCTTAAATATTTTTCAGTGTGATTCATTTTTGTTTTATGTAGATTTGTATGGAACTTTTTCCGGTTAGAAAACGAACATCTGAACAACTGCGGTAAGTTCAGAGCTGTACGAGATATCTCTGTGGCTCCCATAGACTCGTCCGATCAAATTCAAATACTCAGAATGATGGACGACGAGGACGGTGTGGTTCACAGAGGCAAGAAAGGCAAGGTGGTTAAGAAGAAAGAGGACAAAGTGCCATTATTACCTGACGCCACTATTGTTAACTTTAAGAAAATCCCTTTCTCGGGCATTCAAGGCTAATTCTTAGTATAGAAACATATTTTGTGATATAACAGACAATATTTTTACTGTTTTTAATATATTATTTTCACCCCCACTAGGTAACCCCTCGTTCGTCTCGAATTTTGTGCTATAATTTTAGCTACAACGTTGCCATATTATATATAAACAGCCAGTTTTTTTTGAGGGATATCTAAAGATACTAAACATAACATTCCTTTTTATCATTCTTATCAGGTACTTTTTATGCTTTTATTGTAATATACACTTTTAATAAAGTTAATTTTATTCAAAATCAGACTTTTATTTTTTTATAAAAATAAATCAATCTAAATAATGCCCTAAAAAGTGTGTACACGTACATTAATGTACGTTTCGTTCAGATTTCATTCATCACCTGCTTTTGGCTCGACAGGCTCAACCGAAACAATCCCATACAGGTTACTCTGCCTAATATGAAGCCTGTACCTAGAAGGTGAAGCTTCAACTTTTGAATTTATGCGGTAAAATTGCTGCGGTGTTGCCGGAATGCGTTGGATTTCAAGTATTTCAAGTTTAGTTCACCTTCAAATGCTATTATTGAATCATTGTCTTCTTGATATATTTCTACTAAGAGAATAGATTGTGCGAGGTCTTTTCAATTCTGACACTACAATTTCTAACAGTCCCTCAAATATATCTAGTTGCCTATATGCTTCCTAATTTAAATTCAATGTAAAACTAACATTTATATAAAGAAAATAAAGGAAAACCTAAAACATGTTTCTATAGAAATATTATACATTTATTTACAATGATCAGAAAGAAAAATAGATTAACCAATACTAAACAATATACCAAACAATAAATTACAAATAGCAAGTAATTACTTCAAAATACTAGTGTTCAAGTAAAAACATTTCTGGTGAATATATTTGGTTGCCTAAATGTATGTATTCGAAATAAAAATATAATTTTAACAAAAATAAGTTTCAAATTGATTAACAATTCATAAAATACATTTTCAATTATTTATTGGGTATAAAATAGTTAGGAGAACTATAAAGATATCTTTTATTTAAAAAAAAAACTAATATACTTTACCAGTAATTACTATGTTTAGTAACTTTGTTTAAAAGAATTTATTAGATTTTTAAACGAAGAACTATTAGAAATAAAGTATTTATAATTAAAAATATTAAATTATTTTTAAAGTGCATTAGCTACATCTAAAGGTAGAGGCTAGAACTACTTTAATTTGTACTTGTAAGTTCAAGTGTTTGACATAGATGTCATTAAAAGTTATTTCTATAGAAACACTCTACATTAACTTATAATGATTGGAAAGAATAAAAAATCAAGCAATAGTAAAGAATCTGTTAAACAGTAAAGTATAAGTAAAATATAATTTTTTAAATACTAGTATTCACATAAACATTTCGGATGTGTATATCTAGTGGCCTGAACACTTTAATTTGAAATTTAAAAATTTAATTTTCAACAGAAATAAATTTAAATTAATTATTGAATTAATTGTAAATTTAATGTAAAGATACAGCATATATAGTATAAGAAATAAATAATCTAAATTTGTTTGTTCTCGGCAATATTAACGATTTGTAAGAGAAAAAAAAACATAAACAGTCTAATTTAAAGAATCTATAAAAAATGCAATAAATGAAATGAAAAGTAGGCAATATAAACAGGGTCTGCCACCAGCCTTCCACAGGTAACAAAAGCGAGAAGAAACCCATTCACTTGGACGAGTCAAAAGCGGATATCCCACCGATCAGTTGGTTGTCGTGTTCAATGGTAAAATCATCGTCGTTCTGACGCGTATAATAAAATACATCGTTTCTATTCACTGAAAGAAATAACAGTAACGATATCGGAAAAAAACTGTTTCCCACTATTGTTTCAATGGTTATTTTTAGTTTTCGAATAATGCTGTAAAACTAGGTAGTAAAATTAAGGTAAATATTAGGGATACATAATTTTTAGTTAAATATATGATGAGACTAACTTATGCACAATATATATTTTTTTAATTTAATGAAAAAAAATATATATGCGAATTACTATAAAAAAGTTTTTTTACAATAATTTGAGCAATAAAACCAGTTTTATTGTTAATTCACGTTGATTTAAGTTTAATGTTAGTTTACATTCTTGCATAAAAAAACGAGGGCAAAATTGTTGCTTTGCACAATTCAGAACATGTAATCCTTGTGCTACACATTAATGTTATGAAAAGTTTGTTTTCTCTTTAATGAATGTTTGACTGAAACAACAATAATAATCATACAGTGTCCCGATATTAAAATTTTAACATATTTACAGTAACTCAAACAAGACATAAATGTTTTTATAATTTCTCACTAGGTGGCACAAACAGTTTTTGGAAAATAGGGGATTTTTCTGGATAAGGCTTTAAAAATTATATTCCAAATGTACTTAAACATACCTATTAATACTGAAAACTCAAAATAAGTTGACAGTAATCCTTTTTGATCATTTCTCATAATAATTGTCTAATAAGAGTGTCAGAACGTGTACTGGTTTTGGAACAGTGCAATATTTTGCTGCTATTGCAAAGTTCTAACATTCTTAATGGAAAATAATGTAATGTAAACTAATGTTGAAATTTCGTTATCCCTTGTAAATTTGCAGTAATCACTTCATAGAAAGTAATCGATAATTGCATGTCGTAATAGTTCTTTTAAATCAAAATATCAACAGCAATTAGATCAAGCTTGTAAGGCACCTTTTACCATTTTATCTAAACCATATTTAAAGATAATTTGATTTTCAAGAATTTTGTAGGTCAGACTAGTTTCGAAATTTGCATTTTGTCGATTTAATATACAGAGTACCTCTAAGATTCTTTTAATCTACATTATTTTGGAAGAGATAATTTATGTGTTTTTTTATAGAACCAGCAGATTCATTCATTATTTATGCAACAGCCGGTATTACGGTTGGGTTACCGACTATGGGTACCATGTCTTTTACTAATTATTGTCTGTTTTTCTGTTGAATTTCTGAATAACATATACGTGGGTTGATTTTTATTTCTCCTATTTGTATGCAACATTGATCGAAACATTTGGTAAATTGTTAATTTACATATTTTTCTTTTTTCTGTGGTTATGTAGACAGTCTATGGGCCTTGTCCTCCTTTAACCATGGACACCAACCAGATCCGATCTCAAGCCAGGTTTTTTGCTGCATATGGAGTAGTTTTTCAGCATCTCTTCTTACATTTTCCTACCATCGTGTCTTTTTCCTACCTTTTTTTTGGCACGTCCAATTCACCCTTCATTAGTTTCCTTGGTACACGTTTTTCTGGCATTCTCGCCACGTAACCCGTTCATCTGAGTCGCTGAACCCTCACATAGTCTACAACATCGTTTCTCAACCTTTTTAGTGTCGCGACCCAGTAAAAAAAACGTAGCGACTCCCTTACTGTAATACAATATATTGACGTTTATCAAAGTTTTACATTGGCCACGGCGACCATTCGTCCTATTTTCAGTATTGTGATTATTAAGAATCGTTTTTATTCTTAAATGGTTTATAAACCATTCACACGCTTACGAATTGTGAAGAAAAGCGAATTGCCTATTTGTATTTGTGTTAGATGACGGATGTGTGATCCATCTTTGAGCCAGTAACTATATTCCTCTTCGGTACTCTTAAAACACCGGCATCGAAAGACCGTGAACTACCTGAGTATCTTCAAGACGCATGTCTCCCTCCTGGAACTTTTTGAACCAGAGCCGAGCGGTGCGTATTAATACGGCAACTTTCCCCTCGCTTTGAAGCCGTTTTTAAAGTTATGTCTTAAAATTGCCGTAATTTCGAGAGGTATTTGTACCCTGTGTATGTATTTCATTTGTCTACCATAGACCTATTATAGCGAACAGTAATACGTGAACAGCCCTCGTACATATTTATGGCTTTCGTAATATATTTTTTTTAAGAACAAAATATCAGTAGTAGTTAGTTCAAGCTTGTAAAACACCTTTTACTACAAATTTTTATTTCTAATAAAATGTGTAGGCAGATATGTTTCGAAACTAAAGTGCAGATTTTATACAGCGCTTTAATTTCAAAAGTAGCCACCCTCATTATTTCTTTTAGCAATGAAAGCACTGTATAAGGGGGTCAGGTAATCATTTATATTATTTTATACGAAATAATAAATTTGCTTCCTCTTTTAAAGAAACTTTTGTGCGTTTATTCAATTTTGTTGAAGCCTCGAGCAAAAAACAACAAAAGAATTATTAATTATGTATAAAACTACCGGTATTACGGTTGGGTTACCGTCTATCGGTACGAAGTCTTTTACCAATTGTCCTTCATGGCATACGTTGATATTGTGCTGTTGTTTACGTGCAAATAAAGAAAACAGTTTGATAATTATCAGTTTTTACAATATCAAGACGAAAAATCTTGTGTGGTCGGTATAAAAGTGATATTTCATCTTTCATCACTTTCTGCTGTGATAACGTGGTTAATTTTGGAAAATTAATTTAGTTTATATGTGGAAAAGCACGCTTTTCACTAGGCTATGTCGATATGGATTTTCTATATTTGGTTTTCAACCGTTTCAGTCTTAAAAATACCAGAGTAGAACGGAAGTCTCCTCAACCGGAAGAATCACTACGATATTTAGACCAATAAACTGTGTCTAATTGCTTTTTAGATATTTGTTAATGAAATATTGATGGTCTTTAATGTAGCCCACTTAATGTAATATATTCCATTCGATAAAAACAAAATGGTTATTTTTAAATATTCAAATCGTTTCGTAAAAGAATATACAGGGTGAAACTCTCTATTTTTACTGCATTTTTCTTGTTTCCTCTTGAGATAATATTAATAGTGAAATGTATTGTTATTAAGTTCTCATTGTGTTTATGTTAAGCTATGGTTTGTTGTCAGATCGACACATTTTTGTATAATGGTTCAAGCGAAAACTGTGAGAACCCGAACCAGCTATTGTAAATGGATTTTTTTTTTTCAATATAAGTCGTTGGCCTTGACTTACATCATTAGGAACGTGACAATCCGCGTCATGACACTTCTTTGAAAATAGAAATCTGCTACTACATCATACAGGGTGCGAAAAAAAAGACAAACATTTTTTTCTTTCTTGTAAAAGGGGCATGGAAGATTGGAAGCTTCTTGTAGATATGTGAAAACATTTAAATTAGTGAGAACAGTAAGCGAAATAAATGAATAATACCTCTGTCTATGGTAATGCAGTAGAAAAGAGAAACTGTAGCTATTGTAACATCAATTTAATGTTAATTGCTGATAGCAAAAAATCTTATGATTTATTCATATAATGTTTAAAACTGTCATTTTTATGTCTACCATGCACTGTATTATTATGAATATTTTTTATTAGACATAAGGCTAGATAAAACTACAGAAAGATTTGAAAATATCATCTAATAGGAAACAAAAGGATGGGATTTTTAAAGGTTATTTTTGTTAAAAATTTTATTTTTAAATTTCCATGAGGAGGCAAAGAGGCAACCATATATATGCGCCACAAAGCCTGTTTAAATAAAAATTAGTAATTATAAATAATTACCTGTCATTTCTAATTTATTGATTACACAGGTTCATTATTATTATTTAGTTTATTTCTAATTATTATAAATACATATAAAACTTCAAGTTACAGTTGTTACCATTGTCGTAGACCAAACGAAGATGCTGAAAGGCGTAACAATTAATGATAAAATATTTTAGTTTTTCCTTCATTTTCGTGACAAAAATGATATATTTATATTTTCCCCAAAACTTTGTACCAAAGAAATAGTTTTAAATTAATTAACAAATAGTTATTAATTGTTAATTAATTTAAAATATATTGTTATTCAAGAATGTAATTGTAAATTTCAAAAGGGAAGCATATAGGCAACTGGATATTTTCTCCAGAAATGTCATTTACATAGAAAATAATATTTTTCAATAATTTCCTGTTATTTCAATATATTGAGTACTCAGGTTCATCATTATTGTTTAAAATCTTATTTCTAATTATTATAAATAAATGTAAAGTGTTTCTATAGAAATAAATTATAGTGACATCTATGACATGTACTTGAACTTAAAAGTTTGTTATAGTAGTTACAGTTGTCATCGTTAGATGGCGCTAATTAACTTTAGATACCGTTAATCAAAAATTATTTAATACCAATCAAAGTAATGTGTAGTATCTGGTGGAAGTATATCAAATAAGACAAAAAACAAGTTCCATCAGCAACAAACTTTATTGCGATGCAAGAGGAATTTTGATGTTAGATTATCTTGAGAAAGGTAAAACATGAACAGGAGTATAGTATCTAAACCGTATAGAGGAGATGGATGAAAAAAATTGTGAAAAATAAATAAAATAAAAAAAAATAGAGAAAACAAAGATCATTGTTCATCAGGAGTAAGTTCGTGTCCACAAAGGTGTTTTGGCGATGGTCAAAATTCAATTAATTGAAGTACAGTCCTTTCGAACTTCCATTTCTTCCCAAACCTCAAAATATTCCTCGATGATGTACAATTTAAGTTGAATAAATGAGCCATGATAGCCATATGAAGGTATTTTAAGACCTTGAAACCCATCGTAAGGAAATGATAGAATTATTAAAGAATCGTTCAAGAAAGTATACTGAAATTATGGAAAACTTTGTGAAAAGGTTATAAACGTTTTGATCGAACCTCGTAAAATGAAGGATATTGTATTTAAGTTAGAAACAAATATTTAATACTACATTGTAGGGTATTTTTTTCTTTGATCCTCCATATAGTGTATTGTGATAACGTTTTAACATACACCCTGTATTTAATATTTGAAGTGCAATAAACAATTGTTGGTTCTAAGTGCAAGCGATATAAGTGTTGTCTGTTTACCGGCTCACTTACAGGGTGGTGCAAAAGTAAGTATGCGATTTAAAATTTTAAAAAATATAACAAAACTAAAGTAAAGATTTAATATCAAAGTAGTGGATTAAAGTGCAGTCTCTGGGGTTTTTGATCAATTACTTTGAGAAAAATATTATTTGTTAAATGGTGGTTATTTTCGTGGAAATTACAAAACATCGCCCACACCCTGGCAAAATAACTGAATTCATCCTTGGTCTTAGTTTCACATTTGCCCACTAATAAGCTGGCTAAAAATGAAAAACAGTGACGATAAGTCAAAATATATCAAGACAACCCTCGCTCTCCCCCAGTAGTTTGTTTTCGACTTGTTAGTAACATTTTTATATTCCGTTTACTAAAACAGATAATTTTCTTTTGCGCCACCCTGTATATTCCAGTAGGTTGCTTTTCTAACTAAAAATGTAAATTGAAATAGTTCTATTTTCGAAACCACCACCATCAACTGGTCGGTGTTTAAAGTGGGCGTAAACGCGGTTATTCTAAAACCGTCTTTCACACAAATCAAAAGAACTAGAACAGTCAACAAACCCGTACACCGTTACTTCCTACATTTAGCCATACGAAATCCATTAACTCTTAGGAAATACAAAATAACGAGCTGTAATGCTTTACGATACATTGCAGGATACGATGGACAACAACAACTCCAGAAGTTATCCGATGAACAACTTAGGCGACAACGAGAAGTCATCGTTTGATGCAGGAATTTATGCCGGTCCTGTTTTAAATATTAATCAGGAGAATAGTAGGAGCAATGGTACGATAAACGAGAGGTGACGTAGTTTGCTCCATTGCAAGATGAGAATAAACAGAAATGGTTTTTGATTATTTAGGACTTTGGATCACACTTCAAATCCCACACAGCTGGTTTGTCTTAACACCACAGTACCTCAAAATATTGCAGCAAGGAGTCTGGGAGATAAGCATACGCCCACAAGAAACAGTCTACGACATAGCCGGATGATAGTCATGAACCGACATGGAAAAGGTACAGTTCACATTTTCAGTCATAATTACACTCAGTGTCAAAGTGTTAGGTACACCATGGAAATTAAAAACAAAAAGTTAAGCATAATTAAGTTTTATTATTGTTTTCATTTGTTTGAAATAGTAGTTAAAATATCGGAATAAAAAGAGTTGGTCTTGATCCGAATAGAAAACTTTTTGGCGTAAAAATGTTAGACGCACATGTCTTTATTTAAGACTTCTTAATTATTTAAAGGTTTTATCAGTTTATATCTGTTATTCGTCAGTTTAATCTTGTGGATTTGTGGAATTCATTATGGGAAAAGATTAGTGTTTTTCAGTAGACGGATGGATTCAGATAGGGTGATTTGGGGGGGACATAGGGCATCGATTAAAACGAAGTTTTTTATCGGTTACCAAGTTGATTTGATTCAACGAGAACCCATCGGAACTACGGAACCCATCGTTCAACTGGAAGGCCATCTGCTTAGTCAAAAAAAATCTTTCAAGATGAGTTTAAAGTGAATCAGAACAATTTACAAATATGGAAGGTTTGAAAAGTGCCATTCAGACGTCATGAGAATAAATTCCACAACAAACAATAAAAGAAACCAAAAACAATTTTTCATGGTGGGCGAACCACAAAATATTAAAACTTGTCAATTTTTCTATTGGAACCTTCGGTGTGAAGGTTCCAATAGAAAAAGTTCTTTCAAGATGAGTTTAAAGTGAATCAGAACAATTTACAAATATGGAAGGTTTGAAAAGTGCCATTCAGACGTCATGAGAATAAATTCCACAACAAACAATAAAAGAAACTAAAAACAATTTTTCATGGTGGGCGAACCACAAAATATTAAAACTTGTCAATTTTTCTATTGGAACCTTCGGTGTGAAGGTTCCAATAGAAAAAGTTCTTTCAAGATGAGTTTAAAGTGAATCAGAACAATTTTCAAATATGGAAGGTTTGAAAAGTGCCATTCAGACGTCATGAGAATAAATTCCACAACAAACAATAAAAGAAACCAAAAACAATTTTTCATGGTGGGCGAACCACAAAATATTAAAACTTGTCAATTTTTCTATTGGAACCTTCGGTGTGAAGGTTCCAATAGAAAAAGTTCTTTCAAGATGAGTTTAAAGTGAATCAGAACAATTTTCAAATATGGAAGGTTTGAAAAGTGCCATTCAGACGTCATGAGAATAAATTCCACAACAAACAATAAAAGAAACCAAAAACAATTTTTCATGGTGGGCGAACCACAAAATATTAAAACTTGTCAATTTTTCTATTGGAACCTTCGGTGTGAAGGTTCCAATAGAAAAAGTTCTTTCAAGATGAGTTTAAAGTGAATCAGAACAATTTACAAATATGGAAGGTTTGAAAAGTGCCATTCAGACGTCATGAGAATAAATTCCACAACAAACAATAAAAGAAACCAAAAACAATTTTTCATGGTGGGCGAACCACAAAATATTAAAACTTGTCAATTTTTCTATTGGAACCTTCGGTGTGAAGGTTCCAATAGAAAAAGTTCTTTCAAGATGAGTTTAAAGTGAATCAGAACAATTTACAAATATGGAAGGTTTGAAAAGTGCCATTCAGACGTCATGAGAATAAATTCCACAACAAACAATAAAAGAAACCAAAAACAATTTTTCATGGTGGGCGAACCACAAAATATTAAAACTTGTCAATTTTTCTATTGGAACCTTCGGTGTGAAACACTAAACTCAAAGGGATTTACCACTAAACTCCGAATCATTTTTTTAAGTTCTCGACGCACGTTTCGCTAACCACGTTAACACCATCAGGAGATGATTTAATCTCCTCTCCTGATCACTTAAAAAAATTGATTCGGGGTTTAGTGGTAAAGCTCTTTGAGTTTAATTACAACATTTGTTTATGTTAACTTTCCTCTTTCCTATAAAACTGAGGGAGTGTGCATTAGATTGTGAAATCCATTAGAAAATATTAAGTTTTATTTTTTGCTTGAGCTTTGCTGTAGTTTTAATATTAATAAGCTAATTTGAAACATCTTAAAAATAATTATTCAAGCGCGTCTAACATTTTGATACCGAGTGTATGAGGTAATCAAAAAAGTTCGTACGTTTTGGATATATATTTAATTAGTTACACATGAACTTTTTTGTTGCTTATCTAATGTCCCCATTCCAAACAAAATTAACCTCTTCCTCGTGTCCAGTTCCAAGAAAGTACCTGCCCTTTATTATTAGAAATTATAAGCTGGTAAAGTCGATGAAAGTCTTCACCATCATTCTGGGCACTGTAATGTGCATGTTCTCTGCTTGGTTCGTGCTGTGGACACCAACACTGACGTCAATGGACTACCCCTATTGGAGTGCTATTCCTGTAAGTTGAAGAGGTACTTGTCACAGATTTGTATCATGTTTGGATCGTTTTAGGTTTTCTTTTCAGGTGTGGTAGGATGCGTGTTTTTAGGATTCTGCCCCAGGCCATATCCAGGTCGTAAATTAGGATTACATTATCAAATATCAAAGGTAAGATCTAAACTTTTCTACATGAAAAATCTACAAATTCTGACCAAGAACAGGTCTATCCAATAGAAAATGTGACCGTGATAAGGTTATGTCAAACATCGTAGTGTCAGTTAAAAGCTCAAAAGAACTCAAAAGAACTTCAAAAGAAGAAGTTAAGGGGCAAATATACTGGGTACAATTGTCTCTGGTTCGAAAGTAATTATGTATAACGAATTCCTAAAATGGGAAAATTTGCATTAAATATTATCTAAACTATACTATCTGCCTTATTCGCTTTACTTGACTCCGTTCAACCTCTCGCCTTGAATTAAAAATACAGAAATAATATCTTGTATTTCATTTTCTTTTGGAGAGACTGTGTGCATTATTATTCATTTTATCATGGACTTTTATAGTTTTCTAGCGTTCTGACTACGTGCATTTCGATTATGACCGCTGTAATGGTACTTATCATGGCTGTTTGTCATCTGTTGTACCTCTACAACGTCACCTGTGCACCGCACGATAAGTTCAACACGACTTGCGTCTGTTCTTCATCCAATTCGACCAGTCGTACTTCGGAGAGGACGTATCACTACAAAGATTTGACCTGCGACGATTTGGAAATTACCATGAAGCCTTTGCTGATGACGTCCTCCTCGTTGAACCTTTTGGCAATCATCTTGGAGGTAGCTTATCTCTACGTCCATTGGACAAGCGCCAGGAAGTATGTGTATACGAAGGTTCCGTTAAGAGGAGATGTCGGTAACAGCGAGCGGTGACATGACGACGCAAAACTGCATAGAAACGGGCCTGTGATAGTTTAAGATATCTGGGATTACCAACTGCTTTGATTGAAGAGTTGACGACAATGTTACCATGACTATTTACCAAATATTGGTGAACGCAAGTTGTAAATACATATAAGGAAAGTCTGTGATGTTATTTAGGCCAGTATGAAGCGTACTCAACAAAAAATATATAAATTAATGTCGTGTAAATAAAAAAACCCATCAGTATTAAGATCTTCATATATTTCTAATGTATATTTATAAAATCTGTAAAAAAAACATATCTGGGTCTATTTTCTGTACAATATATAACATATAAAAAATCAGACTTTTAAATTTAGCAATTCTTAAATAATACCCTATACAGGGTGTTTCCAATAACATTTGATGAACTCAGGCGTTCTAATTGATATATGTATATATAAATTTTTGGACACACCCTGTATAGTTAACGTGTTCCATCACAATTTTTTTTTGTCATTATGTACGTATTTAATTTGAATTTTTGTTTTTCATAATACTTTTCTAATTGTTTTATTTTAAGACATATTTTCTATTTATAAACCTATATATAAGATAAAATATATGTACAGTTTTATTTTTTACGTTCAAATATATCCTGCACACTGTCGAAATACGTAGTTTTTGTATAAAGTAAAATAATAATTGTCTACTATTCTCATTATTCAATAAAACATATAATATATAGAATTTGCAAATCTGATTTTTACCAGAAATAATTAATGGTGGTTCCTAAATTAAAATGATACTTTCTTTTTATTTATAATAAAGTAAATGGTAACATTTATATCCTTATTGAATGAAATACTCCAGTTCATTCACCTAAAAAATCACACTCAAATACACTATTGATTAAAAATTTGGTATCCCAATTTTTTATTAACATTAATTCTAAACGCCTACTCACCCTATCTGATCATTGTTCATCAGTGAAAATAATGTCTGGTTTGTTTTTTTTTTAAAGTTTGGAACGTTCTTAAAAAAAAAATCAAACATGAAGGAGTTTAATTATTATCTGAATGATGTTTCCAAGAGTGTTGCTTATGCAATATTGCCCTGTTTTACCTCTATGGATGGATACCCTTTGGGATAGAATAATTTTGACGGACAGAGATATTAATTAATTATTATTGAATACAAAGAAACTGGACCAAACCAAAGGCACAGAAGAGAGATTTAATTGGTACAAGGAAGCTCAATAATGCATAAATAGGGGTGAGATTATTCAAATGAACAAACTGAATCCTGTAGATGTTTATGGCGGTTCCAAACTTTTGAATAATAGTGTATGTTTCTTCGAAGCTATAATTAAACTAACACGTGCCATCCAGTGACACTATTCGCAAAGATTAACGTATTTTTTTTTTTAAATCAGTTATCAGTTTACTTAATTGGCAAGTTTGTTTATCGGTAACAGAATTTTCAAACACATACATTGATGTTTCTCGATGTATTGCAAAGCTATTGCACTTTTAATGACGGGAAAAGATTCCATTTTATTTTTTCCCTTCGTCATCAAACACAAAAAAAAATTACAAGGCAAGAAATCGAGGTGGTGGAGTGAGATTATTCGGATGTCTAGACTTCAACATGGCGCTCAACCAATTTGCTCTCGATCCGGCATCATTCCAGGCGATGACGCTGCCAAAGAAGGGGCTGTTCTTGGTACGGGTGGGCTTGGAACCTTCTTTGAAAAAAGTCATTGTCCACTTGGACTGGGGGCTTCTTTTTGGTTCGTGGCCGAGGTACCAGATCAGGTCTTCGATGTGCCATGAAAACAGACTGGCATCGCTCTATAAAGTAACAATAATTGTAAAAGATTAAAGATAATCAAAAGAATTGCTCTCAATGCGTGTTAGCATGATCAGGAGATGTTCAAATCCTTTCGCATCTCCGCGTATGAGGTCTACAAACGTGTGTTACACATACCGATTTATCCTTAAAACAACTCAGACAGCCCTGGGTGAACTGGAAGAGCAACGTTCTGAACACTCTCGACTTGGCATCTGCGAATCTCAACTCGCCCGAAACCGGAAGAGGTTTTTCGATGATATACTCCCAGTACTTCGACAGAGAAACGCACGTGATGTAGTTGTTTTTCCTGTCAGAATCGTCCCAATAACTCCACTTCAACACCACATCAAGCACCTGGAGAAAACGTCAAAAGAAATGCGTATTTATGATTCAAATAACCCAGACCAACCTTTTCTGTGTGGTGAATAGGCCTGACTAGTTTATCATCCAGTACTACTTCCTCCAATATCAACTCATGAACAGGTTGGTTGATTTTTTCGCTTAGCTCGATGCACACCTCATATGCTGTTCTGGTAGGTCCGATCTGAATAACAAATATGACACTTGGAGAGGTTTTAACAACATAATACGAAACTCACCGCTAAATTGAATGATTTTCCTTCCTTGCTGAATAAGTAAATCCACACTCTCAAGTCGCCAGCTGTTTTGTTGTTCACTGACCCTTGAGGCGACTGAGTATACTTCTCCAACACTTTCAACATCACTTTCTCCTTTTCTAACTCACCTGGATCTTCTGGAAAGATGTGCCGGTAGAATCGGATCAGTTGGCACACAACTTCTGCGTCCCGAATGTGATCAAACTCTTTACCAGGTCTATCTTTATCCTGAAATATCAAAATCGTGTCATTCTTCTCCAATAACTACCAAGTCAGGAGTAACATACATCATAATGCATCAAAGTAGGTCCCCATATCGCTGCAAGATTTTCTACAGTCATCAAGTTCTTGGCATGTTGCAAACTGATAAAGTGTAAATGGCCTAAAAGTTTGCGCGAGGTCTTGTACGATATTTCTGGAAGCTGATCCAAGGCAGCTTTAAACATGCGAATTTTCTCCTCCTTGATGTTGTGTTCTAAAATCAAACAGTGGTTCTGCAAATGGGATTTCGATTCCAACCGAAATTAGCTAATTTTTGTCAATAATCTTACCAAGATTGCCTTTTTATGTCATTGCTAAACATAAATCGTGTCAACACTCGTTGCAAAGGCAGGGAAATGACGTAAAGTACTTACTGGCAACTTCATAAAGGTACTGGCGATGATCACTACCAAACAATGGTTCCGGTAGTTCCCTAAAGAACCTTTTTAGGGCCGTGGCCGCTTCGTATTCACTGCAAATGTTCTTAGTCAGCTGAACAGCAAAAGCATCTTTTCTAAACTTGAATAGTAAGTCCGATACAGTGGAGCCTGTACCCGCCTTGCGATAAATACCCTCGGACATGCTGCCTGTAACTTTCAAAAATGAGGCAAATAGAGCTTTGTTGGTGCAGATCTTTACCGTGGGCATAAATAAAATTGATGCATTTCTCCACAATCACTGGAATATAATTTTTGGTCAGCTGTTGTTGGTCCAAATTGGCTCCGTTGTTGTGAGCTTCCAGTTTCACAATGTGGCACCACACCTGATTAAAGAAGGGGAGTGGGTGATTCGTCTGGTGGAAAATTTGTCATGTCTCTAGATACATACCTTAGTTTCTCGGGACGTCCACATTCTGAGGTACAACGCCATATCTGGACAGTCCACTAACATATTAGGACCTTTATCACTGGTTCTAAGGTCATTGTCAGCTTCCTGATAACCTGATTAGAGATTCGGGGGTGTATTAAAGAATACGTTTAAGATATTTTCGTTTTGCGATTACCCTGTAAGATAATACAACGAGCTTTTCTCAAATCCATTGTTTTTACCGAGTGTCGATCGATGACATAATGCAATTCTCTTTCACTGAGAATCAACCATGCTCCAGTCCATTTTCCACTAACCCCTATGAAAAACACATTATTTTTCATCTGTAATACCTGGTGTGAAGGTTAATAATTCTTAATGGAAAAAAAACACGTTTAAGTTGCTTTTAGTGCTTTTAGCCATATATATATATATATGGAGTTTTTTGACTTCTTTGGACTGCGTCCAACGAGACAATAGTAGTCAGGAGTCATACACCCCGGCCGTTGGGTTTAACAAACTCATGTGGCACGCACAACAACCTGCGCCTTCGCCATAATGAGCAATGGTTAGTTGCTTGATCGGGAGGAAGCCCCCCCCCCATCCCTTACATTGGAGGGCACATGTTTCGTTTGTTGGTGGTTAGACTCATCAGGGTACTGACATATGCTCTCTCGCCAAGAATTGGGAGTCCCTCTCCACAATCAAACAACCCATATTTTCGCCGAACTCTCGTCGGATGGCTTATAAATGGGCCATTTATAAGTCATGTGCCCTCCAATGTAAAGGATGAGTCAGGCTTCCTCCCGATCAAGCAACTAACGATTTTGCTCATATATATGACATTTAAAATTTAAGTTGCTTAAGACTTTAGGTGGAAAATAAATGTTCTCTTTCATAAGAAAGGAGAAAAACTGAAATGCGAAAACTGAAACTTGAACAAGGAATGGACGAATACACTTTATATTTTATTAAGATCCTCACAATACAATATTAACAATATACAATACAATACCATACAGCCTGTATGTCTAGATCCTACACTAACATAATAAGAATACTAACCTACAACCCACAAAGCACTGGGTCAAACCCAAAAAAATTTTAGAAAAAGAAAAACTGTCATCACATTCAGCATGGGGATTCACATTACATAAAATAAGAACAAAAGGATGAAAAAGAACACAACCCCACCCCATACATTAAAGCTCAAAAACAAGGGAAATCAATTCAGCCAGGCTGACAAACACCGACCTGAATGAGGCGCGCACAATTTCTTTATATTTCGCTTAAATGCCAGATAACTGATGTTCTTCTTCACAATGTTATCTCTTAAGTTTTCCGGCAAAAGGTTAAATAATGGAATGTTTAAAACAGTCGCACCACCAGCCCTTGAGAGAGCTAAGATGTTTATATAGAACAGCTGTCGCCACATAATACTGACATTTCAAAGGAAGAATTTCCGTCATAATAAAAAGTTCCCTACTCGGGTGGCCCCTCGGTTTTCTGCACATTATCCTTATAAATCTTTTTTTGCATTCTCTCAATCGACTCAAGGTGGAAGGGCAGGAATATCGGGCAGGGTGCAGAATGAGACGCTGAACAACAGATCAAACAGAACAAAATTCTCACAGAAGAATAAGTACTCACTTATGAGTGCGAGACGTGAACACTCGCAAAAAAAAAACAGAGGAAACGTTTGCAGCATTGAAAAGAAGAATTTTTGATGCTGTGAATGATAACTAGAAATTGGAGGATCATCTATAACTTCAAAGTCAAGCGAGGTCAATCACGGAGGGGCAACAGAAAACGGGGTAAACCAAAGACACATTGGCAGAAGAACGTTAAGAAGAGATGTTGGAGAACTAATGCATCAAAAAACTGGCACAGGGCTCTATTGTGGGATCCATCCGAATGGAGGCGAAGGTTGAAGGGCGTTAGAAGTCAAACCCCTTGCAAAAATCTTTCTTTCTCGAATTACTCACCTTCTCTAACATACGCCCATCCCATCCTGATAAAGTTACTTGTATATTTCGACTTGAACTTCTGAGTCAACATCTCGGCGATGCACTGCATCCAGATACGCCGCTCGCTCATACTTCGAGAACCATATTTGTGACCACCTCTGGACTTTCCAGCGACGTTCAGCTCGAAACAATGTAAATCGTCGTTCTCATGCCTTAATATTTCAAACCGATATTTTAAAATGCTGCTCTCACTATCAATACTGCCTCACTAACCTGTACTTGTATTTTGGATCCTGCAACAACTGTATGCTGAGAATACTGGATGCGGAAAAATGTTCCTTCAGACTGGAGCAGGTGTTGTCCGAGTAACAGAACATATCGGTGTTTTCCAAAACGCACCATCTACCACTGTACTCGCCGAAGAAATCTTCAACGGGTCCGCTCTGAACCTTTTCGAAAAATTAATTTGATTTTTCTACCATAATTCAATTTTTTGAACTAAAAAGTTTTTATTTTAAAATAAACAACTATGGTCAAGTAATTTTATCGCTGATAAGATCGATTTTCATTTTAGAACTGTTAATGTGAAACACTAAGCTCACGTCGATCTAATGAATCAGCTCTCGATGATGCTAACATGGTTAGCGAAACGCCCTTCTAGACATTTATAAGTGTCGTGTTTTGTGGAAAATAGTTTTGAGTTTAGTCATTTCTTACTTACAATGAATCATTTCAATTCATGTTTAAAAAACAGGCATTAATATCTTATTCAATGTTGAAAACCTTCGCTCAAAATAATGTTTTTATATTTTTTTTATAATTTGCCTACTAAAGGTAAACTTTATCACAAAAATGCCTATAAAAATTTAGGCAAATATTATTGACAGTTTACAGATTCGATCACAGGTGCAAAAAATGCTTTTTCAAACAGTTAAGCTTTGTCCACAACTATAAAATTTTGCGTGTGTGTTGAATTTACTGGAACAATTTGTTTGAATTATGTGGTGCACGACAGATGGTGCGGCGACAATATTTGTGTATTACTTTGTGTGTCAGAGCGTCTAGATTGCAGCGCAGGCATACCACATACAACATATACAGCCCGCACAACGCAAATTTGTATTGATGTGGATCCAGCTTTAAAGGTCTAGTTGGCGCCTCTTTTTACAAACCAATAAAATAATCATAGGAGCAGAGAACAACCTGCATATTAATGAGTCTTAACGACCACTCTTCTTGCTGTAAAGTTTTATTGCCTCAAGTAATTTTTTTTATTTGTACAATGGGTCAAAAACGTTTTTTTCTCCCAATTCCCAAAACATTTAACTTATTGTTTGGTAATAAATTTTGGTTTATAATAAATATCAGATAGTATTGTTGGAGGTAAAACAAAAAATTGTCAAAGGCTGAACAGAGGAGAAAAGTAAATTTAAAAATTAAACAAAAAAATATTGGCACAGTTGTAATTTGTGTACAAGCAAATATAAGAACATTATTCTCGAGTAAGGGTTGATTTGACGTTTTTATAAAGAATGAGTTAGAAAATAAGAGCGGGTTTCACCTTCTAACACAGCAGAAGAAGTGGCTTCAACATCCGATGTTCTATTCAATATTCAAACTGTAAGAAATGTCTCACATGGGGCAGAAAAAAAAATCATATGGGAGGTCAACCTCAAAAAAAGGATCAAGGTTGCAAAAACTCATTTAAATAAACGAATAGACTTTTGGAAAAACGTTATATATTCAGATGAGAGGAAGTATATTTTCGCTTCAGAGGGAGGTTTGTTTGGAGGCAACAGAATAAGGCATTTCAATCGAGGAACGTTAAACATACTGCGAAACACGATGATCGCATTGAATTACTTTGGGGTTGTATGGACTGGAATGGTGTGGAAAATTAGGCTTCATTGATGTTACGATGGAGCTTATAGAGCTAGATAAAGCTTTAGATATAACTACCCTAACCATCAATTTTTCTATTGGACCCTTTGGTGTGAAACGTTAAGACCAAAGAGATTTACCACTAAATTTACAACCATTTAATCATGATTTAATCATCTCCTGATGATGGTTAACGAAAACTTAACATGGTTAGCGAAACGTGCGTAGAGAACTTTAAAAAAGTGATTCGGTAGTTAGCGGTAAATCTCTTTGAGTTTACCCTTTTCCCTGGTCTTAAAAAGGGGATATTATCAACAGAACAAAATAATGGACATTGCATAATGCACATAGACATTTACAAACACACCTTTAGTCTCCGGATGTAAATCCAATTGAACATTTATGATATTTGTTAGGCTTGAAAGTGAAAACAATTGAGACAGGAGAGATTACAAACAATAATTAAGGTTAATGGAATAATGTACATTATATATATATATATATATATATATATATATATATATATATATATATATATATATATATATATATATATATATATATATATATATTCGCACGAACGATTCGCAGATGATATCGTTCTTCTTTCACAAGACCAAGAAGAGCTGCAAAGAAAGATACATACAAGAGCTGCAGCAAAGAGCTGGAGAACGATTTGGCATGAAAATAAACCAGAAGAAGTCAGGCTATGTTCAATAAATTTGTCGAAGACAAAATAATATCTATTTTAGGAATAGATTTGGAAGTTGTGGATCACTATATATATATATATATATATATATATATATATATATATATATATATATATATATATATATATATATATATATATATATATATATATATATATCTCGTGCAGAAGATTTCAATGGAAGGGGATACCGTTCGGAAGGTGGAACGACGCGTTACATGTGGCTGGTAGGCATTTGGTAGGCTTAACATAGTGTTTAAGGACAAACTACTACTTTATCTGAAAAGAAAAGTCTATGATCAGTGAGTCCTGCCAGTTATGCCATATGGAAGTGAAACCTGGACACTCACATCGTAGTCAATTCAAAAACTTCGGGTAGCATAGAGGGGAATGGAAAAATGTATGCTTGGCATTACTAGAGGGGATAGAAAAACCTACACATGGATCAGGGAACTAATAAAACTGAATGACATCATTGGAAGAATAAAGAAACTGAAATGGAAGCGGGCAGGCCATGTAGCGAGACGATGAGACGAAAGATGGACCAGAGCGATCCTGGACTGAATACCGCTTGACCGCAGATGTCCACGGAGAAGGCCGAAAACACGATGGACTGATGACATCATAAAGTATATTGGACACGAATAGCCGAGAAAAACTGAGGACCGCGAGAGTTGGAAGCATGTAGAAGAGGCCTTCATATAGTGTATTGACACGGGCTTTTACGGCTGTTGCGGTCGTTTACAGCAGGACCATTCGACATGGCAGATTTATATAGTCACGGCTTTAGTCGTTCCTTCATCCGCTCTCCAGGTGTTCGGCTGGAGACTGCTTGAGGCCAGAAACTAGTCTTGGGAGACTGTTTCAGGCACAAGGTTGGCGTTTGGAAGGTTGGCCAGAGAGAAAAATGCAGGAAGACTGGAACAACTTGGTCAGACGAAAGGAAAAAAGCTCATAGCGAAAGAATGAAATCAGTATGGACGCAAAGGAAGGCTAACAACAACAGACGCCTCTAATTGTACTTCGCGTGGTCCACCAGAGCCCATACGCGAATAATAATAATAATATACATGTATATGTATATGTATATGTGTATATATATATATATATATATATATATATATATATATATATATATATATATATATATATATATATATATATATATATATATATATATATATATATATATATATATATATATATAAATATATATGTACTCTATGTTAAAGTGTTTTCTTTAACCAAACCTATTTTAAAAATAAAACATTTTTAACATTATAAAATTAGTTTTTGTGTACCTTAATTACACTTTTGTAAAAATAAGTTCCTTTGTTCGTATTATCTGAATTTGTAAGTATTTATTGTGTAAGATAATCATTTTCAAAAAAGGTTTATTACATATTAGGTAAAAATTGAACCATCTTTGTCGGTACGTCGTAGAGGTCCGATCTCAGGTAATAAAAAAAACGGTTGTTTTGGGAAATTACTTATTAATTAGATCCAGACTCATTCCCTACAGCAATAAACTGATTAGCGGGTCTAGAAAAAAAGGTATTTATTGATGTCTGTCCTTCTGGTTTTCATTCATTTCATTTTGACCTTCTTGTTGGCAACTTAAACGCTCTACAAGTGTCACAATGGTAGAAAGTTTAATCCTAGATCACCAAACATACAGGTTCCTCTATAACAAAACATACGGTGCGCCTGGGAAAGTGTGGATATGTAACCAATCCGGATGTTACGTTAAAGTCGACACTAGCCAAGAAAATAAAGTCAGGAAAATTACCGGCGAACACAATCACACCGTGATACAATTCAGCCAAACCGTAGCCAGTGAACTGAGGCAGATTGTGGGAGAAAAGAAAATAAAATCCTTCCTGGAATGCGAACAGAACAAATGCGACTTCGACAATGAGTTTAGGAATGCTGTTTTGAGAATCAACTTTTTGAGAGATATACAAAAGAATGGAACAGTGTTTAAATAACGAGTTTAATTTTGGAAAAATCAAAGTGTATTATATGTTATTTCTTATGTGGAAGTTGAAAATAAAATACAATTACCTTGTAAAGCATTCCTTTTTTGTTTATGAATGATTTCCCACCTAAAACTGGCCTGTCCAAGTTGTTGTTCGACTGTCTGTGCGTTTTGAACACCTCAGGGGCCTTGACCAGGACGTGCTCCTTCACCTGACGCAACCAATTTCTTTTTGGTTCACTTGGTGAGTCTCTGCTGCTGAAAAACAACGAGCACTTTTCTAAAACACCTTTCCATATATATTCAAAACTTTACCATTCAGAAGACTGGTCAATAAACCAACTGGTCTTAGATTTAACTCCAGCTACTTCTTTTGCTGTTTTATCTTTTTTTGAGTCGCATTCCTTCACTTTTTCCACACTGGATTCCTCTGTCTCCTTGGCCTCTTCCTCGGGAAGGGAATCAATCCTCATCGGAGGAGTAGGCGGGTTGAGGTACTCCTCAGGTTCTGAATTGTTGCTGGTGCTGAAATCCTCAAATCTGTAAGTTTCAGGGATGCTTCCATACAAATCGCCTTGCAGCAGATCTTCCAATAAATTCAAGTCGGAAAATTCCGTGTTGGATTCCATAAATTGATTCCTCTGATTGCTCAGGTTTAAGGGATCAAACTGCATCAGGACACTTTTTGTTGCTTTGGGACTTGTGGAAATGTTACTTTTTGGCCTTAGAAAGACCACATTGTGGTTCTCGTAGACAGAGTTGGAGCGGCTTTCCGCTGAGGGACTTGCCGGTTCAGTATTGTTCACTTTTGCAGGAATCATGACTTCATTTACTTCCATTTGACTGAGTGATTGTTCGGCCACACTATTTCTGAAGGGGCCGATGTTGTCGTAGAGGTTTTCTTGTTGATTTACTGGGTCGTAAAACTTCCAGGACGAGCAGGCAAAATCTATACTGTCATGTTCAGTATCACCTTTCTTCTCCTGGTTGTTATTGCTGCTGGCAGCAACACCAAATGGTGGAAATACACTTTCATAATTCTCTTGTTTGTATACATTGTGACCTGTTGAACAAAGAACACATATCTTCAACGATTTCAACGAAAAAAAACCTGATCTACTAACTGGAAATGCTAGATTCGGTACTGGAGGCTACGGGAGACGAACTAGATGGTGCGTCATATATTGCTTCCGCGGGCAAAGGCGGTGGGGGATGTTTAGGCGGTGGTAAATTGATAGACTCACTGGAGGAGCCAGATGCCAGCTCGTTTTCAATATTGCTGTATATGCTATTTGTTCTACTCAGTGGTGATTCAAACCTTAAAAACACGTACAGTTTTTTGATTGTCACCAAGCTAAGAACTAATTTTAATTCAACAAACATACAGATTGTAACACATCGGTCAATAAGTCCCCGGTTTGACATATAGATTGCGTCACTTACGAAAAAGCCTTAGCAGTGGTTCATTGGGCCAACCTTCAAAAACTCCGATCTGGTAGTTTTTGAGTCCTCATTGTAAGGAAGCGAAAGAAAATTGTCAAAGACGCCTTAAAAAACTTATACACAACGCTACACAAAATGCTCGGGAAGAAGGTCATATCTCAGAAAATAAGGAATAAAGGTGTTCGAGATAGGCGACCTGTAAAGACTGGCGACCATTCCTCGATGAAATTGATAGACGAAAAAGACTAGAGTTCATGCAACAATATCAAGACAAACCTCTAGATTTTACGAAGCAAATTATTTTTTAATATAAGCAAGGAGCATCTAAAAGATGCATTTTTGAAGCATGGACCACATTACCCACAGATATTATACAAAAGTTCGTGGAATCAAAGTCTAGAGGTTTTGGAAGCTGCCATTTGTGCTAATTAGATGAATAGAAAATATTCAAAATAGATGTTTGTCCAAACTGGTTGACTAAAGATATTTTGAAAGAAAGAAATTTACTGCTTTTATTAATAGACACATATCTATGTTTTATGAGTCATATAAAAAGAGAGAAAGAACAAATTAGATGTAGGTCCCTGCAAAAATGTTCTATTTATTTGTTTTAGATGTACGCATTACATGACAATATAAAAAAATTATGTTATCCTAAATTATTTACTATTGAGATAACATAAGTCATTTAGGAAACAATATGCTGAACTATATCCTTTAGGAATAATTGTAATTAATCAATACTTTATCTCAAAGACGCATTATTTGACTACATACCTAATGTTATTAAATATATCAATGTTTCCTTCAATTTCTTGCTTATTCTCTTCATGTTTTGTTTGTTTTCTCTGAACTTGAGAGGCAGAACTAAACCGTCGTGTTAGACGTCTTACACTTTGCCTTGTACCCTCTATCACAGCTTTTTTCCTATCTTGTACTAATTGCCCAATATCGCCTGATAGTAATAAATAATAATAAAAATTATATATAGAAAATATAAACAGACATATAGGTAAACAATGTCTAATCCTGTAAAAGAACAAATATTTATTACATTTAAGCAACATCTAAAACTACAATCTGTCTGTATTGCAATTCCTATTAATTACTGTAAAATTACAACAGATCTCACGGTGCATGACTCACAGATAAAACAATTGAAGATTGTTGCACTTGCGAAAAATTTTAATAATTTATAACTTTTCTCGAATTAATACTTTTGGAGCAAATTGCGTTTATCTTTTATATACACTATGTAGATAAATACAATATAAATGAATAAAAAGATTGTTAATTTTTGCGTAAACTTTAACAAAGATCTTACATACCTGCTATTTGTTTTGAAGCATTAGAAACTCTTTTCGAAAATGTATTAAACTGTTCATTTTTTTCTCCATCTTCTTGCTTAATTTGCTCCGGTTCTTCACTGTGAATAATTGTGATTTCAGTGAATGTCTGTTCACTAATAGGTGGTTCTAAGGATGCTGAACCCTGACCAATTCTATTTACACTTCTTCTGGGAGTTGGCACTGGTTTTTTGCCTTCCCTTGGAGCAGGAATTGGTCTCTCCATTTTTTTCCTTTCATAAATTGCACATAATTTAAACCCCGTGCCAGCTAAATGTGTCTTATTCTATCAAAACTTTATCAACTGATAAAAGGTTTTGTATCAAAATCAAAAATATATTCACAGGTAAAACGGAGAAAGATCCGACCTTTTATTTGAAATTAATTTTAAGATGACGCACCATAGCAATCACTGTTTTTCTCTTATCAATAGTAAATTAGCGACTACAGCATTTCAGAACGAATGTCGTACCAATTAGATTAGTCAATATTGACGTAGACGGCCTTCTTTTATGCGACTGTTTTGACATTGACATGTTTTTTAGAAAAATTGGCAATGTCGCTTTTATTTATGTAAAAGAAAATTTTTCAAGCTGGTACAATTAGATGTTGATCAAATACTAAACTAAGCTTGTTGATTTTATTCGAAAAATAAAATATATATCAAGAAAATTTCTTAAATGATGGTGAATATTCCAACGAAACATATGGTTTTTATACAGTCTGGCAACTCTGCCCAATAGTTATCAAATTTGACATATGTCAATGGTAGATTTATGGGAGTGTCATGGGTGCCATCAAAATAAACTGTATCATTTTCTTTATGGAGTTAATAAAATAATTTTAAATTGAAAATATCATCGTTTATAATTAAGGAAATCAGTGAAAATGCCAGCCATGAAGGACTCATATATAGTGAAGATTGCGGTTGAAATGACCGACCAAGTACCACAGCTCATAGAATTCAATCAAAAGCAGCCACTAGCAGCAATAATTCAGGAACTGTGTAATGGTTGGAACCTCACGGATCCCGACCAGTATGCTCTGCAGTTTAACGACAGCAATAACAACAACTATATAACTGAGAAAAACAGGAATGAGATTAAAAATGGATCTGTATTGAGATTAAATTTTTCACCATCAAAAACTGCTCAAGACATACTTCACAAACTAAATACGGGTAGTACGGAAGAAAAGGCTAGTGCCATGGCGAGACTATCTGTTCTAAGTGCAGACATGACATTTGCTTTGGAATTTATTAATAAACAAGGCCTGACTCTTATTATCAAACAAATTGAAAAAGGTAATTGCAAAGGAACACTTTTAGCTCACACTTTGTTGTCTTTTGTGGAGTTGATGGAACCTGGCATAGTTTCATGGGATATTCTGAATGGAGAGTTTATATCCAGGGTAGCTAATTTGGTAAATACACCACAGGATGCAGAAATAACTCAAGCAGCTTTATCAATATTGGAAAATGTTATTTTAAACAGTACTGAAGGATATGGTCAAGTAAATTGTTCTCTGTTGTAATAAATTATGTCTCCCATTGTGTGGATTTTTAGGTAGAACGTGAGATTCCTATAGGTTCACTTTTAACTCATTTACAATCTGCTTCTGTTGTGCAACAAAATGCTGTTGCTCTTATAAATGCCCTTTTGTATAGGGCTGATTTAGCAAAGAGAAGAGTGTTGGGTATGTGAGAAAATATGTTTTATTTCATCAATAATAGATGTGTGTTTGCCTAGCTCAAACATTGACATCAAAACAGTTCCGTACAGTTATTCAAAACCACATTCTACAAACTGGAGCTTCTAGTGGAGCAGAGATGGCTCATCAGTTATACGTACTACAGACATTAATGTTGGGTTTGTTAGAGCAAAGAATGTTGACAAAAATGGACCAGCAAGTATGTTGAGGTGGTGGCAGATTTTGCTTTTATTAAAAATGCTGTTTTTGGATTTTAGGATCAAGATGGTCATGATAAGATTAAGGAATTGAGACGAATTGCTTTTGATAGTGAAGGTGCAGGTAGTTTAAGGGGCACTCAAGCTTTTACCAGGGATTATAAAAAACTGGGATTTAAGAATGATATAAATCCTGCTCTAGATTTTACAGAAACACCTCCAGGTATGTTCATTGTTATTTTAATTATGATTGTGTTCTTATACATGTTTTCAGGGCTCTTAGCATTAGATTGCATGATATATTTTGCAAGGAATCATTCAGAAAACTACACCAAACTTGTTCTGGAGAATAGTTGTAGGGCTGATGAACATGAGTGTCCATTTGGTAGAGCCAGTGTTGAATTGGTCAGAATCTTATGTGAACTGCTTAAAATAGGAGAGGCCCCTTCAGAACAATGTGACACGTATCAGCCATTATTTTTCACTCATGATCATCCCTTTGAGGAGTGTTACTGCATCTGTATAGTGTTGTTGAACAAGACCTGGAAAGAAATGAGAGCTACAGCTGAGGATTTTGGCAAGGTCAGTTTATATTATCTCCTTTTTCTTTGTTTGTGCTGTTAATGAAGCTTTATGTCATCAAAGGTCGCAAGTGTGGTGAAAGAACAAATAAGTAGGGCTTTAGATGTATCTCCTGCTTCTCTAGATCAATTAAAAACCAAGCTTCAGTCTCTAACTTATTCGGAAATTACTCAACTGTGGCAGCTGGAGAGGTTTGCCATAAATTCTTGTTCTTTAAGCTTCTTTTAACATTACATCTTTACAGAAATAGCAGGGAAGAGTGGGAAAGCCATGCTAAGCCTGTAGTTGAACTTAGGGAGTTGATAACACCAGAAATCATGGGTCTGATTAAACAACAAAGATTGGCCTTTCTAATTGAAGGTAAGTGAATGTTTTTTTTTATCACCTGAAGATATACTTTAGTGGTTTAAATCAGGAACACGGTTCACAAAGTATTCCCCGAGAGGACAGAGAATCAAAGATAAATTTTGGTTCATGCGTTTGTCTCCTAACCATAAAGTGTTGCATTATGGAGACTGTGATGAAAAATCTGCTCCCACCACAGAAGAACTACCTTCAAAATTAGCTGTTAGTGATATAAGGGCATTGCTTGTGGGTCGAGACTGTCCCCATATGCGTGGACGAAAGGCATCTCACACTCAGTTGGCTTTCTCCCTGGCTCTTGAAGGTTTGTTGCATTTTTTTTATCTTTAATGAAGAATACAGAAAGAGGAAACTTTACTAGGTGTTGATCTTCAAAGTTTAGACTGTGTAGCTCCTGATGAACTGGCCCTGGCTTATTGGACAGATGGTATAAATGCTTTACTGGGTCAAAGAATGACCAGCAAAGAAACTGAGAAAGACTTGGACACTTTACTCAGCATGGAGATCAAATTGCGACTGCTGGACGCTGAAGGTGTGGCAATCCCCCAAGATCCTCCACCAATACCCCCAGATCCACCACATTACCATTTTTGTTATGATTTGAAGTAAACAGAGATCTGAGAAAGACTGGATGAGGAGAATATTTTTATCTTTTTTTTTTTCACGACTACATTTGCACTCATAAAAGACACTAGTCACCCTTTTTTTTTTTTCATTTTTGATATCCTTGTTCTTATGTATCTGGTAGCTATACTCATTTTTTTAAGCATGTGGAATCTATATCACTTTTTATATTCACCAAAGACATATATATATATTATTTTAAAATAAATATCTCGAACAGTAAAAGAACCGTTGTTTTTAAATTTCAATATTTATTTATACAACATATACAACATTGATTATTGTCAAAAGTATATTGGAGAAATAGATGTACAAAAAGACTTAATGAACAATAAGTATTTCTATATATATATATTTAAACCTAAAAAATAATTCTTAAGTTAATTATACTAAAAAATATATCTTAATATATTACGAAAAAAAAACCTGTTAATAAGTATCGAATATTCAAGATGATTGTCCTAAAAGACAGGACATGATTTTAAATAAGCCGTTATCTAGTCATAATTGTACATTAGATATTAAAAACACACTTTTATTTATTAAAAATCAAGTATATAAAAGTTTTTTTAATAAGATAGGTAATTCGGAACCTGATCGTCAAAAATTGCACTAAATTTCTTCTTAAACATTCTTTGTAGCGTATTAATCTAGTTACACAAATAATTAAAAAAGAAGAATTTGGAATTTGTGCCAATTTAAAATATTTTTTTAATATATTTGAATGGGTATATAATATAATGCTGGAGATAAAAAATTAAATTAGATTTTAATTTGCAAGTCAACTTTAAAAAGTAAACACGGTAAGTTGTAATACCAATTCTTTCTCAAGAGAATTAAAAATATATATTGAAATGTCTATAAAAACATCAAGTCTGCCGTGATTGTGACGTAATCAAAACAAACGCAACATGTGCATTTTGATTATTTAATTCGTGTCTTTACCGGTGTCCAGTTGTGTTTTCTTTTCCTTGTTAAAAAAATGACTCCAAACAATGGTGAAAAGTTAAATCGGTATTATACATTAATTTTTTCGCAAAGTTCTGTGCATTTTGCGGGGTAGTTTTTAAAGTGATTCGATTACCGGCCCTAAACTCTCCTTTGAAAATTCGGGGTAAGTTGACATTTTTTACTATCCTAGGAAATGGCGATGTGTAATGGGCTGTTTAAAAAAGTTTAGATTTAATATTTTTGTCACATTAGGAGTCTATGATATTTAGTTATTTGATTTTAATATTAAAGCACTAGTGGTTTAACGTAACAACGACAAACTAATGCGGTCCTTTAATTGTCATTGCTTTGGTAAAATTGTATTTAAATATTCATTTATAAGATCAAATCACCTTTCGTTTTGACGTATGGAAAACAAGAAGAATTTGGCATTTGTGCCAAATATTTTTTAAATATAGTTGAGTTGGTATATAATATCTTTTTGGAGATAAAAAATTTAAATTAGATTATAATTTGTTAGTCCACTTAAAAAAGCAAATACTGTAAGTTTTAATACGAATTCTTTCTCAATTCAAGAGAATTAAATATATATATATATATATATATATATATATATATATATATATATATATATATATATATATATATATATATATATATATATATATATATATATATATAAAAACATCAAGTCTGCTGTGATTGTGACGTAATCAAAACAAACGCAACATGTGCATTCTGATTATTTGGTTCGCGTCTTTACCGGTGTCGAGTTGTGTTTTCTTTCCTTTGTTAAAAAAAAATGACTTAAAAGAGTTGTGAATAGTTAAATCAGAATTACAAATTTATTGTTCGCGAAGTTCTGTGCATTTTGCGGGGTAATTTTTAAAGTGATTCAATTACGGACCCTAAACTCTCCTTTCAAAATTCGGGGTAAGTTTTTGACATTTTTTACTATCCTAGGAAATGGCGACGTATAATGGGCTGTTAAAAAAAGTTTAGATTTCATTTTTTTGTCACAACAGGAGTCTATGATATTTAATTATTATTTAATTTTAACATTAAATCACTAGTGGTTTAATGTAATAACGACAAACTAATGCGGTCCTTTAATTGTTATTACTTTGATAAAATTGTACTTAAATATTACAAATTTATAAGATCAAATCACCTTTGGTTTTGACGTATGGAAAACAAACGAAAAAAAGGACGCATCTTTAGTAGAACTTTTGGCCGTGATATAAATCATCGGTTTTATTCATGTCGTGTTTTTTCTTGTTTGTTTTCATATTAAGAATATTAAAACTGTTTATAAAAACGTTTATGTTTTGGTATACGTATACCTATATCGTGTGTGCAGTATATTAATGCAGTGTTCCTGAGAACTGTTCCGGTAAGTTTAATAGATAATTTACAATTTGCATTTTTGACAGCGAGATGATATTTTTTATTCTACAAATATTTGAATTCAACGCTTAGGTTCCGAAATATTAGAAAAAGTAATTGGTAAAAGTGTTATATTTAAATAATGTATATTAGTACCATGTTTTGATTTATGTGCAGTTTTCTATCAATTCATCTACCATAAAAATCACATATTACTTTGCTGACAATTGATACATTGGTATTTTGACCAGATCCGTGGGTTTTCTGATAAAGGTTTTGGTGAAAACCAAAAAATGGTCAAAATAAGAATTCAAAATTCTGTACCCAAGTCTTTTTGGCTTAAGATAAACTGTTTTTAATTCCAGCTTGAAGACACTAGATATAGATTCTAAAATATATTGGCCCTTTGATTTCTTTTTAATTCCATTTTTTCTTTGTTGTAACGTAAATGTTTAATTGTTGGGATGTTGTGGAAGGCGTTATAATTCGTATTGAACGTTACCTTTAGAGAGATTTACGTTATTTTTGCTTTCACAGGAAAAGAACCTTAAGTCTAACGTAGATGTCGTTACCTAAATACTTATAAGATATGGAGATTTTCACAGTTTTTGAATTTAGAATCCTCTTTGCCGAAGAGCCAGGTGAACATCTGTCTGGCCTTCATGCTGGCTTTGACCATCCCCCTACTTTTATACCTAGAAAATAATTATTTTGTTATAATTGGCATTTTTGTAATGTTAAGTTCATTGTAAATATTTCTTTGGTACGGGGACTTGTTTCCAGTAAATAAATTGTATAGTGCAGTTCAAAAAATGATATATCAAAATAGTGAAGACCTGTGTGGTTTATATCACTTAATTCACTTTGTCAGAACTTACAACCTTTATTATTAAGTTTAACTCTTAAAGAGATCACCCATCGGGGTGATTCTCCATCTGTTAAGTATCATTAACATACCAAATACTTATTGTTTTCGGGCAGATTGCTATACTCATAGGAGACAGATTAAAAAAATATATCATAATGGCCCAAAAAATCTTCTGGCCTAGACTTAGTTATTGAAAAGTTGAAAAAGCTTCAGAAAAAAATGTATTTTGAAAATTAGGAGCTTTAAAAAGAACAGTAAGAGCCTACAGTTCCCATAGCTTGGTTAACGATTTCTTTTCCTAGTTCTCTTTTGGTGTTCTCTTCGATCTCTTCCCATCTGTCCTCTGGCTATTCTATTTTCTTCTGTCCTATTTTGCTTCTATTCTCCTATTTGGGAATTGTAGGCTCTTACTGTTCTTGTTTATGCTCCTAATATTCAAAATACATTTTTCTGAAGCCAGAAGATTTTTGGGCCAATTTCGATATATTTGTTTTTAAATCTATCTTCTATGAGTACAGCAATCTGTTCAGTATTCTTTCTTTGAGTCGTATCTTTTGTACTGAACGTACTATTGGTACTGTACGAGGTGAAACGTGTTGGGATCTTTGTTCAGCTGTTTAATTTAACAAAATTAAACAAACGACGTTTGTTCTTCTCTGCCAGCCTCCCTCTACATTTCTACCTCTAAATATGTTTCTAAAGACTTTTCTGTCTAATAGTTCCAGTGGTTCCTGCTACTATTCTGTCTCAATATGGTTTCGGTCACGAGCGGTCCCAATTGACCGAAATTTCCAACTTTAGCTTGGATTTATAAAGCTCGTTTTTCTTGAACTTCTTATAAGTTCGCTTAAAGCCAATGCAAACAATACGTTAGTCTCTAATGTTCATAACTTTCTGAAACGTTGTTATCAAGTTTGTTTTGTCGATATCTATTTCCAGACCTGTTCTTTTGGCTTTCACTTCTATTTCAGGATATGCCTCACTTAATAATCTTTTCGATTGTGTTTATATGTTTATGTTATCTGTATATTGTATTATAAATTTATCTTTATTTGCCCAATGTCCATTTACGTCTATTTCTGTTTCGCTGATACAATCATTTCAATGCTTTTCTAACATTTCTACACCTTTTCTATAGAACGATTTCTCTTTGCCTTCAAAATATTCTTCAGTTTCCACAATTACCTCTTCATTCGAGCGAAATTTCTTTTCAGCAAGCATTTTTTTGGGTCTGAGAACAGGAAATAGTCGCTGAGGGCTAGATCTAGAGAATACGGTGGATGAGGAAGCAATTCGAAGTGCAATTTATCCATCGTTCCCAAGGATTTGTGATACGATGCATTGTCTTGTTGAAACAGCACGTTTTTTGTTTGTTTGGAGCCTTTTTTTGCAATTCAAATGCACCTTTAAGGCTATATACTATTCGCTATTAATGGTTTTACCTTTCTCCAGAGAACCGGTGAACAATTTTCCATGCGCCTCTCAAAATACAGAGGCAATAACCTTGCCTGCCGATGGTTGTGTTTTTGGTGGCTTCTCCTGCAGCTTCACTTGACGGTGTTGCGAAATAATTTTGTGATTTTTGTGATGTTGTCTGGGTAACCACCTCATTTGGACGTCCAGAGCGTTCAGCATCATCGGTGCTTGTACATTATCAATACATTGTTTTGGTTAAACGGTATTTTTCTTCGTCAAAAAGGAATACTTAATCAACACGTAAAATTATTTTTTTCCATTGTTTTGTTGTTATGAAATTTTGACCCATGACGTTTGAAGGTTGGCACAATCGATCATTGGTAAGAATTTTTCGTTGTTATGTTAAAAAGGGCTGGTACCAATCTATCCCCCTGTAAACTTTCTCCGATCCCAAATTTTACCGTGGTGTATTTATGGATTTATACTACTGTTTTAGAGTTGAGCATCATCAGGGTTAATTTAATAAGCTTGACTTCCATTTTCTCCATGGTCTCGTAAAGCACTGCTCTTTATATGAAGTTGTCCGCCTGTCTGAAATTCATGACCATCTGCGACATAGGAGTATCAAATTTCGTTGTTTTCGCCATTATTTGACCGATTGTGAACAACTGGTTTCAAAACAAGGACTATAGTGAACGCTCCTGGATATGTTCCCAATAGTGTAATTCAACATTTTAATTATCTAATACATTTAGCTTGAGCACACTAACATTTTGCGCTGTATTGAACCAGGACCCGATATTTTTTAATTTGAACTATACTCACCATTGTTGCTGCGGGCTGCTGTCGTCGTAATTTTCAGCCTTCAGTCTAATTTGTGTCAGGATTCCGACGAGCAGTTCGTCCACGTTGTGGTTGATTCCGACGGAGATTTCAATGAACTTCGCTTTGAACATGCATGCCAAACATTTCCCATCTAGGAGAACGAGAATTGATACATCAGTAGTTCAAATGTCCCGTCAATATTATTTTCATATTTGTCATTGTTATTGTCTTCGGTATTTTTTTAATACGATATTTATTATACAGAGCCTTCTTTTAATCCTGTAACTCATGTGACTAGTGGTTTATTCAAATTTAGGAACGTTCATGTTTTAAGTTGAATTATTTAAAGGGGGCACCAAAAATATGACTTAAATTTCCTCTAGATCTATCAGTAAAACAACGTGTAATTGTTTTTATTAGTTTATATGCTTCTTGACCAACAAAAAAATATTTTAAAAGCATCCCTTAAACACTTTTGATTATTTAAAAGAAATAATTTTCGTTCTTTGCGTTTCATTAACAATATTTTCCATAAAAAATTTGACATGCCCTTTCTACTTCTTTTTTCCCTTCCATGGCATCTGCCCCGATAAATTTAATTTAATATACTTTTTTTTACATTATTTTCGATATTAGTGTTAAATTGTCTATATAATCCAAAGAGAAAGTTTATTTAATAAAATCGAAAAAAGCAATAAACGTATGTCCTAATTTAAGAAAATTACTGATTTCGTATTACTCATTACCAACTTATCGTGTTAGTTGTTCCCATTTTTAAGTCAGGTGGGTTTACGAATTAAATGAAGTCTATGTATATAACAGTATGAACTGATTAAATCATTAAAAAAGTGGCGCTCGCTTTCTTGACCAAAAATATTGTAATATTTGGACCCCATTTTCGCCTGATTTGGTTTCGCGTGACTTTTTACTATTTCTAAAATTGAAATTGGCGATGAAAGGAAATTCACGACAACTTTTGAGTCGATTATGTACTATTTTATATTTATTTTTAGTATGATTATTTCTTGGAACGGTTTGATGCTTTTAAGTCAGAAATAGTTATTTTTTTTAGACAATCGAGCATAATCGCGGGAAAGTTTTTATCGAAAGAGAGACGAAAACGGTACGGTGCGTCTTCCGGCGTCTTTTAAGCGGCCTGGGGCCAAACAAAGAATCGCGAAAATACGGTATTTTTACTCGGTTTCGTGTCCTGAAAGCGGAAACAGAAACAAAGACAGCTACGAAACGCCCCGGGGAGCATCGGTGGGAATGCCGGCGGGACGAGAAACAGAAGTAATGGAGGAGGATTTGCACATCACCCTATTAAAATGGTCTGAACGAAGGCAGCGAAGAGAGTTTAGTGAGGCTTTCATTAATGATTCTGCTTCGGGAAGGTCATGCCATGTTGTGTGATTCATACAGAATAGATATGCGCTAGCTTTTCTTGCCTTGCCTAAGAATGAATATAGTTCGGTCCTGTTTGAAAATTGGTCTAAAATTCAAAAGGGGAAGTACGATGGTCGTTCGAAAAGTTCTTGGCCTGTCATACAGATAGCGCTGACTATGAAACTTGTCTATTTCAAGTGTGACTAGGTAAATGACGTGTTGTGAGGTTGCTTGTTTGTGACAATCAACTGAAGCAAAGACATTTTAACAATGAAAAAGTATTTGGAGCTGTTAGAATAGGCTAGTTAGGCTAAAACAAGTTTATAGTTGAATAAATGACTTTATTCCTCCCTATATTCTCCCTTAAGCCCAATGTATCTTTTCCAGCGGTTCGCAAATTCATTTATTCCATCTCTGAAGTAAGTGATTTTCTGAAAGTCCTTGACAATACTGATCTGCAGCTGCTATAACTTCTTCATTTGATGAAAAACGTTTACCACGTAAGAATTTTTTGAGGTTGTTTGAATTTCAATCAAAGTCAATTGTCTGTTATCCATAACCATATCATGTATAGAATTAATTATTTGTTCAGTAGTTGCATTTATTGGACGTCCAGAACGAGGATTATTATCCAGGCTTGTACGACCTCGTTGAAACTCACCTGCCCACTTAGAAACCATTGCTTTTGAAGGAGCAGGCTCACCGAATACATTTACCATTTCACTATGAATTTCCATTGCCTTTAGACCTTTTCTTACAAAGAATTTAATCAGTGCACAACTTTCAATATTTGCCATTTTAAAACATAACACTGATAAAACTTCAGACATGTTCATATGAAAGATGAAACTTCAAAATGTAGTAGATTATTAGCTCCATCACGCTGGAACACGCATTAAGGAATACTCGATTTTGTTTGCTTATTTTTGCCAACAAACGATACTAATAAATGTAGTATAGTTCATTTTTTTGTAGTGTCAGTAATTATGCAGGAAAAACAATGACATTGTTCAAGGCAGTAAATATTGATAATAATACGAAAAATAGAAATTAAATTATTGTAGGCACAATTTTTTTTTTATTCTATTCATGTATAAAATCGAACATTGTCGGAAAAAAACGACCCTAACCCAGAAACTATAAATGATATAAATGTTTGTCTTCAACATTTTCAATATGGTGGTTCACGATTCTAAAGAATACAATTAAAAGCGTATGTATATATATATATATATATATATATATATATATATATATATATATATATATATATATATATATATATATATATATATATATATAATTTATTTATTAATTATTATTATTATTATTATTATTATTCACGTATGGGCCCTGGTGGACCACGCGAAGTACAATTAGAGGCGTTTGTTGTTGTTACCCTTCCTTTGAGCCCATACTAATTTCATTCTTTCGCTATGAGCTTTTTTCCTTTCGTCAGACCAAGTTGTTCCAGTCTTCCTACATTTTTCTCTCTGGCCAACCTTCCAAACGTTAACCTTGTGCCTGAAACAGCCTCTATCCTGAATTTCACTTTGTGTAATATTTGCTGATTTTAGGTCCTCTTTAATTGCCGCAATCCATTTAATTATTTCTACTCTAGCTCTACTCCTATTTTCATAAAATTCGACTATTTGTCTAGTTAGCCTACTCGGATTCATCCGTTTGATGTGTCCGTAAAACTTAAGTCTTCTTTTTCTCATATCGCTATGTATATCTGTGTATTGTTTGATTTCTTGGTTTTTTCGAAGTCGGTATGTTGTGCTATTTATTTGTTTGGGGCCTAGGATTTTTCTTATGATTTTTCTTTCCTTCTTTTCAATGTCCTCGATGTCCCTCTTTCTATTCAAAATGAGCGTTTCTGCAGCATATAGACATTCTGGCTTAATAACCGTGTTGTAATGTCTCAGTTTTGTGTTTTTAGATAGGCATTTTTTGTTGTAAATATTTTGTGTAAGTCTCAATGCCGTTTCCATTTTTTGACATCTACCCTTATTGGCAGCTTTTTCCAACCCATTTTCCATGATTATTTCACCCAAATATTTGAATTGAGAGACTCGTCTGATGTTACCATATTTTGTTTTTAGAAATGGTGTTCTTAGTCTGTTGCAGGTCATGTATTGTGTCTTTTCAAAGGAAATTTGGAGTCCTACCTTTTCTGCTGTTTCTTTTAGGATTTAAATCTGTTTCTGTGCCGTTAATATATCTTGAGCTAAAATTGCTAGATCATCAGCAAATGCCAGACAATCAATTTTGATGTTGGTTCTCCTCAGTTTAATGGGCTGGTCAATATTCAGTGCCGACTTTTTTTCACGCCACTCCTGTATTACTTTTTCTAGAACACAGTTAAATAAGAGTGGCGAGAGTCCATCCCCTTGTCTCACACCAGTTTTAATTTCGAAGGGTTCTGAGATGTCACCCATGAATTTAACTTTTGACCTCGTGTTAGTTAACGTTGCTTTAATAATTGCCAGCGTTTTCAGATCTAGTCCTTGTTCTTTCAAGATTCGGAATAAAGATTCGCGGTCAATAGAATCATATGCTTTTTTGAAATCCACAAATGTACAGACCAGATTTTTATTGTACAGTTTTTGATGTCTTAGAATCAACTTTAGATTCAGGATCTGTTCAGGGCAGGATCTGCCCGGTCGAAAACCTGCCTGATATTCACCAATGTTCGGTTCTAACTGTCCCTGTGCTCTGTCTAGTAGACATTGAGATAGAATCTTGTAACAAACTGGGAGAAGAGATATTCCTCTATAGTTGTTTACATCCGTTCTATCTCCTTTCTTATGTAGTGGATGGATTAGAGCATCTTTCCAGTCTTCCGGAATCCATTCGGTTCGCCAAACTTCTTGTAGAATTTTGGTTATTTCCTTGATTGTACCTGGACCAGCGGATTTCAAAAGTTCAGCAGTGATTCCATCTTCACCAGAAGCTTTGTTATTTTTAAGCCGCTTGATTTGCCTAAGTATTTCCTCTTCATTCGGTGGTAATGAATCTCGGTTTGTTTGTTTAGGGTTTAGTGTTGGTAATTTATTTAAGGGCTCAGGACAGTTTAGTATTTGTTCAAAATATTTTGCAAGTTCTTTGCAATTGTCTTGGTTATTTAGAGCTAGTTGTCCGTTTTCCTTTTGAAAGCATAGGCTCTGCGGTTGATAGCCTATTAATTTTTTTTTTTAATGTTTTAAATGTTTTGTAAAAGTTTGGGGTGTTATTTTTTTGGAAATCTTTTTCTATTTCATTAAGTTGATTGTTTTCATATTTTCTTTTAGTTTGTCTAATTAGCTTCGATGTTTCTTTTCTTACTTCCAAAAAGATGTTATAGTTTATTGCTGTTTTTTGACTGTTCCAATCTTTGAATGCTTTACTTCGGCTTAATACTGCTTGCTCGCAAACTTCATCCCACCGCGGATGTTTTCTACGTTTTTGTAAAGGGACCAACTTTAAGGCTGTTTTAATAATTTTTATTTATTTATTTATTTTGATAGTATGTCACTAAGAAATTAATATATTTTATTAATATATTTTTTGGATTAGTTTTGAAAACGGGAGGAAAGGACCTCCTGAAACGTTAACGTTCAAAAGTTTGTTTTTATTTTAGAATATTTCTGTATTTTTTTAAATGTTCGTTAGGCAAATTTATTACAGGAAAAGAATCACTGAGAAATTTGTCGCCGTTTGGTTTTTTTTACCCAGTGATTCTTTATTTATATAAGAACAGATATTTTTGATATTTTTTTGAGTTGGCTAAAAATCCAAAAAAGGAAAAAAATATGAACACGCCACAATCATTCAGACACAGATTTAATACGTTTCGCTAACCATATTTAATCTCTATTGAATCATCTCCTGATGATGAGTTTAGTGATTCAAGTAGGTATAAATACACTAAACTTGAAGAGTTTACCAATTTTACCACTAAACACCAAGTCCCTTTTTTTTAACTCGACGCACGTTTCGCTAACCATGTTAGCATCATCAGGAGATGATTTAATCTATTTCTAAAACTAAACTATGTTCTATTTATATGAAAACCCTACCTAACGAAGCGTGTAAAACCATGAACCGTGAATAAAAAACCAAGATTAATATCTAAATTTCCACTATATTTAAAACTTGTACGTATGACAATTGTTTCAACACGCAGTGTCTTTTTCAAATACACACTGTGTATTTGATAGTGTGTATTTAAAATACAGTGTGTATTTGAAAAATACACTGTGTGTCGAAACAATTGTCATACGTACAAGTGTTAAATATAGTGGAAATTTAGATATTAATCTTGGTTTTTTATTTAAAATGAATATGCATAAAATGAAGTATCGGCTACCTCAATTAAATATGAACCGTGAAGTTTACTAAACCTTACATTAATAAGTATAAATACAGTTTATTAACTTGAATAAACAAGATTCAATATTACCGAGTTAGGAAAAAAAATATTTGGTAATTAAAAGAAATTTTGGGAAGTTTTAAACGTGGTGTTAAACTTTTTTCGTGTTAAACCTTAACTGAAATATATTAAAACCTAATGTAACACAATAATACAATTAGCTGAAATGTTTTAAATTTATATTTGTATTTTTTAAATTTTACCTTGAGTAGACACTGTTCTACTTCTAGCCAGATCGATCTTGTTTGCAACTAGAATGGCTGGCCTGGACCGGAGCAATTCGAAATCCTGCAGCCGGTTGAGCTCTGCCTCAGCTTTCAGGAAACTGGCCTTGTCCACCACCGAATATAGTATTACGAATGCGTCGGGGGGATTCATTCTGTTTATCTCCTGCAACAATACGTAAAACAACATACAGTAACGTTCAATAGGATTCGGTTTATCTCTGTTTTTTTTTTGTTTAGTTTTCAGCAGGATATTTTGTATTAGATAATATAGAGGCTCTTATTATTTTTGGGAGTTCTTTTACATTTGGGATTTGTTTTTTTTTGTTATTATAATAATGCCTTATTTTTTTACACGGTGAGTAAATAAAATACTGAGTCTTCGATCTGGCAACACTGATGCGTCTTCAGTACAAGTCTTTTCAACAGTTGTTTTCGCGAACCGGACTTTTCTAGCGCGTTTTGAAAATGAGTAACAACAATTAGATACAAATAAAATCATTGGGGTACTAAGAGTGAATCGTATTTTAATCCTTCTATTTTATAAGTTATCTCAGTCTTTCCTGCTTCCCTTTTTTTTTTCTTTTTTATATAGTAAACATGGAGTAATTTGTTTAAACGGTTTTTTAACTGGAATGATTCTTAAGGTCGATTCTTAGGGTCGATAAGGGTTTTAAAAGAATGAACCCTGTTTGAACGCTTCTGTTCAAAAATTCTTCTAATCCTTCCTGTACTGGAGTTTTTTTTCTTTATATAATATTACGTCTAGAATATATATATATTAGGACGAACATTATCATGTAGGAGAATAACATTGTCGTGTCTGTAGTAGTAATGGGCGCGTTTTTCCTTGAGTGCTCGGCTTAATCTCATTAATTGTGTTTGGTAGAGAACTACCCCACCCAATACACAGCATGAGTTTTTTTCTATGAATATTCGATTTGACTGTCGATGTTAAAGCATGGCCAGGTGGTCCCCATGATTTTCTCGTCTTTGTGTTATCATAGTGGATCCATTTTTTATCACCAGTGTCTATGCGATGCAAAAAACCCTTTTTTATACCCGACAAGCAGCATTTCACTCATATAAAATCGGCGTTCAACCTCTCTCAGTTTCAGTTCATATGGAATTCAATTCTGTCCTTGTTTTTGAATCATTCCCAACGATTTTAAACGATGTGAAATTGCTTGTTGCGTCACTTCTAATATAAGTGTAAGTCTTTTTGCGTTTGGGACCGAATCTTCATCCAATTCCGTGTCTTCGTACACTTTCGACCTTCCACTGCATTCTTTGTCTTCCACGTTATCCCCACCGTTTTTAAACTTTCTAAACCACTCACAACAACTTATTTTACTTAAAGCAGCCTCACCATATGCTTCTACAAGCTATCAATGCCCTTCAGCTGAAGATTTCTTGAAATCAACAGTTCCCGCAAAACTTGATATTTTCGCACGAAAAAAATTCTGTGATGCTGGTACTGAGTCACTAATACTTTAAGGTTATGTTATTACCAGATGACCAAACTTACGATATTACGTTTTATATCGGACAATTTCAACATAACCTTCTGGTGGGGATATCTTTTGTAAAACGGCGGACACTTATTTGTACACCTTATGAAAAATCATAGACGACAAATTTAGGACCCAGCGTAACACAAATTTGAACGATATGTTCAATGTTTTGAAAATAATTTGAGAATGAATATATTCTTCAGTGCTCCATAACTTAATTGGCTCAATGCCAAAACGATGCCAAGAAGCCATTAGGAATAAAAGTTATTGATTAAAATTAAAAAAATTGCATTTTCTTCAAATGAGTAATCCGTCACCCGTTTTGATTTGTCTCTTACGACTACTTTTCGTTACGTTACTTTTCGACATATGATTTTTTCAAAATCGAAGAAAATCCAATATTTTGGAAAAATTGTATTCCCCGACTAGTTCTCTGTGAATATCTAGAAAACCGTTCGAGATATCAAACTGCGCTGTTCGCCACTCGATTCCCCGTAACTTTCGCCATCTTGTGACTGGAGACTGTTTCTTATCATGGCATATATCTGCCATGATAAGAAAATAAGCAATGTTAAATTAAATGTTCAAAATGTTAACCATTTGAGTCTAGCACCGTTTTAGCCTATTTTTTCCAAACACGTTGAAAAAGTTCTCGTATATTTCTAATCCGGTCAAGGTCAAGTAAAGTCTTGTATTATACCAGCTATCAGATATATTATCCTGATTTAATCCCAGATCATTGTATATTGCGACATGATATATATGTGATATTTTTATATTAGCATTTTCTTACATTGATATAGAAATCAATCTCGAAGATCTCTTTTCATCCGTCAAATCTTACAGTTAACATGGTGAAAAATCCTTTTTTGTCATATTGATCACTGCTAAAGTAAATTCTGTTCGATTGTTTATCTCTCGTGTTTATCCGAGCTGTGATTTCGACATATAATGTTCGAAACTGCGTTTTCCACGGAAAAATAGATCAATTTCCTTGATTTGTACCAACTAAATTTAGACCTCGGATCTTCTTGCATCTCGTCTCGCGGGTATTTTTAGTTGACGGTCTTTGTTTTGGGTGTCTTTTCACAGCGATCGAAAGCCGTTGTTCGTAATCGTCGAAATGTATTTTTTTTTGTCAAACGTGTTGATACAAGCCATGTACGAAGGTCGTACAAAAAACTCGACATAACAAAAAAACACAAGATTTTTGAGATTTTTTTAAATATATAACGTTGTCACCTTGCAATTGGGCACTTTTAGATCAACGATGTCTCAACTTATTAATATTTTATAGAGAATTGTTGAATTAAGTGTCATTAAGTGTTATTTCAAGAAAAAAGAACGAACATGTTATTTTTTTATTTAATCCTCTGTAAAACCAGTGATCGGTTTCCATTTACCTGTATTTTTTTTCTGAAAAACCTGATTCTAAGCATTAGCTGTTTTAAGAGCTTTTCACTCTGGTTTCCTGACCTTTTCCCCCTTTAACAAAATTCGACGAGAATTTCTGCGTTGTCGTCCAACACAAAAGAGAGATTAAAAAGTGTAAACGCGTGTCTTGGCAAATGACATTTTTGATAATAATGTTTTAGGGAGCGTCGCCGCTTATTTATATCCGATTCCAAAGATGCTCTCTGGCTGGTTCGCTTCAAGATCTCTGTTTATTTTAGTTGCGGAAACACGAGAAACGGCTAAAAATATGCGTCCGATGGTTTGTTGACACTGGTGGTCGTTGGATCGAGGATCTGACGATTTTTCTCGATTTATTTCCCTGAGAAACTTGAGATAAAGAATCTATTGTTATCGTAGCACGATCATGAGTCAAGTGATCTTGAAGGACATTGATTTAAAACGAAAAAAAACCACTCTGCAACAGTACAACATTTAGATCTTATTTTAGAATCAGCCAATTTCGGTTACCGATTCCTTTCATTGGAATGTTGAGTTTCAGAAATATAATATTATCACATGGAGTCAGGTTGGGTGAGTGAGGTTGAGGGTTACAAAGACTGTATAATTGTACCGCAGTTTTTGGTTTCCTTCGGATTTCTATCTTTAAAATTATCAATTCTGTCTGTTATCACTATATGGCATTACTAGTCAGTTTGTGTATCAAATCTAAGGTTGATGAAAAAGTTTTTTTTAGAAAAAATATTGTTTTTTTTTAAATTTCCCGACGCTCGTTGCGCTAACCATGTTAGCATCATCAGGAGATGAGTCAATGTCCTTGAATTATCTACTAATTATGCTTTATTTATATGGTTTGTAATATTCGAAAACCTCGGAGTCATCTATTATTTCTATCCAACGGCTGGGGCAATTAAGTGCCACGCAATAGAATAACGCCCTTTCGTGCCATCTGCGATGGATCTCCCCTTTTATCCCGCGGATTTTCCGGCTATTTCCAAACAATTCGGCTGGAAAGGTCGCCGGAAAATCGCCCGTCGATCGTCTTGTCTCTTTTTTTTTCTTTCTGAAACATTTCTCGTCCATTTCCGCTTAAAATGAAAGAAAAAAAAAACTTCGGTAAAACAACCAGGCGAGCAATTTTTATTGTCGTTTTTCACGAAAAGGTTAAAAGTGGAAGAAAGATAGTTGGAGGAATGACATAACTGCAGCTCTTCATGTTTTTTATTTTAACTTATTATAACATTGCTTTAAATTAGCATTTCAGCTAATTACCTTATATATATATATATATATATATATATATATATATATATATATATATATATATATATATATATATATATATATCCTAGTGGAGGAAGTAACAAATGCTATAGAATTGATGAAGAACGGCAAGGCTCCAGGAAAGGATAGTGTAACTGTCGAAATGCTAAAGCTGGTGGTCGGACGTTACATAAAACACTGGCAAAATTATACTCAAAATGCCTCAAAGAACAAAAAGTACCTGACTTATGGAAAAATGCAGAAGTGATCCTTTTACATAAAACAGGAGCACAGGAAGATTTAAAGAACTACCGTCCAATAAGCCTCCTATCAGTGATGTACAAAGTTTTCACTAAGATAATTTCTAAAAGAATATTAAAAAAACTGAATGACGCACAACCAAGAGAACAAGCAGGATTCAGAAGTGGATTCAGTACAATGGATCACATCCAGGTTGTACAGCAGGTCATAGAAAGGCACAACGAATACACCATGCCACTGTGCTTGGCTTTTATCGACTACGAAAAAGCATTTGATTCCATCTCCAAGCATGCGATAATGGATGCACTGCTTAGGCAAGGTGTAGAGAGGGCCTATGTAAACCTATTAGAATCGATATATGATGGAGCTACAGCCACAATTCACCTTGATGATCTTGAAGTGGGAATTAATATAGAACGAGGTGTACGGCAGGGTGACGCAATATCGCCTATTCTTTTCTCGGCTGGCCTTGAAGAAGTATTCCGTAAACTGGATTGGGAACAGGATGGGGTAAAGATCAATGGTGCAAACTTAAACCATCTTAGATTTGCGGATGATATTATTCTCATTTCACAAGACCCAGAGGAGCTGCAAAGAACCATTTGGCTTGAAAATAAACCTGAAAAAGAGTCAGGTTATGTTCAATAACTTCGCTCAGGACAGAAGAATTTCAGTTTTAGGAAGGGATTTAGAGATTGTGGACAGCTTTATATATCTTGGGCAGAGGATTTCCATGGCGGGGAATACCGCCCGGGAGGTGGAACGGCGTGTTAAATGTGGCTGGCAGGCATTTGGTAGGCTCAACATAGTGTTTAAGAGCAGACTCCCACTTTGCCTGAAAAGAAAAGTATTTGATCAGTGCGTTCTACCCGTTATGACATACGGAAGTGAAACTTGGACACTCATATCGCAATCAATTCAAAAATTTCGGGTGGCACAGAGGGGAATGGAAAGATGTATGCTTGGCATTACAAGACGAGACAGAAAGTCCTGCGCATGGATCAGGGAACAAACAAAAGTCTGTGACATCATTGGAAGAGTAAAACAGTTGAAATGGAGATGGGCAGGCTATATGGCGAGGCGATGGGACGACAGATGGACCAAGGCAATCCTGGAGTGGATACCGCTTGATCGCAAACGTCCGCGAAGAAGACCGAAAGCACGATGGATTGATGACATCGTTAAGTATATTGGACCCGAGTGGCAGAGGAAAGCCCAGGACCGTGAAGGTTGGAAGCATGCTGAAGAGGCCTTCATCCTGCAGTGAATCGATACGGGCTGATGATGATGATGATGATGATATATATATATATATATATATATATATATATATATATATATATATATATATATATATATATATATATATATATATATATATATATATATATATATATATATATATATATACATACATACATATACATATACATATACATATACATGTATATTATTATTATTATTATTACATTTAATTATTTCTACTTTAGCTCTACTCCTATTTTCATAAAATTCGACTATTTGTCTAGTTAGCCTACTCGGATTCATCCATTTTATGTGTCGTAAAACTTCTTTTAAGTCTTCTTTTACTCATATCGCTATGCAAATCTGTGTATTGTTTGATTTCTTGGTTTTCTCGAAGTCGGTATGTTGTGCTATTTATTTGTTGGTGGCCTAGGATTTTTCTTTCCTTCTTTTCAATGTCCTCGATGTCTCTCTTTCTATTCAAAATGAACGTTTCTGCTCCATATAGACATTCTGGCTTAATAACTGTGATGCAATGTCTCAGTTTTGTGTTTTTAGATAGACATTTTTTGTTGTAAATACTTTGTGTAAGCCTCAATGCAGTTTCCATTTTTTGACATCTACTTTTATTGGCCGCTTTTTCCAACCCATTTTCCATGATCATTTCACCCGAATATTTGAATTGAGGGACTCGTATGATGTTACCATATTTTGTTTTTAGAAATGGTGTTCTTAGTTTGTTGCAGTTCATGTATTGTGTCTTTTCAAAGGAAATTTGGAGTCCTACCTTTTCTGCTGTTTCTTTTAGGATTTCAATCTGTTTCTGTGCCGTTAATGCATCTTGAGCCAATTGCTAAATCATCAGTAAACGCCAGACAATTAATTTTGATGTTGGTTCTCCCCAGTTTAATGGGCTGGTCAATATTCAGGCCGAGTTTTTTTCACGCCACTCCTGTATTACTTTTTCTAGTACACAGTTAAATACGAGTGGCGAGAGTCGATCCCCTTGTCTCACTCCAGTTTTAATTTCGAAGGCCTCTGATATGTCACCCATGAATTTTAACTTTCGACCTTGTGTTAGTTAATGTTGCTTTAATAATTGCCAGCGTTTTCAGATCTAATCTTTGTTCTTTCAAGATTCGGAATAAAGATTCGCGGTCAATAGAATCATATGCTTTTTTGAAATCCACAAATGTACAGACCAGATTTTTATTGTACAGTTTTTGATGTCTTATGATCAACTTTAGATTCAGGATCTGCCCGGTCGAAAACCTGTTTGATATTCACCAATCTTAGGTTCTAACTGTCCCTGTGCTCTGTCTAGTAGACATTGAGATAGAATCTTATAAAAAACTGGGAGAAGAGATATCCCTCTATAGTGTATAGGTCTTTCTTGTGTAGTGGATGGATTAGAGCATTTTTCCAATCTTCCGAAATCCGTTCAGTTCGCCAAACTTCTTGTAGAATTTTGGTTATTTCCTTGATTGTACCTGGACCAGTGGATTGTCCTGGGACAGCGGAAAGAACGACTAAAGCCATGACCATATAAATCGGCCATGTCGAATGGTGGCTGCAATCACGTGCAACTCTGCCATCCTGTGGTAAACGACCGGGACAGACAAACTGTGCGGGACCGTTCTTGTCTCGCCTAACCTCGGGTTATTTTTGAAAATACCTGGTACTTACCCGAGGTTAAACGGGCCACCTTTCGGGTCGGGTCGTTCCTTTCACCTGCTCTCCAGGCGTTCAGCTTGAGCCCAGCTGATGACGGCTTAAGGCCAGAAACCGGTCATGGGAGACGTTTGCTGGCGCTTTGGATGGCGGATTGGGGAACGACAAAGCACCAACGTGGAGTGCGGGTGTATGTTCTTTCTTTTTAATATTTTTCTCCATGAACCCATTTCATCATTATTTTTGAATATATATATATATATATATATATATATATATATATATATATATATATATATATATATATATATATATATATATATATATATATATATATATATATAATATAATGTGTTCAGTTGTTGCCCACCTCTACTCTTTTATTCATATTTATTCATTAGAATGATTTACAAAATAATATCTGCTGTCCATTATACTTCATCCTTCGACGCTTTAAGATACTGTTTCCTTTTTTATCCTTATGATGTATGGTTTTCTCTTTGACCTTTTTATGTTTTTTTATTATGTTTGTCATCAATTTCTGAGATTTATAATGTTGCAAAGTAAAATATTTTAAAGCACTCTCGATCACCATCAAACTGGCCATACATCATCTTCGAAACTTTCTTTGTCGCCACGAAATCTCGCAAACCACTTAAAAATTGGCGTTCAAAAATCGAACATAACGTCTGCAGCTTCGGATTAAAAGGTAAATGTAATAGTTAGTCCTTCATAGTGTGCAGAAACGCGGGAGAAATACGGCAACTTCACGTGATATTGTTTTAAATGAGAATTCCTCTGTAAAATGATAGTTTGTCATCTGAAACTTGTGAATGATTAGGAAGCTGCAGGATTATACCGAGAAAGGTTTTCATAAACGATACGCTAACGAAGGTAGAGAATCGACCAGTATTAATTATTAAGCAAAAGCGTCGTAATCTGCGCCGTGAAGCAGGTAGGAGGAATCCAAATCTATACGGCACATGATTTCTATTTGATACTGCCTAAAATACGCGGGTGGTGTGAAAAGTTCTCGGCCTGATTTGTTTTCCAATGATTACATCCTCTTCCCAACACTGAAAAAATGATTTACCGGAAGAAGATTTACTTCAAATGACGAGATCAAAGCTGAGATAGCCGCATATTTTGTAGAGTTGGAGTTTGTCAGATTGAGAACTTTTCAAACGACCCTTGTAGTGTTAAGTTGTTACCCTTTTTCTTGCCAGGTTGTCTACAGGGTATAAGAGAAAGTATTTTCATAAATTTAACCAACGCTTCTTTACGTCATTTTGAACAAAACGTTTCCTTGAAATATGTGTCCAAAATATAACCATTTCCGCGGAAAACAGGTCAGAACTTATTGAAATTTTCGCAAGAAATTGCAAATGTAGCATCGGCGTGTTTATTTCGATCGAAGGAATTTAGTGGCCTTGAAAATAAAATATAATATTTTTATAGTCATTCATTCTATACGTTTCAACATAAATTTGGGTTCGTTTGTTACAAAAAAAGGAAAACTTACAAATTTTTGTCGTTTAATGTCAAGTTGAAATTACCAACACTAATTTTTCATATCATATCTGGTTGGTTGTTGACCCTGTTGTAAGCGAGTTTTTCTTGTGAAGAAAGATGTAAAGGTATCGTTGTTTGAATTTACGAAGGTACTTTCCCTTATACCCTGTATTGCGGTTCAGTTCCATGTCTTGAACATTTGTGACAATGTTTTTTTTTTAATAGGGTAGAGTTGTTAGCTCCACACTCAACCTTCCTTCTATATCGGGTTTAGAACGGACAGTGGTGGCTCCTAAATCCACAGGACATAATGTCACCGTCCGGCCGTGCAAAAAAAAACAACCTGTAGCTGCTTTTTAATCTCTGCCGAGATCATTATTTAATTTTTTACCGTTTTCGGAACGTAGTCACATCAAAATTCGACGAGAGAGAAAAAAAAGCGCACACAATTAAAACTGTAAACGTCGATCAGAGGAGTGGAGAAAATAAAAAAAAAACAGAGGGAAAAACGAATTTCATTCAATTTGCTCGATTTGGAACGGAATTAATTTTAAAATGAAAACTGTTCGGCCTTTTTTCTATTAAAACGCGAAATTTTCCGGTTCCTTCTTTTTCTTCTCAATTCCGCAAATGATATATTCGTGTAATTTTTCATTGACTCGCAATACGGATTAGGAAAAATCAATCGCGGAATGTACTCTCACCTTTGATGTGCCGATGTTTTGGAAGGTCAATTCGGATTCTTCGCCATTGAGCATTATGGACACGGTTTCTGTTTTTATCAATATATCTGAAACAAAAATTAAAATAAAATTATTACTATCCAATTTCAAGATATGCTTCGATTTAAGTACAGACTGGAGGATCAGTAAGTGACCGATTTGAATAGCTGAGCATTTTTGATGCCTCAGTTTGTGCCTTCGTGACTTTGCAGAGAACAGTACACCATTTATTCTGGATTTCAATGGAATCTGATTTTATTTTTTTTTTAACTATAGTATTTTAATGTTATGTAGTATTTTGTAACTTTGTTAGAAGAGAATAGAGTGAGGTGGAGGTGTGTTTTGAGCTGAAAAACTGAAATATTGGCATTTTATCATAACTATTGCTTTCAAACATCAAACTATTGTATTTTAGTTGTATAAAGAATTTGGTAAATTGATTAGGAGATCACAGAGTGAGGTAAAATCACTGATATAACTTTGACTAGGGATCTAAACTCTATTTTGAGCTGAAAGAATTGAAATATTGAAATGTTATCAAAACTATCTCTTTCAAACACCAAGCTATTGTATTTTAGTTGTGTATAGACCTCTGTATATTGGCTAGAAGAGAATAGTGTGAGGAGGAATTCTTGGCTCTGAACCTAAATTGTGTTTTGAACTGAAATATTGAAATTTTATCAAAATTATCTCTTTTAAACACCAAACTGTTGTATTTTTGTTGTATAAAGAATTCAGTAAATTGGCTAGGAGAGCACAGATTGAGCTGGAATTGTTGATATAGCTTTGAATCGAGATCTAAACTTTATTTTGAGCTGAAAAAACTGAGATATTGAAATTTTATCATAACTAGCGCATTCAAACACCAAACTATTTTATTTTAGTTGTATATGGAATTCTGTAAACTGGCTAGAAGGGAAGAAAATGAGGTAAAATCTGTGATATAAGCCTTTGTTCTGGATCGGATGTCTCTATTTTGAGTTGAAATAACAGAAATATTGATTTTTTTTTCAAAAAAATCGCATTTAAACATCAATCTATTGTATTTCAGTTACACTGACCTCTTACGTAAAAACTTCTCGCACGTCTTTTACGTAAAAAAATCAGGGATTTCATAATCTTAAATGAAAATTAAAAAAATATGTACAAAAAGAATTGGGCAATTAATATCTTGGACCCCTCATTACGATACGCCCCTGTTTGGTTTTTAAGTTTGAAATACCCATTTCGTTTCGACGCCCAAAGTTTACAACACTCACCAAATTTTCTAATTTTATTGCAAACTATTTCAGAAATATTTGTGAAAAACCATCTTCAGGATGCCCCATTCGGAGGGGCGTAGCTCCCTTGGAACGCATTATTTGACTAAGATTTATATGACAAAGTACCATTATTTTTAGCCAGGAATTGAATTGGAATCCGGGACACGTCGCGTAGATTCGCTATTTTAGCTTTTAAACGCTAAACCATTTTATTTCAGTTGTATATAGAATTACGTAAATTAGTTAGAAGATAATCGAGCGAGGTGGAATCCTTGATATAGCCTTTGCTGCGGATCTGACCACTATTTTAAATTCAGAACTGAAATATTATAACTGTAGTGTTCAAACACTAAACTATTATATTTCAATTGTATATAGAATACGATAAATCAATTAGAAGATAACTGATACTTGTTGCTATCGTAGCCTGATTCTAGGTAAAAGTATAAACATTTCAAACGGGATGCTGATTTAAAAATCAAATCATTCGCTTCTCCAATTCTTAAACTATTTCGAAATCTTAAATTTCAATTTCATTTTTTATTCGCGTTGGGATTTCTGTTCAGTTTATAGTGATCGATTTTAAAGGTCATAAAATCATTCGCCGACTATAATCAAACAGTCGTAATGGGCGGTGTTGCGGTTTGCCTCTCTACGTTGGTCGTCCGGACAGCGGCGGAAAATCGACAGCCGCTTTCGGAAAATGTTGCTGACATGGATGGCGTGCCGATAAACCTGTCAGATATTGTTCGACAATTTAGAGAATGTTTATATGGGAACAACGAACTCGTTCGTATTGTTTTTTTTTTAATTTTTCAATTTCAAAGCGAAAAATGATATTAAAATCAATAATAGACGGTATCATCTATACATACGTATAATTTATGTTAATTTAAATTTGGGAAAAACAACAGGAAGGTGTACCGAAACATGATTGTACGTGATTTCTTGCCTAAAACAAAGTATCGTGGTGCTTGACTGGTCCCCTTATTCACCTGATTTAACTTCATGAGAAGATTGATCTGATTTTGGACATCGAGCTGGTTTCCATGACGGCTTATTATCTAGTACACCGTCCTGAAAAAGATGCATTATAAAACACTGATAAAAGTGCGGTGGAAAACCCTGTAAAAACACTTTCAAAAAATTTATATATAATTAAATTTTATTAAACCTTCTTTAGTGGATTTTTTGGAGCAACATAATATTTCAAAATTGGATTGACCTGCTGTCCCTCAAGATTTGAATGTCGTTGAAAATGCCTGGGGGGGGGGGCCTTCAAGATGGATTTATAGTGAATCAAGATAATTTGCAAACATGGAAGATTTAAAAAGTACTATTCACACTTAATTGGAGGAAATTCCACAACAAACAACGAAGCAGTCTGTCTGAATGTGGCGTGTTCATATATTTTTTTTCTTTTTTTTTTGGGTTTTTCGCCACGATCTAAAACCCAAAAAAACTATCAAAAATATCTGTTGTTATGTAAAGAATCACTGGGTAAAGAACAAAAAACCAAACGGACACAAATTTTTCAGTGATTCTTTTTCTGTAATAAATTTGTCTAACGAACAAAATTTTAAAAAATATAAACATTTTCTAAAATGAATACAAATTTTTTAACGTAAACGTTTCGGGAGGACTTCTCCCCCCGTTTTCAAAACGATTCTAAAAAAATATATATATATATATATATATATATATATATATATATATATATATATATATATATATATATATTTATATATAAATATATATGTTTATATTTATTTATTTAATCAATTTTTTTAGATTCGTTTTGAAAATGGGGGGAGAAGACCTCCCGAATTGTTAGCGTTCAGAAGTTTGTATTTATTTTAGAACGTTTTTATATTTAATAAATAAGTAAAGATTGATGTCTAAAATTTCCACTATATTTAAAATTGTATGTATAATAATTGTTTCGACACACAGTACCTTTTTTCAAATACAAACTATACTTTATCAGTATATACTACAAACTATATCAGTACAGTTTGTATTTGAAAAAGGCACTGTGTGTCGAAACAATTGTTATACATACGATTTTAAATAATGGAAATTTTAGATATGAATCTTATTTATTTAAAATTAATTTCGATCAAATATCGGTTACCTCAGTTAACTTTATTCACATAAGAACAGATAGTTTTGATATTTTTTTGAGTTTTAGATCGTGACAAAAAACCCAAAAGAAGAAAAACTGCAGTTTTCATATTAATGTTATTTTGAAAACTCTTAAAAATATTTATTTAAGTGTGTCTAATATTTTAGCACTGAGTGTAATCCTCGTTTTTTCCAAACTGCCTACCAGTTTAATGGCGTCGTAAAAATCCCGATTTCTTTTGCATAAATTTCAGGTTTTTTTTTTCTGTTCGAAAAAACCGCAAATATACAGCAGCACGTTCATCACTCGCTACGTTAGACGAGAAAAAAGAAACAAACATTAAAGTAAATAAAATCGAGACTTGTATATCGAATCATTTCCAATCATAATATATAGCCGCTTCTCGGCCGTGCCGAACTTGTATATTTTCGGAAAGGAAAAATCGTAGTTTAAAAGGCTTTAAAGTGGCGAAACTGCTCGCCGTTTGACGTCAATGCTGCCCGATTTTGAACCGGCCAACAACTATAACATGCAGACCGGGGCCGTTTGTTATTCGCATTTTGATCCTTTGAACGTTATACAACTATATACTGTCTGTTCGTTAATGAATAGAGCATCGCCCTCTCTGAATGAATACCCGCTTTATGTAATGTCACTGGTCAACAAAGTATCAACTTTTGGAAGCCCATTGAATTAACCAAATTTGTGAAAGTATTAAAAACATTCACATAACATTATAATTTATAATAAATTGGATATCAATAACAAGATGGTATAATCCAGTTAAGGATTTATTTATATTAATAAATTTTAATAATACTAAAAATATACAGTTGAAGTAAATAATCTTTTAGTAAACTCGAAGGGATTTACCACTAAACTCCGAATCACTTTTTGAAAACTTCTGGACGCACGTTCCGCTAACCATATTAACAGCATCAGGAGATGATTTTATCTAATTCTAAAAACTAAACTATGTTCTATTTATATGATAACCCTACCAAATGAAGCGTGTAAAAATCATGATTTTCTTACATTTTTCTATTTGAATGTTTTCATTACACTTTTTACCAGTTCTAAATTTCTATCTATATTGTAGTCACGTTCGATTGCATGTTGGGCAACACAAGGTTTTTGCATTTCTCCCATGTCTAATGTGGGCAATGTGTTCTTTAAATCTCGTTAATATGGATCTGTTTTTTGTCCAATATTCCTTCGATCACAGTCTTGACAACTAATTTTATAAATCCCCGACTTTTCATGTTGCTCTACTTTATCCTTTGGATTATCCAGAACTTCTCTTAATTTATTATATGGTTTGTACACAACCTTAATGTCCACTTTTTTTCCAAATTTTGTCTAGTCCTCGTGTTAAATGGGTATCAATCGATATTACTATGCATTTATTCTTGTTCTGATCCTTTTGAAAAGTCGAAGATTCTTTCAATAATTTTCTAAACTTATGTTTTGTAATTAGTTTATCTACAATGTTCTTATTATAACCGTTTACTTCGGATACCTCCCTAATTAATTTTAATTTTGTTATAATTATACTTGTTTAAAGGAAAGTTGATTAATCTACCATAGAATTTAAACTAGCCATCTTATTTTGGAAACTATCATTCAAATCATTAGGAATGTATCTCGTAGTGGTAGTATTTTTCCGAAAACTATCAAAATCTAACGTATTTTTATTGTTTCTACTACTCTAACTATCGTTGTCTAACTATCGTTATCTACTGTTTCTCTTCTTAATGTCAAACAATAACAACACATGTCAACAAATTTAAACTTAAAAAACTTAAATCCGAAAATGGTAAGCTAATTACTATAACACGTACAGTTTTTTTGTTACAGGGGGTCGGTGATGGAAAAAAATGAAGACTATATATTTTTACAATCTTATATTTATTTAATATAAACATGTAATACGTGTTAAATATATGCAAAGTTTTTACTGCGGATTACGAGATGTCATACAGCACAAACTTTCACTTGTTCCTCTCTTTTCCTCTTTCTTTTTCTCTTTTTCCTCTGGAGCTCCATTAGCTGTGGTATCTAAGGCATCAGCCTTACGTTACGCCAGTTAATGTGGAGCGGGTTGGATTCCCGTACTAGGCAAAAAAGTTTTCTAAAATTCTTGTGAATGTTTCTAGGTAAGAGTGTAAAATCTGACAAGTAATCACCCCTCAGTCACGCCATTTCGAGGCTGGGTAAGGCCGGATGTCTTCTGAGAGGTTTTCTACGTTGGTCACTCGCCAGTCGGTAGGATATTTTCGGTTAAGCACAAAACCAAGTGTTGATAGCCCGAGCGAGGGTGCTGACCGGGGTTTTCGGTTGCTGATGACCGCGGTTCGCAACTCACGTTAAGCTGTATAGGTCCAGTCGCTAAATAGCCTTCTCAGTTGCTGATGCGCCTCTAACCTCTTACTTATATCTCTTGTGTTCTGCAGCATCAGCTCTTTTTAGAAACCAGCAGTAGTGGCCTAAGATAGATGGGTTCCAGCGTCCCTGGTATCTTATTTCCATCGTCCTTATGTCCTGGTGAATCCTCTCTCTTTGTTCGTCGCTTACTGCACCCAAATTCTCCGAAAAAAAATCCAAATGGGAGTGTAAAAATGCATTTTAAGTACATGCGACACCCTAATATTTCATAGGCTTTCAAGAGTTCGTCTATGAGGTTTTTATAGTTTTTATCCTTCTTGTTGCCTATAAATCCTTTCACTGCACTTACAAAACACTTCCAAGCTGTCAATTCCTTTTCATTTAATTTTTCTTGAAAACGGAGATCACCTAGAAACTTCCTTATTTGAGGTCCAATAATCACTACAACCTTAAAACCATTATCTTCTTTGTCCATGGCTTTGACAAAGTTTTTCATCAGTCCAAGTTTAATATGGAGAAGCAGAAGAAGTACTTTTTTTGGGTTAACAAGGGGACATATTTTGTTTGAAGTACCAGGTTCAAGAAAAAAATATATATGAGGCCAGTCTTTCTTACTGTAATGTTCTTTTGTTGCCCTACTATCCCATAGACACAAAAAAAAACAGCAATACTTTGTAAAACCCCCTTGAAGTCCTAGCAATCTATCAGGTACAAATAATGTCAATGATTCCATAACATAAAGAGAAGCAGGTACTTGAAAATGGAACGTGCTAGGCCATTTTTGCGAAAAGGTGTTTTAATAACTGCCCAAATGAAACGCAAAAGAGCTTTCCCCAATGTTACAAAAATTATGTACTCCACCTTCCGTGACAGCGTCGTTCCATACCCAATATATCCCGGTGGAAGTGCTCACCGTACTCATCGCTAACGTCCTCCCATATTTTGAGGTAAAAAATCTAAATGTGAGTCCAAAATTTTACATTTTACAGCCAATAGCGTTCAACTTATCTGTTACTAGTATTTTATAGTTCTCGGCTCTGACATTTCCTAGAAAATTGGTAAAAACTTGAACCATGGAGTTGCAAGCCTTATTCTCTGTTTTATTTCATTTAGTCTTAAAGGTATCGTCCTTAATCAACCGTCGTATTTGAGGCCCTATAAAAATCCCTTCTTTTAACTTTGCATCTGTAATTTTTGGGAACTTTTCTTTAAGATATTGAAAAGCTTCACCGTCGCGATTAAGAGATTTCGCCAAGTTTTTCATTATTCCTATTATTTTAGGTGCAAAATAATGTTTTATTGTTGCACTAATGGTGGATGAAGTATGTTTTCTGATTCTGGAGTGAAACTTTTCCTACGTGGCCAGACGTTTCTGCGCATACCCAAAATTACAGCAATAACTTTAAAATTTGTGCCTGTCGCGTTGGCGCAGAGAAGTTCGAGAGTTCGTCGAGAAGTTCAATAAAAGTGATTTGGTGTTTAGTAGTAAATCTCTTCAAGTTTAATCCAATTGTTGGTTAGAAAGTTTTACTCGAATTCGATTTGCTTAGAATTGTTGAGTTTGTTGCACGATAATGCGCCAAGTCACACATCGTAATTGTGCATCGTCAATTTTTGGCTCGAAACCAAGTCTGTGTGATCAACCACCCACCGCATTCACCAGATTTAGCCCATTGTGACTTCTCCTTGTTCCCAAAGTCGAAAGTTTGTTTTTTTGAAGACATTCAGACCATCCAAACAGCGACGAGTGCTTTGGAGGCTAGTCTACAAAATGAGTTGGAGCAAGTATTTGAAACACTATTGAATCGATGTAATAAATGTATCGAAGCGAGAGGAGAATATTTCGAATAATAATTCATAAAAAATACCAGGTATTTTGTTTTAATCATATTTTCCCGGACCAGTACTGATACTTAATGGACGCACTATGTACATATTGATTTAAAAAATTTCCATAGAAGAACTAAATTGAGTCGCGCCCTTTTTACACATAACATTATATTTAAAATTGAATGGTTACGCTTTTAACCATACCTTTCATGGTGTTTATCCGGCTACAGTATTTATAAAAACCCTTTGACTCGTTCGATTTCGAGACGGAATTGACTGAAACCATAACGAGCGAGGTAAAATAGGAAATGTAATCGTCGGAGATTTGCTTTTAATTAAGCGAAATGCGCGAAACAAAACTAATTAATCACGGCCGTCGACAAGTAGCTTTAGGAACGGATCCGCGATTGTCGAAACCTGCTTATCGATTCGCTTTTAAGGGTGGGTTTTCGTCGTTGGTTTTAATACGGCCGGTCTCGCTCTAATCTAATCGCATGCCGACTTAAATTAAGACGCTCTCTCTCCGACCGGGATTATTGTTCGAATACCCGGCCTGCCGGTACCGGTTGTTGCCTCTGGCGACGCTACTGCTTGCTACTTTTGTACTTTTGCGCTAAATAAATACGGAATATTTCGTTCCACCGTAAACTAGGGCTGCTTCAGACGTGCTTCTGTTGAATTTTACGTTAGTCTCTGATATTTTTTACTGCCTTTGAACGATGTTCCGCCTCCGGTTGGATAGTACACAGTATGTCGGAAAAATAACCGAACTTTTTAAATTAAAAAAATTGTTATTTTGTCAAATTATTTCTTTTTATTCAACATACATCCCTTCCGCATTTATACATCGTCTCAATGAGCAAGCACCAAGTCTCATCATCAGTTACAATCGATTTCCACTCTCCATCTCACAGTCGAATTCGCTTCGTAGATGACCATTCCACGCATTTTTTCCACCATTATATACGATTTTGATGTTTGGTCGGCCTGGCTTTGGGTCGTCTTTCAAAGCATCACGATCGCTCTGCATTCGCTTATACCATTCAAACACACGTCTACGCTACAGGGCTTGTACGTTTTACAGGGATTCAACTAAAATTCAATATTAGTTCTTTGTTTCATCGTGTTATGACGCACTGTCACTTTAAGCTCTATAACTTGACAAATCGTTGATCGATTCTAATAATGGCGGTCTCGTTTTATAGAGGAGATATACAGCTTTCAGATTATATATTGTTTCAATAGATGGCGCTGGTAGTTTTCTTTAAATTTAAAAAGTTCCATAATTTTTCCGGCATACTGAGTATATCCACATGGTATAATTTCGAGGCTGTAGTTGAAAATGAGTGATTTCTTCATTTTGATCTGTTACATCCATCTCCTCCAGGTTTTGTAAACATGGCAAGGCGGTTCGACAAAGCAATATCTAAATCGCTGTCCCTCTCCAACAGTTTTCCAGAATATCCTAACTTTTACTCTTACCATTCGGTGGTTACTTCCAGCATTAACATTGCTAATGACACAAGAATACAATTATCATCTAATTCTGTCCTTGCTTCGCAGAATTTCTATTTACATTTTATTAAAGAAAGCATTTAAAAGTAAAAAAAAAACATCATATTTAATGTGGAGCCAAGAAAAGGGTAATTTTAAAATGTATATATGAGTTTACGAGTTCACGGAACATTAAGAATGATCGTATCTAATTTGAAACTAATTAAAACTAAATCGATACGATACAGAGTTCAGGATGGAGAATAGTTTATCTTCGCTAGAGAGTTCCGGGAGGAAAACTGTCACGGTAGTCCAGGGGAATTTTCCAAATGAATAGCTGAATAGCGTTTAATTAGAAAATAATTTGTGTGTCCTGGGTGTAAGTATAGCAGGAAGTAGGGTAAGTAAAGTAGTGAGAGGAATTTATCAGGTTAATTTAGGTAATTTATCAATTAACTACGAGGTGTATAAATAAAGTAAGGAGACTGGTGGCCTAGCCTTCGATCTGGCAACGCTGTTGGCTTGTCCTTTGGAGGAGAGACAAATCGACATGTGATGCACCTTAACTACGAGTTTAAACTCTCTAGAGCCACTTTATGGCCCTTATGGCATTTTATGGCAATTATTTTCATTGCCTCAGCCTCTTTTTATTTTTGGGATCGCATATGATTCTTTCAAAACTCGAGCAATTACTCATGGTGGAAGTTTGATTGCATGCGTAACAAATGCATGATTTGTTTTGGCTTCTCAATTGCAAAATAAAATGCCTTTTTCCAGCAGTATCGTAGTGTCAAGCGCCGCCCATGTTTACTTTAACATAGTGGGAAACGGACTATCTTTTGTCGCATGAACAAAATAAATTCATATTTTATCAACATTGGTACGCTATAACGTGTATAAAATTAGTATACTCATATATTTTTAACAACGAAGTAATGGGTCTTGCAAATTGAGCGGTTAATTGAGCAATTAATTCTTGAATTAATAACCATGACTCTACCTCACCAATGACTCGAATAATTTCATCCTTTAGTTCAGGAATCGATTGTGGATTGTTCTTATAGACCTGACTTTTTACGTAACCCCAAAGAAATAGATCAACGTGTCAAATCATATAATCTTGATGGACAGTTAACATCACCATTTCTTGTAATAGCTCGTTCAGGAAATTTTTCTCCCAGTAAATCAATTGTTTCATTAGCGTGCTACATGAATTGTAGCCGCTCAATTCTTTGAGCTATAGAAACTCATTTCTTGTGGTGAGCTAGTCCACGTTCCTCTATCCTTGACTTATTCTATCCTATTGTTTGTTTTTGCTTCATCCGTTATTTTCTTTGACGTATCTTTGTCCTGTATCTTTCCTCACCATGCTTGTATTTCCAATTTCCTTATGTCTTCCCGCATCTGATCCTGCCACCTACTTTTCGGTCTCCCCCCTCTTATGTTAATACCTGGTCTGCACATTGTAATTTTCTTTACTACTTTGTCATCTTCCATTCTTATCATATGGCCAAACCAGCGAAGTCTTTGCTCTTTTATGGTATGCAATATATCTTCTTTCAAAATGGTTTTTATTTCAAAATTCATTAACCTTCTGTAACTTTCTTTAATCCATATATTCATCTTACAATCTTTCTTTCAATTATTCGTGTTCCAAGCTTGTTAAATTTATTATCTTCACACCATGGGTCACCACCGGTCTAATAGCTGCTTTATATACCTTCATTTTTGTATTTATACTTATGTTTTTGCTTTTCATAAAGCTTTTGAATTTATAATAGGCTCTATGTCCCGCCTGTACTCTGTGATCAATATCTATGTTTCTGTCGCTTTTGCTATTTATTATTATTCCTAAATATTTAAAGTTTTCCTCTACTTCAAATTCATAATTTTATATTTCTACTGATCTGGTTGTAACTTCCATTTTCATTCATTATTTCCATATATTTGGTTTTTCTTGATTTATTGTGATGCCTCTTTTCTTTGCTTCTTGTCCAATTTCTCTGTTCTCTCTACGTATGCAACTACTTGTATTGATTTATTGATGACTGTTCCCGTGAAATTACACTATTTGATTATTGCATCCAGTGTCAGTATAAGTACTACATAATAATTTCATTCTTTCGTTATGAGCTTTTTTCCTTTTGTCAGACCAAGTTGTTCCAGTCTTCCTGTATTTTTCTCTCTGGCCAACCTTCCAAACGTCAACCTTGTGTCTGAAACAGCCTCTATCCTGAATTTCACTTTGTGTGATATTTGCTGATCTTAGGTCCTCTTTAATTGCAGCAATCCATTTAATTATTTCTACTTTAGCTCTACTCCTATTTTCATAAAATTCGACTATTTGTCTAGTTAGCTTACTCGGATTCATCCGTTTTATGTGTCCGTAAAACTTAAATTTTCTTTTTCTCATATCGCTATGTATATCTGTGTATTGTTTGATTTCTTGGTTTTCTCGAAGTCGGCATGTGTGCTATTTATTTGTTTGGGGCCTAGGATTTTTCTTTCCTTTTCAATGTCCTCGATGTCTCTCTTTCTATTCAAAATGAGCGTTTCTGCCCCATATAGACATTCTGGCTTAATAACTGTGTTGTAATGTCTCAGTTTTGTGTTTTTAGATATGCATTTTTTTTGTAAATATTTTGTGTAAGTCTCAATACCGTTTCCATTTTTTGACATCTACCCTTATTAGCCGCTTTTTCCAACCCATTTTCCATGATTATTTCACCCAAATAGTTGAATTGAAAGACTCGGCTGATGTTACCATATTTTGTTTTTAGAAATGGTGTTCTTAGTCTGTTACAGGTTATGTATTGTGTCTTTTCAAAGGAAATTTGGATTCCTACCTTTTCTACTGTTTCTTTTAGGATTTCAATCTGTTTCTGTGCGTTAATACATCTTGATCCAAAATTGCTAGATCATCAGCAAACGCCAGACAATCAATTTTAATGTTGGTTCCCCAGTTTAATGGGCTGGTCAATATTCAGGGCCGACTTTTTCACGCCACTCCTGTATTACTTTTTCTAGAACATAGTTAAATAAGAGTGGCGAGAGTCCATCCCCTAGTCTCACTCCAATTTTAATTTGGAAGGGTTCTGAGATGTTACCCATGAATTTAACTTTTGACCTTGTGTTAGTTAATGTTGCTTTAATAATTGCCAGCGTTTTCAGATCTAGTCCTTGTTCTTTCAAGATTCGGAATAAAGATTCGCGGTCAATAGAATCATATGCTTTTTTGAAATCCACAGGCGAGTACAGTATAGTACAGGCGAGAATTTTATTGTACAGTTTTTGATGTCTTAGGATCAACTCTAGATTCAGGATCTGTTCAGGGCAGGATCTGCCCGGTCGAAAACCTGCTTGATATTCACCAATTTTAGGTTCTAACTGTCCCTGTGCTCTGCCTAGTAGACATTGAGATATAATCTTGTAACAAACTGTGAGAAGAGATATCCCTCTATAGTTTACATTCGTTCTATCTCCTTTCTTGTGTAGTGGGTGAATTAAAGCATCTTTCCAATCTTCCGGAATCCGGTCGATTCGCCAAACTTCTTGTAGAATTTTGGTTATTTCCTTGATTTTACCTGGACCAGCGGATTTCAAAAGTTCAGAAGTGATTCAATCTTCACTAGAAGCTGTGTTACTACAATGTGTTTACCTAAATTAATTGTGTCGCCTTCAGGAAGCCCCTTTTGAAATAGTACACTTATGCCAACGAATAATCCAATTATCAAAATATTTTTTAAACGTATTTTCCGGAATCGGTTTCAGTTCTCGCCGCGAATTCCCTTTTATGTCTTCTATCGACTGAAAACGGGTCCCTCGAAGTGGTAATTTGAGTTTTGTAAAGGGAAAGAAGTCGGCCGGAGCCATATCAGGTGAATACGGTGGTTGTTCGATGGTGTTTGTTGAGATTTTGGTCAGAAATTCGTTCCCAATGATAGCCCTGTGAATGGTGCGTTGTCGTGAGAGTTTACTTTCCGCAAACCTGGCCTTTTTCGACGAATTTACTCCCTCAAACGCCGCATAACGCCCAGATAATATTCTTTATTTACCTGCTGATCTTCTGGCAAGAATTCCGAGTGTACAACACAGGGATAATCAAAGAAAACTTTACTTTTGATCGACTTTGACGTGGTTTTTTCGGTTTCGGCTCAGTTGGAAGGCGCCATTCCGAAGCTTGTTGACTGGTTTCTATGTCAAACTCGTATACCCATGTCTCATCACCAGTTACAATGCGTTTTATGAATGTGGGGTCGGAATTGACTCGTTCTAGCAGGTCTTCAGCGACCTTTACGCGATTGAGTTTCTGAAGAAAATTCAGGTCTTTCGGCACTAGTCAAGCGGTAACGCGTTTCATGCCCAAACAATCGCTTAAAATGGTACGAATTGATTCGTGAGACACAGAAAGATCAGCGACTATCTCTCTCAAACTTAAATGGCGATTTTCAGTCTCCATTTCCTTCACTTTAGCGATTTTAACTTCAGTTGAAGACGTTGATGGCCGACCAGAGCTTGGCAAATCTTCCACCACATCTCGACCGCTTTTGAATGCACTGAACTAAATGGCAGATGACGATCAAAGTTCGAGTCAGTATAGAGAACAGTAAAATTTTGACAATCCCGTTAAGTGGGCTTTTCAAATGATGATTTTGTACGATCAGTCGGTGATCATTTAATAAGGCATTCTGGTTTTTTTGGCATTTCTAATAGTTTTTTACTGTGTTTTAAGTGTTCATCATCTTTAATAGGTTGGCAGACCAGTTTTTGGCAATAGAAAACAAGCGGGGCAAATCCTTTACATTGAAATCTAATTTTTTCGAAACATAGCAAAACGTCAAAGGCCGAGAACTTTTCGAATGATCCTCGTATGGTATATAATTTAATTTTTCCTCGGCCGTATTCTTCTCAATCATCAAAAACTTTACCATCTTCTCAACTCTACACTAATTTCACTTTATCATTTCTCGCATAATCTACTTATAGTTTGAATAAAACATCGTTTCAACTTAACTACCCCGTTCGAACTTTTAGCATCGATATTACCCGATTTCGGCATTGTCGATTTCGAAAAAGTAATCGTTGCAACTACGGAAATAATGAATTTTTCTACCGCAAATACGCGTTTCGTTTCGTTCGAGAGCTGTTGCACAAAGACCTTTTGCATATTTTACAGTCGAATCGTTTGTATTGTGATGGAAAAACAATATTTTCCACCAGAAGCGAAAACAAAATACATTCAGTGAAAAGAAATATTTTTATCAGACGTTTACGCCGAACGAACACAAAAGGATAATTGGAATAAAAAGATTTTCGGTTTTGTGAGATTATTATTTTTACAGATTATAATAGAAAAAGAATTCTTCTTAATCTCGCCTGCGTTATCTATTCTTTAGTTGTATGTTGGAAAGATGAACCAGTTAATGATCTTTAATTTGGTTTATCCATCTTTTTGGAGATCTCCAGTATGATCTAGAACTACGGGTCTAAGGTCTCCAAACTACTAAACACAATGATAATAACTCGATTATATTTACTTGCTAGGTGAAGCTTAATGACCAGTATAATACGCAGAAAATTTAGCTTAAGCATAATAACAAACAAATAATTGAAATTAATCCCACTAAATTATAAACTATGAAACCGCGGGGTATCCAGTTGTACAAAATACTAATGAGATTTATGTAGTGATGATTTTCCACTAACAATAGTTTGTAGTTGTGGGCCAATTTTTCTTGTACCAGTTCTTTCTGTACTTCATTTTGGAGAATGTTTTATCACACAAGTAAGTAGTACCGGTGGAAGACTCTTATAAAATTCCAACAAAGATCAGTTTTGATATTTGTTCTTAATTATGTCACTGAACTGGAAATGAATAATTTCGATTTGAAGTACCGAGGCTAGGGTTTCAACGTTAGTATCAAAAGGATTTTGAAAAATCTTAATTTCATTCGCAATGACATCAAAGTCTAAGAAACGAATATCAAAATTGATCTTCAAAGCTTCGATTGCAAAATCGACGGGAAGCTCAGTCTCAATAGTGTAGCTGAATATTTCACATGTTTTCAAATGTGTGAAACATTTTTTTTCGTAATTGTGATTGAAACAGTATTATTTTCTGCCGCAACGATCTGATATTAGTGGTTTTCAACTTGCAATCTCAAATTTAGTACGCTATTTTGTAATTCGGGTAGAGGGCGATGTTTTTCATAAAAAAAAAATCGATCTCTGGTCGAAGTTCAAAAAAGCGTTGACGGACTTTTTCGCAACTAAGCCGGCGTACGGCGGATACATAAATAGCGACCCTCGTAAAAATAAGCAATTTTATGAAAATTTGAAAAAAAAATAAACAGTTTCAAATAATGATAATATGCATAGTAACATTCAATTTTGTGAGGAAAAATTGAAACATTTTATTTACTAAAAATTACATCTAATCAGTATAGCATGTGCCGTTCTGGAATTGACCTTCCTCTATCTGTCCGGTAGCTGCACAATCCCGCCCTCATAGATTTGAGGCTAAAGAACTGATTCAGTATCTAAATAAATGGTAGTCAGAGGGCACAAGGTCGGGAGAGCACGGCAGGTGGATCAAAACATCACAATAAAGATTTGTGTCCGGTGAACAACACTGGTCTAACATTGCCTCAATGGAGCACAGTGCCTTTTCTGATGGTTAATTCAAGCCACTTCTGATCGATTGCCCGATTTAATTCACTCAGTTATGTACAGTATTTTTCTAGTGTTGTTGATTAGTTAATTCCAAGCCGATTATGCCGATCACTTTCAGTTATCGTTAGTATGTCGTTATCGTAAGTCTCAACTGGTCGTGAAATTTTAAAAACCTTAAAATTTATTTTTAGTTTTACTCTCTTACCTTTCTGTCTTTCGTACGTGTTGATACACTCTGAGGTCATAAATTGACTGATGAGGGCCGTTTTTCCCACTCCTTGGGCACCCAGAAGGGCCACTGAATAATTAGACACTTCGGTGAAGTGGTTGTCCAGTATGGGGGACGGGGTCTGACCGCCCATGGCGGGCGGACACAGCGAATTGCTCCTGGACCGTCGTCGTCTGAAAGAGTCGCCCCTGTTGATAATTCCTGCAAAAAAAAGCGGCGATTACTCGGGATTATAATGGACAGGAGTTGTTTCGTGAGATCTAAGGTGAATAGCCTTCCAGGGAGCGCATTATCCCCAAGGCCTACAACGTCCTAAACCTTAAGCAGTAATTAAACCTTAAATAACCCTAAGCTTTAAGTATCTAATTGGGTAAAATTTAGTGTAAGAGTTGATCATCTTCCTTTTTGTTGCAGGATGAAAAAATTATTTTACAATGAATATATTTTTGCACAGCGTTTTTTAAAGTTTTATAATACTAATTTGTGAGTACAGTAAAAATAAGTTTATGTTATATATATATATATATATATATATATATATATATATATATATATATATATATATATATATATATATATATATATATATATATATATATCATCATCATCATCATCATCATTAGCCCGTATCGATCCACTGCAGGATGAAGGCCTCTTCAGCATGCTTCCAACCTTCACGGTCCTGAGCTTTCCTCTACCACTCGGGTCCAATATACTTAACGATGTCATCAATCCATCGTGCTTTCGGTCTTCTTCGCGGACGTTTGCGATCAAGCGGTATCCACTCCAGGATTGCCTTGGTCCATCTTTCGTCCCATCGCCTCGCTATATGGCCTGCCCATCTCCATTTCAACTGTTTTACTCTTCCAATGATGTCACAGACTTTTGTTTGTTCCCTGATCCATGCGCAGGGCTTTCTGTCTCGTCTTGTAATGCCAAGCATACATCTTTCCATTCCCCTCTGTGCCACCCGAAGTTTTTGAATTGATTGCGATGTGAGTGTCCAGGTTTCACTTCCGTATGTCATAACGGGTAGAACGCACTGATCGAATACTTTTCTTTTCAGGCAAAGTGGGAGTCTGCTCTTAAACACTATGTTGAGCCTACCAAATGGCCTGCCAGCCACATTTAACACGCCGTTCCACCTCCCGGGCGGTATTCCCCTCCATGGAAATCCTCTGCCCAAGATATACAAAGCTGTCCACAATCTCTAAATCCCTTCCTAAAACTGAAATTCTTCTGTCCTGAGCGAAGTTATTGAACATAACCTGACTCTTTTTCAGGTTTATTTTCAAGCCAAATGGTTCGCCAGCCCTTTGCAGTTCTTGTATGCGTCTTTGCAGCTCCTCTGGGTCTTGTGAAATGAGGATCATATCATCTGCAAATCTAAGATGGTTTAAGTTTGCACCATTGATCTTTACCCCATCCTGTTCCCAATCCAGTTTACGGAATATTTCTTCAAGGCCAGCCGAGAAAAGAATAGGCGATATTGCGTCACCCTGCCGTACACCTCGTTCTATATTAATTCCCACTTCAAGATCATCAAGGTGAATTGTGGCTGTAGCTCCATCATATATCGATTCTAATAGGTTTACATAGGCTCTCTCTACACCTTGGCTAAGCAGTGCATCCATTATCGCATGCTTTGAGATGGAATCAAATGCTTTTTCGTAGTCGATAAAAGCCAAGCACAGTGGCATGGTGTATTCGTTGTGCCTTTCTATGACCTGCTGTACAACCTGGATGTGATCCATTGTACTGAATCCACTTCTGAATCCTGCTTGTTCTCTTGGTTGTGCGTCATTCAGTTTTTTTAATATTCTTTTAGAAATTATCTTAGTGAAAACTTTGTACATCACTGATAGGAGGCTTATTGGACGGTAGTTCTTTAAATCTTCCTGTGCTCCTTTTTTATGTAAAAGGATCACTTCTGCATTTTTCCATAAGTCAGGTACTTTTTGTTCTTTGAGGCATTTTGAGTATAATTTTGCCAGTGTTTTATGTAACGTCCGACCACCAGCTTTTAGCATTTCGACAGTTACACTATCCTTTCCTGGAGCCTTGCCGTTCTTCATCAATTCTATAGCATTTGTTACTTCCTCCACTAGGATATCTGGTATTATATATTGTTCTTCCGTGGGTATTGCTGTCCCTGACTGGCTCTGATCTTCATATAACTGGGAATAAAACCTTCTGACAATCTCTAACATTTGGGTACGCGTCCTGCACACTGTGCCATCCTCACGCTTTAAAGCATATATTTGCGTTCTTTTGTTTCTCAGCTTCTGTTTAGCTTTGTTAATTCCTTTGTTTTCTTCCAGGGTTTTTTGCACTAGCTGCATATTGAATCGGCGCGTGTCCTCTCTGATACGTTTTCTTATAGTTTTGCAGAGCTCAGTGTACTCGACCCTGCCAAAAGGACTACCTGCATTTCTCATTGCTCGCCGTTTCTTCATTAAATCAATGGTCTCACTGGAGATTTTTGTTTGTTTCAGACATATTTCTTCTGGTGCTATTGAAGCAGCCGTTTGAAGTACATTGTTGGCGATTTCTTCATATTGAACTGATATTTCCACCTCCTCTGGATCTTGTAACGCAGCAAACCGGTTTGACAAAGCAATCTCAAAATCGCTTCCTCTCTCCAGCAGTTTTCCAGAATCCACCTTGCCCTTCTTTGATCTTACCATTTTTTCGCGCTCTTTTCGACAGTCAATCCGAACCCTTGCTCGTACAATTCGGTGGTCACTTCCAACATTAAAATTGTTAAGGACAGTACAATTGGTAAATATTGTTTTATCGTTGGTCATGATGTAGTCAATTTCGCTTGTGAGCCCAGATGGACTTTTCCATGTCCATTTTCTGCTGATATTTTTCTTATAGAATGAATTCATAATATATAGTTCTTGTCCTTCAGCAAAATCAACTAATCTGTCACCTCTATTGTCTCGCTCACCAGTTCCATATGGGCCAGTTGCATTTTCGTCTGTTCTTGTTGTTCCAATTCTGGCATTAAAATCACCCATCAGGATTTTGTACCTACATTTCTCCTTGTATAAAAGCTGGGCCACATCATCATAAAATACCTCAATTTCCTCATCTTTATGGCTTATAGTTGGTGCATAAGCTTGGACGATTTGAAGCCTAAACTTTTTATTCAGCTGAATGACGCATTGGGCTAATCGGTCGGATGTACTTTCAAATTTTACCACTGTCCTTCAGCTTTCGATTGATGAGGAATCCTATTCCGCCACATCGGCCATTTTCCGTACCTCGAGTGTAGAGTACGTGTCCAGTTGGTTCCAGTTTGATTAACTCTTCACCCTTCCTTCATGTTTCACAGAGCCCAATAATATCCCAATGTATGTTGTCAAGTTCGATTAACAGTTCTTGCAATCGGGCCTCTGTTTTCATAGTCCATATATTTAACGTTGCAATGTCAAAAGTCCAATGGCAGCCTGATCTAACCCGGTGATTCTTAGCACCCTCTGCCTTGGGGCAGGTCTTCCCGCTGCCGTAGGTAGTTGCCCCTTGGCCTCCGGGGAATGAGGGCCGTGTTTGAGGTTGTACTGTCATATTTCAACATACTGAAATACCATGTTGAAGGTATATATACATATATATATATATATATATATATATATATATATATATATATATATATATATATATATATATATATATATATATATATATATACAGGGTGTAAACATGCGGCAAAAATGCGAGGGGTTATTCCTTGTCCTATTCTAAGAATATTTTGTCCTATGATGATTTTTGAAAAATCTCTTTGTTTCGAAGGTACAGGGCGAACAAAATTTGCGACAATCATATTCGATATTTGTTGAAATCATTAATGAAAATAAAAGTAGGGTACGTCAATGAGTTTATCAAGTACAAAATTTTTTTTTTTTCGATCTCGATCACTTGAACGGCCTTTTTATCTAGTAAGTGGATTTCATCGGTCGCATTTGTTTACATAGTTGAGTAACGTTTGGCTATTTGATGTGTCTTAAATAGTGAGTGAAGTCCTCTATCATAATGTATACAAACGCCGAGATGACTGACATGTACTTCATGTATGGACTTGCTGATGGCAATGCATTACAAGCTAGGAGATTGTACAGTAAACGATTTCCAGCCCGTAATGTCCCCGACCGAAAAATCTTCGAAACAGGCACATTGAAACGAACTGATGGGTCAAGAAAATCACTAACTGTAAGAACGGTACAATTGGAACAGACTGTGCTGGATATGATAGCGGGAGAGCCTGATAGTTCTACGCGAAAAATTGCAAATACTTTGAATGTGAGTCACTGGACTGTTTGGAAAATTCTTAAGTACGATTTGTTGTATCCATACCACATTCAACGCGTTCAGGCACTACTACCTGTTGATTTTTCTCCACGTATTGCATTATGTCAATGGATATTGTAAACTTTACTTCGCATCCCTCTATTCCTGACGCAATTTGTTTTCACCGATGAAGCCACTTTCGCAAAAAAAGCAATAAGGAATTTTCATAATAACCATGTGTGGGCAAATGAAAATCCACATGAGGTATGCGAAGATCGTTTTCAACATTAGTTCTCGTTGAATGTTTGGGTTGGAATTGTAGGTGACTATCTAATCGGACCGGTATTTCTATCAGAAAGACTTACTGGCGAGGTGTATCGCAACTTTTTGGAAGCAACGCTGCCTGAGTTTCTGGAAGATGCACCACCACATTTCAGTTTGGTTGCTCGTGATTTTTTAACAGCAACATACGGATATCGCTGGATTGGTCGAAGTGGGCCACACGCATGACCTGCTCGATCCCCGGACTTAAACCCCCTGGATTATTTCTTCTGGGGATATCTGAAGTCATTAGTTTAGGCTACTCCATTGAAGAATTTGGATGATTTGCGAAATCGGATAATTGCTGGGTGTAACTCAATTAGAAACGACCCTGGCATGTTTGAAAGAGTTCGGCAGTCGATGACGAGGAGATTGAATGCTTGTATCAAGGCTGGAGGAAGTCATTTCGAACATTTATTGTAGAGTGAGCAACTTTACATGTCCTTTTTGATAATAAAATGTTGTTAATGTCGTAAATTTTTTTCACCCTGTATCTTCGAAACAAAGGGGTTTTTCAAAAATCATCATATAACAAAATATTCTTAGAATAAGTCAAGGAATAACCCCTTTAATTTTTGCCGCATGTTTACCTAACACCCTGTATATATATATATATATATATATATATATATATATATATATATATATATATATATATATATATATATATATATATATATATATAGCTCATTTTTTGATGTATTCAATATATAAAACTCGTAGGGTTGTTCCCTGGGAAATATTTTTAGAATACAAGTTTATTAATTTTATTTTAAAATCTTAGAATCTGTGATGCACTATTTTAATTAAAACACTTACCAAAAAAATCGTAGAAGCTAAGATAGTGGAGATGCATCATTTTTACGTAGATTAAAAGCGTGGACTGCTTGATATATAACTCTCGATATATTATTTTCGCTTGCCAGAGGTTGGTATTTAATTTTATAAAAAATCATAGCAGCTCAGAGAGTTAAGGCGCTCTATATTTCTCTAAATTGTCATGTTTAGAATGAAAACTGCATGGGTGGTATTCATTCTGTATATAAGTTTTGAGCTAGAAGGTTGTATTTTATCGTAGGAGCTAAGAAAGGTGAGGCACACTATTTTTCCTTAAATTATCATGTTCAGAATGAAAACTGCCTCACTTTGTATATACATTTTTAGCTAGAGAGTGGTATTTTATCTTTAAAAAATCGTAGGAGCTAAGGAAGTTGAGGCGCACTCTTTTTTCTTAAATTATCATGTACAGAACTGCTTCATTTTGGATGTATAATTTTGATTAGAGGATGGTATTTTATCTTTATAAAGTCGCAGGAGCTAAGAAAGTTGAGGCACACTATTTTTCTTTAAATTATCACGTTCAGAATGAAAACTGCCTCACTTTGTATATACATTTTTGGCTAGAGAGTGGTATTTTATCTTTAAAAAATCGTAGGAGCTAAGGAAGTTGAGGCGCACTCTTTTTTCTTAAATTATCATGTACAGAACTGCTTCATTTTGGATGTATAATTTTGATTAGAGGATGGTATTTTATCTTTATAAAGTCGCAGGAGCTAAGAAAGTTGAGGCGCACTATTTTTCTTTAAATTATCACGTTCAGAATGAAAACTGCCTCACTTTGTATATACATTTTTGGCTAGAAAGTGGTATTTTATCTTTAAAAAATCGTAGGAGCTAAGGAAGTTGAGGCGCACTCTTTTTTCTTAAATTATCATGTACAGAACTGCTTCATTTTGGATGTATAATTTTGATTAGAGCATGGTATTTTATCTTTATAAAGTCGCAGGAGCTAAGAAAGTTGAGGCGCACTATTTTTCTTTAAATTATCACGTTCAGAATGAAAACTGCCTCACTTTGTATGTATATTTTTAGCTAGAGAGTGGTATTTTATCTTAAAAAAAATCGTAACTGCTAAGGCAGTTGAGGCCTACTATGTTTTCTGAAATTGTCATATTCAGATTGAAAACTGCTTCATTCGGAATATATAATTTTGGCTGGAGGGTTTCCTCAACTTTCTTAGTTGAGGCGCAATATTTTTCCTTAAATTATCACGTTCAGAATGAAAACTGCCTCACTTTGTATATACATTTTTGGCTAGAGAGTGGTATTTTATCTTTAAAAAATCGTAGGAGCTAAGGAAGTTGAGGCGCACTCTTTTTTCTTAAATTATCATGTACAGAACTGCTTCATTTTGGATGTATAATTTTGATTAGAGGATGGTATTTTATCTTTATAAAGTCGCAGGAGCTAAGAAAGTTGAGGCGCACTATTTTTCTTTAAATTATCACGTTCAGAATGAAAACTGCCTCACTTTGTATATACATTTTTGGCTAGAGAGTGGTATTTTATCTTTAAAAAATCGTAGGAGCTAAGGAAGTTGAGGCGCACTCTTTTTTCTTAAATTATCATGTACAGAACTGCTTCATTTTGGATGTATAATTTTGATTAGAGCATGGTATTTTATCTTTATAAAGTCGCAGGAGCTAAGAAAGTTGAGGCGCACTATTTTTCTTTAAATTATCACGTTCAGAATGAAAACTGCCTCACTTTGTATGTATATTTTTAGCTAGAGAGTGGTATTTTATCTTAAAAAAAATCGTAAGTGCTAAGGCAGTTGAGGCCTACTATGTTTTCTGAAATTGTCATATTCAGATTGATAACTGCTTCATTCGGGATATATAATTTTGGCTGGAGGGTTTCCTCAACTTTCTTAGTTGAGGCGCAATATTTTTCCTTAAATTATCACGTTCAGAATGAAAACTGCTTCATTCTGTATATAAATTTTACACTAGAGAATGATATTTTATTTTAAAGAAAAATCGTAGCAGATAAGAAAGCGGAGGCGCACTATTTTTTACCTAAATTGTCATCTTCAGGCTGAAAAATATTTCATTATATATATATATATATATATATATATATATATATATATATATATATATATATATATATATATATATATATATATTTTTTTTTTTTTTTTTTCGGGTAGAGGATGTAATTTTATCTTAGAAAAATCGTAGGAGCTAAGAAAGTCGATGCGCATTATGTTTTCTTAAATTGTCGTATTCGAAATGAAAGCTCCTTCATTCTGTATATACATTTTTGGCTAGAGAATGATATTTTACCTTAAAATAATCGTAGGAGCTAAGAAAGGTGCACTATTTTTCCTTAAATTATCACGTTTATATTTTATCTTTAAAAAAAATGTAAAGAAGTTAAGGTATCGCAGTATTGTTCTCAGCAATACTGCTGTCATACTGTCATGTTCAGAATGAAAAATATTTCATTTTCCGCAAGGAGTTTTCGTTAGAGAGATATTCAGATATGTTTAATATAATCTGGGGCTCTTTGAAAATAATGAGTCCCGTTTTCACTAATTTTCTAATTTTATCTTGAAAAAGCCGGAAAATCGATTTTTAATGTCACCGCCGGATACAGAGTGAAAAATAATTCATTTTCAGTATTGTGTTCTGATTATAAAGCCGCAAGTTGGACCAGTGGTATTTTTGAATTTACGTAAATCTATACTGAACACCGTCTGTTTCGGTATTCATCGTTTTACAGTACTAATGGCAATAAAAAATGATTTGTGGTCAACTTTTTTGACATGTTCATTAGGCGAACATCATCAAAGTGTCAATCATCCCGGCAAAGATTCCCCGCCCATAAAAATCAAATGTTTGTTTACGCGGGGGGGAAAAGGGAGACAGAAAAGTGAAGGACCGTCGAGATTAATTGAAAAGCAAACGGATGGATAAATAGAGAAAAAACGGAGCCAAATTGATTGCTTGTTGTTGTGTACACGATGGTTTCGCCGATTATCGCGCAGAAAGTCGGAGAAACCCTTTGGTAAATTGAGGCTTCCGAATCATAACATAAACAAAAAAGCAATTTTTGTTGCTATTTGGTAATTTTGATTTCGAAACCTTTGGTGTGAGCGGTGACGCATTATATACTTTTTCCTTAAGATTAAAAAAAAATACACAAAGGAACTGACAGATATGTTGTCTGTACACTCAGTGTCAAAATGTTAGATACACTTGAATAATTATTTTTTAAGACTTTTCAAAATAACATACTAACATGAAAATGAATGTTTACCCATCCTAAGTTGAACTGAAGATATTTCACAAGAAAAAAAAAATTAATGGATTTTTGATGCTTGAAAATATTAAACACATCCCTCGGCTTTATAGGCAAAAAGAAAATCTAAATATAAAAGATAAATTAAATATTTACTAATAATTGTTTTATATTCTGATCAAGATCGATTATACTTTTTCCCTTTTCCAATATTTTGTATAATTTGTATTTCAAACAAATAAAAAAAGCAGTAAAAAAGTCTTAATCATATATGATTTCTGTGAAAATGTTATGGTGTGGTAAACATTTTGACAGAGAGTGTATAATTTAGCTCGAACCAATATGTGATCATTTTCTATCGCAGTCCTAATCGTTCCTATGGAAATGCTATCGAAAACTAAATTAAATTTCATTATATTTTAAAATCGCGAAAGAGTTTATTTGTCAAATAACGTATTTTTCACGTAAATTATATTTAAAATTGTGTAATGGAGAGAATATTCATTATAACACGAGAAGCCACGGTGAAAAGATGTTTTAATTAATTAGATGTTTATTTAACGTATATTTTAAACTAAATAAATTACACAAATTATAGATAGATAGTTACAAATCGCCGGATGACTCACTACGAATGATGAGTATATGTTTTTTCCCCTCTGGATCTGCCTCCAAAAATTCTTGACTGTCGTACACGAGCGTTTGCCAAGAAAACTTTTCGTCGCGTTAAACCCTGATCTAGGCGAACCATATGGTTCGGTTTGGGATCTCATATTGTAACGCATCATTCATCACATACGTTCGTCGTTACATAAATCCTGAACTATTAACAGTACATGGTGACCAGAGAAGTTTTGGTGGTTCAGGTTGTGGTGAATGTTAAGTCGAAACGCCGTCTGTTCATCATCAGTTTCAGTTCTGACAATAGCATAGAAGTCACACGAAAACAGATCAGTGGAATACCGGGTATTCGACTTCTTAAAAATTATACTAAGAATTAAATTTTTTTTTACCTAAGAAACGTTTTTTATCCCCCCCCCCCCCACCCCTGTATATCAAAAGTTTTCCGGTAAGATTGTCAGAACTTTGAAACGTAATATCGGCAACTCCATTTGAAATGTAAATGTCACTCAATGCTGTGTTCAGTATATTGCGGTAATCGTGGAAAGAAACACGATTCGTTCAACAGTGCATTGAAGATACACGATTGGTGATACTGTTGATGAATTCATTTGTGAAGCATGTCAAAAAATTGATGACAATATATATTATTAGGTGCGTATAGACCCGGTCGGATCACGCAAAGCATTCTGACTCATTTTCGAGTGTTCCTTCTGATCTTCCACACCTCTTTCATCTTTTCTCCGTAAATTCTCTTTCTCTCCTCCGCCCACCTTGTCCCGGATCTCTCCGAAACTTCGCTCTCTGATGCAACGTTCCATATTTGTATTTTGTTTCTGTACGTTCTTCTATCCTCGATCTCTGTCGGGTCCATTTGTGCCTTTCCCAGATCAGTTCTGACTTGTGCAATCCATGGTACTGTTGACTTGACCCCTTGTATGTATGTAAGAATTCTGTTAGTGAGTTTTGTCGGTGAGAGTCCACTGATATGTTCATAGAATTTCAACCTTCTTTTTCTTACGTCCGCTGCTACGTTGGACATTCTCTCTGTGGTCTTTCTGGAATGTAGTCTGTATCCTTCTTCTGTTAGTTTTGGGCCGAGAATTTTCCTCATAATTTTACGTTCTTCTTTTAGTATGTTTTCTATGCCGCTTTTTGTATGGAGTGTAAGTGTCTCGCTTGCGTATAGTACCTCTGGTTTGATTACTGTGAAGAATCTTATTTTTGCGTATGTGGATATGCATTTCTTATTGTACATATTGTGTGTCTTGCCGTATGCCCTCTTCATCTTCTGTAATCGAGTCTTCTGTGCTATCTTCTCTCCTCCGGTGGATTCGAGGAACTCGTCCAGGTATTTGTAATGAGTGACCCTATTTATCTTGCCGAATTCGGTGTTCAAATGCTGAACATCTAATTTTGAGCAGAAGAATTCGGTTTTTTGAAACGAGATTTGTAGGCCGACTTTCTCTGCACATTCCTTGAGGACTTCTATCTGTTTGGTTGCCCTTGTTTCATTGTCTGCGAGTATGGATGGTCTTCGGAGAAAGCTAGGTATGAGATTTCTGTTGTTTTTGGGTCGTCCGAGTCGTATTGGTTTCCAGTGTCTTTGATTTTTCAGTTATTTTTTCCATTCCCTTATGACTTTGTCCAAGACCAGGTTGAATAGGAGTGGGGATGACCCATCTCCTTGGCGTACTCCGGTTTTAATCAGGAAGGGTTTGGAAATTTCTCCCATAAATTTCACTTTAGAGGTTTTGTAAATCAGTGTCTGCTTGATCGATCGTAGTGTTTTGTGGTCGAGTCCTTGTTCTTCTAGGATGTTGAATAGAGATTTTCGGTCGATGCAATCGTATGCTTTCTTGAAGTCCACGAACATGCAGATGATTGGGACGTTCCTGATAGCTTTGTATTTCAGTATTGTTTTTAAGTTAAATATTTGTTCAGTGCATGAGTGACCAGGGCGAAAGCGTTCTCTGTGTTCTCTGGAGAAGGCATACTGAGAGGATTTTGTAAGTGAGTTGTAGTAAGGAGATTGTTTTGTAATTGTTCACATCTATTCTGTCTCCCTTCTTGATGCAGCGGGTGGATAAGAGCACATTTCCATTCATCTGGCAATTTTTCTGTTTGCCAGATGTTCGCGATAATTTGCGTGAGTTCCCGCAGTAAATTTGGTCCGAGGTTTTTCAATAGTTCCGCAGTGATACCATCTTCACCGAATGTCCTGTTTTAATTTGCGTATGTGCCTGTGAATTTCTTCCTGTGTTGGTGGTGGTGATTCTGAGTGGGTATACATACAATTATCCATGGGGAATCTTGTGTTGTGTTCGGGGCAATTGAGGAGATCAGAGAAATAGTGTGCCAGCTCCTAACAATTCTCCTGATTGGTTAGAGCTAATCTCCCATTCCGCTTTCTGAAGCAAATATTTTGTGGTGTGTATCCACGGATTTCTCTTGCGAAGGTCCTATAAAAGTCTCTTGTGTTATAATTGCGGATATTCTCCTCTAGTTGTTCCTTCATGTACTTCCTCTTAGTTTGCCTGATAACCTTGTATATATATATACGTCCCCCATTGGTTGCAAAAATGGACCACAGCACTGCTAGCAAATAACGAAGAAATCTGGCGAGTAAACATTCAAAGAGGGATCTTCCAAAGTGACTCTTACTTTTCAACTTCTGGACTTGGAGACACAAGAGACACAATAACTTTCTTAACAACCAAATAAATATGATTTTGTTTTCTTCAGAAACGTCTTCCTTTAGTTAACCTTTAGACACGAGTGCACTTTTGTCGAATGTTAGTAACACCACGACATAAAAATATCAGAAAAATAAGTTATATGCTACCGGCAATTCAGAATCCCCAACCTACCCTCGTACATCTCTAAAATCAGATCTGTTTGATATCATTACGTTTCGCGCTTCGCTGCCAAAATGGCAAATTTCCGGAAAATTAAAAGATAAATAGATTATTTTAAAATCAGTACGTCCCAGAGGTTTTTTCCCTTTCTGTTTATCGTTTTCTTTTAATTTTCGATAAACGTATTTATTTTTGTCAATTAATCTCGTGGGAATACCGTGAAAAGTTTCGGAGATGTTATGGCTGTCGGCAAGACTTTTTTTTAAGTTTGGCGTCGTTTCAAAAACATAACATCAAGTGAGTATTTTCGCTATATATTATTTTTTATTTCCGCAAAGGGAAACGCTGCACATGCACATTATAAAAATACAAGCTGTGCATGGTGATGAAGCGTTTAAAGAACGCATGTGTTATAAATGGTTTCAAGATGTACCAAGCTTTGGTTAACCGATCGAGACTGCTGACAAGAATATTGATTAATGGTAATTAATGATGCTCCACTTCAAGGAATGATGAACACATGGAAGAAATCAAGAACTGACTGGTCAGTGCTAGACAATTTACAATTAGGGACATGCTTGTAAAAACAACAGCTTGACCTGATCGTTTCAGTTACATTAGTACGCCATTACTTTATTAGTTTTAGAATTTTAAATTATATTTGAAACAAATTTAAAAACGCACTAAAAATAATAATACAGCTTAATTTCTAACGTTTTAGATACTATACTAACATTATTGCTTTGTCAGTATATATATATATATATATATATATATATATATATATATATATATATATATATATATATATATATATATATATATATATACTGAAACGGCGAGCAATGAGAAATGCAGGTAGTCCTTTTGGCAGGGTCGAGTACACTGAGCTCTGCAAAACTATAAGAAAACGTATCAGAGAGGACACGCACCGATTCAATATGCAGCTAGTGCAAAAAACCCTGGAAGAAAACAAAGGAATTAACAAAGCTAAACAGAAGCTGAGAAACAAAAGAACGCAAATATATGCTTTAAAGCGTGAGGATGGCACAGTGTGCAGGACGCGTACCCAAATGTTAGAGATTGTCAGAAGGTTTTATTCCCAGTTATATAAAGATCAGAGCCAGTCAGGGACAGCAATACCCACGGAAGAACAATATATAATGCCAGATATCCTAGTGGAGGAAGTAACAAATGCTATAGAATTGATGAAGAACGGCAAGGCTCCAGGAAAGGATAGTGTAACTGTCGAAATGCTAAAAGCTGGTGGTCGGACGTTACATAAAACACTGGCAAAATTATACTCAAAATGCCTCAAAGAACAAAAAGTACCAGACTTATGGAAAAATGCAGAAGTGATCCTTTTACATAAAAAAGGAGCACAGGAAGATTTAAAGAACTACCGTCCAATAAGCCTCCTATCAGTGATGTACAAAGTTTTCACTAAGATAATTTCTAAAAGAATATTAAAAAAACTGAATGACGCACAACCAAGAGAACAAGCAGGATTCAGAAGTGGATTCAGTACAATGGATCACATCCAGGTTGTACAGCAGGTCATAGAAAGGCACAACGAATACACCATGCCACTGTGCTTGGCTTTTATCGACTACGAAAAAGCATTTGATTCCATCTCAAAGCATGCGATAATGGATGCACTGCTTAGCCAAGGTGTAGAGAGAGCCTATGTAAACCTATTAGAATCGATATATGATGGAGCTACAGCCACAATTCACCTTGATGATCTTGAAGTGGGAATTAATATAGAACGAGGTGTACGGCAGGGTGACGCAATATCGCCTATTCTTTTCTCGGCTGGCCTTGAAGAAGTATTCCGTAAACTGGATTGGGAACAGGATGGTGTAAAGATCAATGGTGCAAACTTAAACCATCTTAGATTTGCAGATGATATTATTCTCATTTCACAAGACCCAGAGGAGCTGCAAAGACGCATACAAGAACTGCAAAGGGCTGGCGAACCATTTGGCTTGAAAATAAACCTGAAAAAGAGTCAGGTTATGTTCAATAACTTCGCTCAGGACAGAAGAATTTCAGTTCTAGGAAGGGATTTAGAGATTGTGGACAGCTTTATATATCTTGGGCAGAGGATTTCCATGGAGGGGAATATAATAATAATAATTCCGCCCGGGAGGTGGAACGGCATGTTAAATGTGGCTGGCAGGGATTTGGTAGGCTCAACATAGTGTTTAAGAGCAGACTCCCACTCTGCCTGAAAAGAAAAGTATTCGATCAGTGCGTTCTACCCGTTATGACATACGGAAGTGAAACCTGGACACTCACATCGCAATCAATTCAAAAACTTCGGCTGGCACAGAGGGGAATGGAAAGATGTATGCTTGGCATTACAAGACGAGACAGAAAGTCCTGCGCATGGATCAGGGAACAAACAAAAGTCTGTGACATCATTGGAAGAGTAAAACAGTTGAAATGGAGATGGGCAGGCCATATAGCGAGGCGATGGGACGACAGATGGACCAAGGCAATCCTGGAGTGGATACCGCTTGATCGCAAACGTCCGCGAAGAAGACCGAAAGCACGATGGATTGATGACATCGTTAAGTATATTGGACCCGAGTGGCAGAGGAAAGCCCAGGACCGTGAAGGTTGGAAGCATGCTGAAGAGGCCTTCATCCTGCAGTGGATCGATGCGGGCTGATGATGATGATGATGATGATGATGATGATGATGATGATGATATATATATATATATATATATAGTCCTTCCCTTTTTTTATATATTAATTTATATATTTCCTTCCTTTTGATGAAAAAATACGGGGGATTTACAAAAAATAACACGTGCCTCAAGACGATCGATAATAAATTGATTAACGCCATATAGCCAACATTTCAAGACATTGATCATTGTAGGTCTATTTAATCAGATCATTGTAGGTCTATTTAAGACCTACAAATATAAACAATTTCATAACTTCAATATGAAAATATAAATGTAAATATAAATTAAATATAAAAAAGAAAGGAAAGGAAAGGATTTAGGGTAAGAGACGCATCAGCAGCTAACAGTTGATAACAACAGAAACAACAGCGGGCCAAGATTGGAACCCTGTGGTACCCTCATATTTGCATTATATATGAATGACTGATAGTTATTATAGTTTACATAATATTGGCGGTTAGTTAGATAAGATAGTAGGAATCTGCACAATTTGTCACTCATTCCAAACTCTTGAACTTTATTCAAAAGTATAGCCGAATCAATTCTATCAAATGCCTTAGATATGTTCGTGTAAATTACATCGACACGCTGTCGAGCATTTAAGGCATTAGCAACATATTGAGTGAACGATACCAAATTAGTTACCGTAGACCTGCCCTCTACAAAATCATGCTGTCTTAGTGAAAGCATACCCTTAATCGCCGGATAAACACAGCAAAATCTCAAACACCTTAGCAAAATTTGACAACACTGCCACTGGTCTATAATTTGAGATCAAATGCCTGTCACCTTGCTTGTAAACTGGACATACTTTAGGCAATTTCCATGCTTCAGGAAAGGTGTGTCTGCAAGGACAAGTTATAAATTTTTGTCAAAGGTTTAGAGAACACAGACAAACAATCTCGAACTTAAACTCTCTGAGACTTAAAATCCGACTTACAAGATAAAAGCGTCCCACCTCCACAAGACAGATTTAACCGATTCAACCTGCTATCCGATCTGTAGACCAATTTAAAAGTAGTTAGTAGCATTTTAGTAGCCAATTTAAAAATATTTTTTCTGTCACTGATCTGATACTGTTGGGCAGGGTTAGTTTGACTCACTTGCCTCCTTAATTATAGTTGGAGACCCGCTAACCATGTTAGAATCATTGGGAGATTATTTAATCTCATGTTAATCTCATTATTTAATCTCAATCAAATTTCTTCGTGTTTACTACGTTTAGACTCTGCTCCTTTACATTTCATTGTCCGCATCATGAGTGACGTCCCGTTGAGGTTACTGCTGAGGAAGTGCTCAACAAAAACTGTTATGTTGACTAGTGATCACCAGAGCAGCGTAAAAGTTAGAGATCGTTGAGATGATAAACATCATGGGCCAACGCGTACGGAACATCGTTCACGAACATATGTGTGTGAGAAATCTGTCAGCGCGATGGGTGCGGCGTTTGCTCACCACAGTCCAAACACGGAATCTAGTGACCAATTGACATCGGTGTTTAGGCATGTACACGCGCAATCGGAAGGAGTTTCTACGGCGATTCAAGAAAGCTATCAACGTTATGAGAAGAAAATGAGAGGCAACATTTACCATAATAGGCAATTTTATTTCATACTAAATTTATTTAAAAAAACTAATGTTTGAATATTAAGTTTGGTTTCTTAGAGGTTTTCACAGTATTAGTCGGGATTAATCCGCTGAATCGGCTGATGTGACAACATGGTAAAACCAAACTTTGACGGAACCCGGAGGCTGAGAACTTTTACTGAATGGATGGGAATTAGGTACAGCAAACCTCGCAGGTTCGGCTTAGGTAAACGATGTTTTCGTAATCGAGTTATGGTTTTGCCTACGACTCCGGGGATGTCTCCGCCTATCGTGAGACGAGCGTGTGGCATACGAAATTCGCCCTGCTCTAATATCAGGATGCTTTAGACGACACGCACGCGCCTGTTAACGTAAACAAAAGTTTTTTTTACAGCAAACAATCGTTTGATTTTTTTGACACAGAGGAAATGTTATTTTGCTAATAATCTTTTTTCTCCGGGGTTTTATTCACATTATAAGTTATACAAAGTTAGTAAATCGCTAATCGAAAAGGTACGTTAAGAAATGTGTAAAAGCATATTTGGCAAATATAATATCAACATTTTTAGATAAAACAATTTTTTAAAATTTATAATCAGTTGTACGTCAGCCAAAAAACCAAATTGACAACGTCGTATTGATTAATTGAGATAATCCCCACCTGTTGGCAACAAAACTTATTTCAGTATGTGTAGTTAAGTTCCAGTTAAAAGCAAAATTGTATTCTGTACGCGAATATCGCGAAATGCTTCTTATTTGCGCAGAAGCGATAGCCAAGTTAGAAAGATACCAGAACTTTTTCAACGTGTTCAGGAAGATTGGTTAGAACGGTGCCTGGATTGCGTGGACGTTTTGAACATTTAATTTAATAAAACAATTCAGTTTTTTTGTTTCCTTAATGTGTTGTAAGGTAATATTTTTATAGCTATATATTCTATACATTTCAGCATAAATTTTGTTTGTTTTGTTAAAACAAAAAGGACAACTTACAAATTATGGTTGTTTAATGTCAGAGTTGGAATTACTCGTACTAATTTTTCACATCATAACACGTTTTAAACCATTCCCAATCATATGAAAAAACAAACGATGTGAATAATAAACTCGAAGAGATGTACCCCAAATCACTTTTTGAATACTTCTCGACGCACGTTTCGCTAGCCATGTTAGTATCATCAGGAGATGATTTAATCTAATGATTAATTGAAACGAGAAGTTAAAAAATAAAAGTGATTTGGTGTTTAATGGTAAATCTCTTTGAGTTTAGTGTTTCACAGCGAATGTTCCAATAGAAGAATTGATGTGAATAATCTTTAGTTAAATTTAATATAATTATTTCCCTTACACTGTGAACATACTGTATGCGTTTTCACGGGTAGTTTATTTGGAATAGTCATAAAATTTTAAATAAATAAAGAGTGCTGTTTCTGTAGAAGTTTTATATCCGCACTGTGCTTTATTCGCGTCTATTCGTTCTCTTATTCTCTGTTCCCTGATGCAGATACTGCTATTGATTGTTCCTAGAACTGATAATTTACATACTTTTAAATATATAGATGTTATACAAACATTAGATTAATTAAACTAGTGGTGTAGTGTTAATTGGAGAAAACACTTATTATTTTGTTCCAGATTTTTTTTCTAAATGATTTATTTAAATTGCTCCGGTTTAATTAAGCACAACATAGCTTTGATGCGTATACCTTGTTACCGTCTAACACGACCCGAATCAACATGACCCTTATACGCGGCTAAATTATCTCGAATAATATTCCTAACTAAATGAATTAAATATGTATATATATATATATATATATATATATATATATATATATATATATATATATATATATATATATATCTTTCGTCCCACTTCCGTTTCAATTGCTTTATTCTTCCAAGGGTGTCACTCACATTCGTTTGCTCTCTGATCCATGTGCAGGTCTTTCTATCCCATCCAGTAATGCCAAGCATACATCTTTCCATTCCCCTCTGTGCTACTCGAAGTTTTTGAACTGACTGTGATGTGAGTGTCCAGGTTTCACTTCCGTATTTCATAACGGGCAGGACACACTGATCAAAGACTTTTCTTTTCAGGCAATGTGGTAGTTTGCTCTTAAACACTATGTTGAGCCTGCCAAATGCCTGCCAGCCACATTTAACGCATCGTTCCACCTCCCGGACGGTATCCCTTTCCATTGAAACTCCCTGCCCAAGATATATATATATATATATATATATATATATATATATATATATATATGAGATATATATATATATATATATATATATATGTATATATATATATATATATATATATATATATATATATATATATATATATATATATGAGATATATATATATATATATATATATATATATATATATATATATATATATATATATATATATATATATATATATATATATAAGATATATATATATATATATATATATATATATATATATATATATATATATATATATATATATATATATATATATATATATAAGATATATATATATATATATATATATATATATATATATATATATATATATATATATATATATATATATATATATATATATATACACAACTTCCAAACCCGTTCCTAAAATAGAAATTCTTTTGTCCTCAGCAAATTTATTGAACATGACCTGACTCTTCTTCTGGTTTATTTTTAAGCCAGATGGTTCCCCAGCCCTTTGCAGCTCTTGTACGTGTCCTTGCAGCTCCTCTGGGTCTTGTAAAAGAAGAACGATATCATCTGCGAATCTAAAATGATTTAAGTATGCACCATTAATCCTTATTCCATCCTGTTCCCAATCCAGATTACGGAACACTTCTTTCAGGCAGGCTGAGAAAAGAAGAGGCGATATTGCGTCACCTTGCCATACGTCCCGCTCTACATTTATTCCAACTTCAAGATCGTCAAGGCGGACTGTTGCTGTAGCTTCATCATATATCGATCCTAGTAGATTTACATAGGCAATGCATCCATTATGGCCCACTTTGAGATTGAATTAAATGCTCTTTCATAATCGATAAAAGCCAAGCACAGTGGCATAGTGTATTCGTTGTGTCTTTCTATGACCTGCTGTAGGACCTGGATGTGATCCATTTTACTGAATCCACTTCTGAATCCTGCTCGCTCCCTTGGTTAGCTCTGCTTAGCTTTGTTAATTCCCAGTTTTCTTCCAGAGTCTTTTGTACAAGCTGCGTGTTGAATCGGCGCGTTTCCTCTCGAATACGTTTTCTTATAGTTTTACAAAGCTCAACACACTCCACCCTGTCAAAAGGACTGTCTGCATTCTTCATTGTTCGGCGTTTTTTCACTAAATTAATGGTCTCAATGGACATTTTTGACTCTTTGAAACATTTATCTTCTGGTGCTATTGAAGCCGCCGTTTTAAGCACATTGTTGGCGATTTCTTCAAATTGGTCTGTAATTTCCATCTCCTCCGGGGCTTGTAACACAGCAAAACGATTCGACAAAGTAATTTCAAAATCTCTGCCCCTCTCTAGCAGCTTCCCAGAATCCACTTTGCCCCTTTTTAATCTTATTATTATTTCGCGCTCTTTTCGGCAGTTTATCCTAATCTTTGCTCGTACTATTCGGTGGTCACTTCCCACATTAAAGTGGTTAAGGACAGTACAATTGCAAAATATTGCTTTATCGTTTGACATGATGTAATCAATTTCACTTCAGTCCAGATGGACTTTTCCATGTCCATTTTCTGTTGATCTTTTTCTTGTAAAACTTATTGCCCTTCAACAAAGTCAACCAGCCTGTCACCTCTATTGTCCATATGGGCCAGTTGCATTTTCACCAGTTCTTGCTTCTCCGTTTCTAGCATTTAAGTCGCCCATCAGGATTTTATACCTACACTTCTCTTTGTCGAATTGTTGGGCCACATCATCATACAATTCCTCAATTTCCTCATCTCTATGGCTTGGTGCATAAACTTGGACGATTTGAAGCTTAAACTTTTTATTCAGCTGAATGATACATTGGGCTAATCTGTCGGATATATTTTTAAATTTGACTACACTGTCTTTCAGCTTTCTATTGATGAGGAATCCAATTCCACCACATCGTCCATTCTCCTCGGGTGTAGAGGACGTGACCCGTTGGTTCTAATTTGATCAACTCTTCGCCCTTTCTTCGTATTTCACAGAGCCCAATAATATCCCAATGTATGTTGTCAAGTTCGATTAACAGTTCTTGCAGTCGGGTCTCCGTTTTCATTGTCCGTATATTAAGCGTAGCAATGTCAAAATTCCAATGGCAGCCTGATCTAACCCGGTGATTCTTAGCATCCTCTGAGGCTCATGAGGGCCGTGTTTGAAGTTGTACTGTCCTGTTGAAGGCATGGAGCATAATATGCCACGCTGCTCCAATGCGGGTTGGCAGATTTTGGATATATATATATATATATATATATATATATATATATATATATATATATATATATATATATGTTTTTATATTGAAATGTTATCGTGATACTTGCTCCACTCTGTATGTATATTGTTTTCTATGCTGTATTTTACTCAATTTAAGTTTTTTTTTTTATTAAACAGCACGCTCTATACATCACATGTTAAAAATTTACAGTCCAATAAACCTCCGGCGGCTCCTGTTCCAAACACATAAAATCAGGAACTGTTTCCAAGAAATATACCGTGTTAAATGAAGAGGAAAACTTAGAAATACTTCAATATAATGCGAATATAAATCTGAAATCACCATTCTCTGATGCAATACAGAACTCTTACGTTTTACAGTCTGACGTCTAAGGCCAATTTCAACACCGTGAAATTTCAAGTGGTGTAAAGTTATGTTCCTCTCGAAGTAGACTAAGATATTTCCTTTACCTATTTAAATAAGAGGCACTTTTTGCGGAAAAATCTTATGGTATCAACATTTCAAGTAATGTGAAGTTATCTTCTTCTCTAAGTAGACTAAAATATTATCTTTGACTTATTTAAATACCTTTGAGATACAGAGGTATTTTTTTGCATTAACGCAGAGGATATCCCTTAAATCACGGTTAGGAATTTGATTAATTTTGAGCATTTTTCATAAATTATTTAATACCAACTCAAGATTGGAGAAACTTGTTTCCACCTACGTTTAATAGGAGAGATAGAAAACAATGACGGTTGTCATCGAGACGTAATAATTTGTATACAACATTTAAGACAATGATGTGCAATCGAATATTCGAACACGAATATCTCATAAACGACGTGAGATATCGATATTGACCAAGTGTACCTTTTTTACGTGTAAATTATGACTCTTCTTTATTTTGAAGTCAAAAGATTCTCAGCTTTATAAGGTATGAGCGTAATTCTTCACAAAGTAGGTAGCAAGCGGCGGATAAGTTATGAGACACCCTGTATATATATATATATATATATATATATATATATATATATATATATATATATATATATATATATATATATATATATATATATATATATATATATATATAATTATAAAATTTGTTATAGAATTATAAATAAAAATTGTAAATTTCTGTAACTATTTTAAGTCTTAGAAAAACAAAAAGCTTTCATCATTATTTTGCTCGTACTTCCTTAACAGTCTGTCGAAAGTTTTATATTGAAAATGGCGCACGAGGTCTGTAAATAAAATAATGAGTTGAAATTAAAATTCAACACTGTGGTTTTTGGGAACCCACAAAGGGCGGTTTGTCCACTTTTCAGCAGCACTTGCCTTCATCTGATCGATTACACCAAAATTGGGTCCTTTGAGGTGAATTTTCAATCATAGGAAAAAGGAAAGTTAAGTCTGGTGAATAAGGGGGCTGCGGAGTCATTTGATATTTTTAGTTACCGAAAACTTGTTAATTGAAATCAAGATGTGGCAAGCCACATTATCATGCTGTAACACCCAGGTTTTCTTGATATTCCGCGGTGGTCTGGTGGGTTAGTCGCTCGCCTGGCAACCCAATGGTAGCTGGTTCGATTTCAGCGCTTGGATGGTTGTTTTTCTTTAATTCTTCTGTTCGTCTTACTTCCTACCCCACACACACACACACACATATACACTTACATATACACACACACGCTCACACATATCCACACCTAAATGTCTGTGATTGTTTATGGGCAAGAGTGTATAATCTTACAACGAATTACCCCTCAGTCACGCCAGTTGAAGACTGGGTAAGGCCGGATGCCTTCTGAGAAGTGTGCTACGTTGGTCACTCGCCATTCGGTAGGCTTCCTGATAGACTTATGGATAGGCACATAACCAAGGGTTGATTGATAGCTTGAGGGGGGTGCTGGCCTTGGTTTGTTGGTAGCTGATGACCGTGGTTCGGAACTAAGCTGTAGATCCAGTCGCTAAATAGCCTTAGATACTGATGTGCCTCTAACCATAAATTATTTCCTTTTCCTTTCCTTTTTCAAAGGCCTTCATCAAGAACATCGCGATAAAAATGCTGGTTTAACGTTTAGCTTTGAGGTAGAATTTTTTTATGGACGCGTTTGATTTTTGAATTGCCCATTTTAGCTTTTTTGGTCATTGTGACCGGAGTGTGCCATTCCAGATTCTGGCGCTTCGTTTCCGGGTGGTATTAAAATATCCAAAAGCCATCACCAGTAATGAGTCGTCCCAGAAAATGAGGGTCATTTTCAGTCCGCTCCAAAAAGTCAGGACTTTTTCCCTCCTGTTCTCAGATTTTCCTTATCCTGTTCTCAGATTTTCTTTATCCTGTTCTCAGATTTTCTTCATCCTGTTCTCAGATTTTCTTCATCCCCCAATTCATTGGTCAATCAAATCTGATGAACGGTTGTGTGAGTCAAATTAGAATGAGAATGCCGCAAATCATCAGAAAACCTGGCCCCTTGCAAAACTCTGTTTCCATAATGGGCCTGTTGAAGTTTTTCAAAGGTGTTCGTAGCACGTGTGTTGTCACTCATTTTCAGAATACGCAAGAAAAATCTGTTTTACGCAAATATTTGTTACGGACCACCAAGTGATTCTAAGGGAGTTTAAACAAAATATTGAAGGTGCATCAGATGTTGGATTACATCCCCTCCAAAGTTGTCGGAGGGGATGATAGATGGAGTTGAGAGTTGTTGATAGATCGAACGCTACGCCTTCAGTTTCACTATTTTATTTACACGCCTCGTGAATATTACTGTAAAAAAAATGATTTTTAACGAAACCAAACTGAAACTATTTTATGGATAAACACGTAAAAATATTCAAAAGTCAAATAGATCATTTACTTATTGCTTTATCCAATGTATTAAAAAATAATTCATGTTAACGTTTACTTTCGCATTATTCCAAAACAAGAAGGAAAATTGAAGGCAGAATGAAAAATCAGAGCTATAAAGTGGATTTTTATCCTGATTTACAACCCTCTGGGTAAATTGCTACATATTCTATGCGGAAATACCAACTTGAGCAAGATAAATATAGCTTATTACTCTTAAGTTTGCCATTTCCTTCTTCGTTTTCATTGTCGCTCAAAATTCGCCCTAATGTCGCTCTCCTAGGGGAGTTGCCAATTTTATTTCCGTCATGTAATATGAAATAACATTTTTTTATAAAGTTTTTCGAAAGTCTGTTATTTAAATTTGAAATTTTTCATAATCGGCAATTCAGTTGTCTCCTACTTTCTTGTCAGGATCTTGTCCCATTGCCGATCCAGTTTCATCAAATTTTCCAATCAGTCTTCGAACAGTTGATGCACTTTTTCGAACAAGAATTTCTACACAGTTTTCCTATTGTCTCCGAATTTGCAGTGAGTTTTAACACTAACACGAGAGTTGTTATTTATGTATCTGAAATTGGCAACAATGGTGATGTTCGAAGCTATCTGACATATACATCGTAAAGTTTGACATTGTTGTCTGTATACGTACTCAGAACGTTTTGTCATACGGATGCTATTTGTGTTGTTGACTTGAACATTTCATTCGTCTCAGTCAAAAAAATATAATTAACTCGTGAGAATTTTTGCGCGATGATTTGCTACGACTTTTGGCGATGAAGCAACATCTAAAACCACTATATATCACTGGTTTAGTGAATTCAATCGTGGCCGTCATTCGCTCACGGAAGAATTTAAAGATCGTCTAAAATCGGTTGTTATGCCGTAATACATCCATACTGTGCACGAACTGATAAGGCAAAATCGTCATGTGACATACCATGAGATTAAGGTATTCCTGGGTATTAGTATGACAAGCATACCAAAGATTTTACATGAACATTTAGCGGTGAGAAAGATTTGTGCGCGTTGGATCACTCAAAAAAAGGGCCCGTGTCGATTGGTGCAAATGAATGCTCAAAAAATACATTCGTGGTGCGTCAAAAGCCGTGTATAACATCTACACAGGTGTCGAATCTTGGATTTATGTGTATGAGCCCGAAAGTAAACAGCAGTCCACTGTATAGGTCTTTCAGAAAGAGCCAAACCCAGAAGAAAGCACTTCAAAGCAAATTGCGGCCTGGTTTTTTTTTGATAAATGAGCATGTGGCTACAGTGCCACTAGAGAATCGTAGAACGATCAATTCTGAATGGTACACAACCATTAGTTGGCCAGGAGTCTTTGAACAAATAAGAAAAAAAAAACAACCACCGACGCAGGGTTATTCATTATTAACCATGGCAACGCGAGCTCGCACACATCGAACCGAACAACTCAATATTTGACCGGTCAAAGCATCGAATTGATGGATCCTCCTCCGTACAGTCCTTATTTGTGCCCCAATGATTTATTTTTGTCCCCTTTCGTGAAGAGTAAACTACATGGTCAACGATTTTCGTCTTCAAAAGAAGCGGAAAATGTTTTGAATATACCTCAGTCGGAATGGAAAAAGTGCTGTGAAAATTGGTTCAAACGTATACAAAAGTATATCGCTCGGAGGACATTTTGAAAAACAAAACCGTTTTCAATGATAAATATTTGTTCTTTTTATTCCTCATACATAAATAGCAACCCTCGTAAGTTCAGAAGTTCCTTCGTATACATCTTCGCAGTTCCTTCGTATACATCTATATTTTCTAATTGGAAGAATCATAAATGATGCACCAATTTGTACTAAGTGATTTAAATTTAGAGCCGTTTTTCAACGATTTAACTTTTTTAGAAATTTTATATCTCACATAAATTCTGTCAAAAAAGTATCGGGAATTGTCCATTTGAAAAACCCACTTAAAGGGATTGTCAAAATTATTTTTATCGTTAAGTTGACATAACTGCCCTCTCTACTGACGCGGAGTTTGAACGTCATCGGTCATTTAGTTTGTGTACAGTGTTCGATTTTGCCAATTCATCTCAAATATGTTTTGCGATTTTTACAATGGATAAAAATATCGAACAAAGAATTATTTACGGTGAATCGACCTTATCAAAAACACGTACATGTGAGTGATACAGTGCATTCAAAAGCGGTCGAGATGTGGTGGAAGATTTGCCTCGCTCTGGTCGGTCATCAACGCCCTTCAACTGAAGTTAACATCGCTAAACTGAAGGAAATGGTGACTGAAAATCGTCATATAGATAGCCGCTAATCTTTCTGTGCCTCACGAATCCATTCATGCCATTTTAAGCGATTGTTTCGGCATGAAACGCGTTACCGCTCGACTAGTGCCGAAAGACCAGAATTTTCTTCAAAAACTCAATCGCGTAAAGGTCGCCGAAGACATGCTAAAACGAAGAGATTTACCACTAAACACCAAATCACTTTTTTTGAAATGTTCGACGTGCGTTTCGCTAACCATGTTAGCATCATCAAGAGATGATTTAATCTTTCATTAAATCAGGATGAGATTAAGTAATCTCCTGATGATGCTAACATGGTTAGCGAAACGTGCGTCGAGCAGTTGAAAAAAAGTGATTTGGTTTTGGTGGTAAATCTCTTCAAGTTTGGTGTTTCACACCAAAGGTTCCAATATGCTAAAACGAGTCAATTTCGACCTCACATTCATAAAACGCACTGTAACTGGTAATGAGACATGAGTTTGACGTAAACCAGTCCACAAGCTTCGGAATGGCGCCTTCTAACTGAGCCGAAACCACGTCAAAATCGATCAGAAGTTAAGGTGATGCTGACTGTTTTCTTTGATTATCGCGGTGTTTTACATTCGGAATTCTTGCCAGAAGGTCAGACGGTAAATAAAGAATATCTGAGCGTTATTTGCGGTGTTTGAGAGAGCAAATTCGTCGAAAAAGGCCAGATTTGTGGAAAGAAAACTCTTGGACAACGCACCATCTTACAAGGCTATTATTGTGAACGAATTTCTGGCCAGAAATTCAACAAACACCATCGAACAACCACCGTATTGATCTGATATGGCTCCGGTCGACTTCTTTCTCTTTCCAAACATCAAATTACCGCTTCGAAGCACCCGTTTTCAGTCGATAGAAGACAAAAGAGAATTCGCGGCGAGAACTGAAGTGGATTCAAGAGAATGCGTTTAAAATATGTTTTGAGAATTGGATTATTCGTTGGCATCAGTGTATTATTTCAGAAGGGGCCTACTTTGAAGGCGATACAATAAATTTGGATAAATAATAAACATTTTGTGTTTTATTGATCAATTCCCGGTACTTTTTTGACAGAATGTATATGTCTCAATTTAATTACAGATT